>VXAX01006202.1:2979-49965 GCA_013399835.1 Leptocoma aspasia | reverse complement strand
TCCCGTGCTCACCGCGTCCCTGTATGGGCGAGCGGCGGAAGCGGAGCGGGGCCGCGTCCGGGAAGAGCGAGACCACCGGCAGACCAGGCCGGGAGCGGCGGCGCCTGAGCGCGGGATGCTTGGGGGAACCTCCCTGGAATGCGCGCAGGGGCCGCTCCATTCATTCCTTCTGGTTTCTGTCGGGAATACGCTTCGCCGTGCTTTCCGGAACCCTTGGGGCTGTGTCTCTCGCCCGGCTTCTCCCCGGCGGAGAGCACCGGGTGAAGCCGGAGAACCCCGTCCCGGCCCTGCCAGGTGGCCGCGGGTCCCGCGCCGCCAGAAACGAGCTCGTTTTCTTTCTTAGGCTTCTTGCAAAACTTTGTTTCCCATCTCATGCTGGCTTTCATCGAGCATTTTTTTCCTCCGATCCGCTGAAGTTAAGGGGTTTTTAAGGACTTCTGTGTCTGGAATTGTGTCTGCTCACCCTTCAGCAGTAAGGCATTGGTGCACTGCTGTTCATACTGGGAGAGATTTTATTAATCTAAGTTTCCTTTTCTGCTGCCCAGCTCTTCCTCACCGTGTTTAAAAACAGTGAAACGGTTCTACCAAACTTCTACGGAAAGTTCAAGCCATGCTTCCGTCTTCCTTTAGCCATTATTTGGCCTGCCGAGTTATACATTTCTCCTTTTTGACAGGTTTTTAAGGTGGAGCACACTTACTCTTGGTGGCTCTTTTCTGTGAGGAGGCATGGCTCTGTTAAAGGTGCACGGACCCGTCCGGATGCGCAGCATGCAGACTGGGATTACGAAATGGAAAGAAGGGAGCTTTGAAATTGTGGAGAAGGACAACAAAGTGAATCTAGTAGTTCACTACAATGTTGGAGGAATTCCAACTACGTTTCAGGTATGCCAGACATCAAGGCTTTTGTTTTAGCAGTGCATGGATTGTGCTCTCTTGTGAACAGCTGTCCTCTTCAAGGCTATTAAGTGTCCCACAGACTTCTCTCTGTCGCTGTTTCTTGTTCCTCATTTCCTGAACGCTAATCCCTTTATATAACTCCAGTAAATTGTTTACACATATTGTTAAAGGATGTGCCAAGGTTGGCGTTGAGATACCACTGAATGGGAAGAACCAAAAAAGCAGAGAAAAGTTACGGAAGTATAGAGCGTTGTGGCTCACATTTTGGATTTTTGGAACCTGTAACCTTTCTCTTACTGGCACATTTGCATTCTCTAGAGGAGAAGATCCTGACCATTTTATACTAGCTGTTTCCCCAGCTGAAGTGTAATGATGTTAACACACCTGTAGTCTTTTGTAAGACTTTGCTGACCATTAGTTGTTACAGTTTTAGTTTTTAAATGCAGATGCAGATTATTGTTAAAGATTCTCTTGAAATATTCAGCCAAAATTTTTCTCATTCTATAGTTGTTTTCAGGTCAGTCTCCCTAAATTTTGTGCAAAATGCCCTAAATCAAAAGCAGAGCACTTTTTCTGTAAGAAATATATATCTGTTTTAAAAACATGTAAATGACAGAGGAGCAGTTGGAATTTTAAAAATTGCATTTTATTATCAACTTTTCAGCAGCCTGAACTGACCTGTATGTTGGCTTCTGCTTTTTCACGCCACTGTTTTCCATCAGTAATGTTCACTAGTCTGTTCTCTAAGCCATTTATTTCTGTGTGCAGATGCTATGAAAAAAACCTTCATTTCTTTTTGAAAGGTTAGGTTTTTGCTGCCTTAGTGTGCTGAAAAGTCTCAGCAAAGAGTCTGGCAGCTGGTGTTGCCTGGAAATCAAGGCTGTCAGGAAGTTGTTTGCTTTGGATTGTTCCCACCTGTGTTACTGGAGACTTGAAAAGAGTCTCTGCCTTCTCATGTGTGCTGCTGTGGCTGCAGGTTTGGTTTAATCCACTCTTGGACCATGTTCCTCCTGAGGAGAGCAGTCTTATCTTCCCCTCCTGCGTTCCCTGGGTGCTTGTTCTCACACACTCCTTTCTGCCTGGATGAGTGATGTGGTGTGACAGCAACTCGAAGGGAGGTTCCACAGGGAGGATGAGCCTACAGAACAGCTAACCATGGCCTAAAGGGGCAGGTTTTGTTCCCAGCCTCTCATGTCTGCTGTCTCTGGCCCTTGTCAGATTTCTTTGTGAGCTCAGTGGAGGGTTTTCACAGAAATTTGGAGGAAGGACTGAATGCAGGATCTAGTGGAGGGGGTGATAAATGACCATGCAGCTGGGACTGCAGCAAAGGAAAAGGAGGAGGCTTGTGCTGGAGGGTAGTTTGTGTGAGACATCCCCAGGCTGTCAGCATGCCCCTTCAGGTGTGATAAATTCCTGATGATCTTGCCTTGGAAGTAGCATTCCCTGTTTTTTTGACAAGCTGCTCTGAGAGGACCATGAGTGATTTCCCTGCCTGTTTTTACTTTTCTGTAATGGGAGGTTTGGACAGATCCAGCATTATATTTCTTTCTACAGTGACTGGTGCATCATCAAATTTCTTCTGTCAGATGATGTTTTAGAAATGTTTTAGAGCTTTAACTAAATTGTCCTAGATAGTATTAAGAGAAATACTTTGTTTCCTCTCACCTGCCTAAACTTTGTGACACTGACTGGGTCATAACAGGTGCGTGAAGAGTATGGATGGAGTCTTCTGACTGTATATTGAGTTGAAATGGGTTGTTTTGCACTGAGATGGTGAAGTAATTGTAATCCCTTTGCACTGGGCTCAGTGTTTTAAGAGAGCATGAAAAACTTGGAGCCTATTATTCAATTCTTAGGTATTTGAAGATATTTTTAGCTTATATTTTAAAAAAATCCCAACAGCCCACCAAAAAAAAAAAAAACCAAACCCAAAGTACACGGATTGAGCACTAAGTGTTTCAGAAGTGTAATGTTCCCATTAAAACAAACCTTTAGTTTCTGATCAAGGTGGTTTTCTAGCCCCTCCTACAAGCTGCTGTTGTGTCTAGATTGCTTTTCCAAGAAGCTAGAGATCCTAATGGGAAAAAAGAAATCTGGTTGGTGGACATGAAGTGTCTTTTACTATCTCAGTCTTTTTGAGCTACCCTCAACCTGCATGAGTAGTAGAACCTTTACCCAGCAGCCAGTTCTTGTAGGTGACTTAGCATGAAGTACAAGTAAGGTTATTATAAAGTAGCACCGACATCATTGAGGAGCACAGTGTCTTATTAAAATTATTCTTGTGCTCAACCATAACCCTGAAAGTTTTGACACCACTTAGTTATTACGATGTTGCATACAGAGTAAGCATGTTTCTTACTGACTTACTCCCTCAGCAGATTTTTTAAGCCATTTCAAATCTCTGGGAGCAAATTGTGAAGTGAGACATTTGTGTTTAATGCTTGAAACTTTCCTCATCTTAAATTGTATTTCACACTTTATGTGGAAGTTTTTACTAAATGGGACTTCATAAAGTTGGTTTTCCTTTACAAGTGGCACACTCAGTAGGAAAGCAAGTTTCAGAAAGCTTGTCCAGGACTCTAGAGACTGTTGAGCAATAGCGATACTGTCCTTACAGTTCTGTCAGATGCTGAGGTCACAGATTACATTAATTCTGTGAGGTTTAATGTTTCCTTGAAGTGGAGCAAGGAGAAGTATTTTGGTGGGAGTCTTTTATCCTGTCTATTTGAAATATTTTGTTTGAATTTGTATGTATTTTGGTCTTTTAAAGTTGGATTTATGCTTATAGTCACTTTCTTGTTTTCAGTTAAGCCATAACATTAAAACTGTGACCTTACGACCGAATGGCAGAAAACTGTGCTGCCTGATGCTAACACTAAAGGATACCAGCTTTCTGACAATTGATAAGGTACCATTTAAAGATGCAAATGAAATGCGGATGTATTTGGATGCAGTCCATCAAGACAGGGTTCATACTGGTAAGTGCAATTGTTGTAAATCATGTTATAACATTATGGAGAGGTGTTGTGTTTTCTTCTTCCCATCTTATCATGGTTTAACCATATGAAACAACAGCTAAGCCCCAAGCATCTGCTCACTCAGTCTTCCCAGTGGGGTTGGGAAGACAATGAGGGAAGTGAAAATGAGGAAACTTGTGGGTAGAGACAAAGACAGTTTAGTAAGTAAAGCAAGAGCTGTGCATGCAAGCAAAACAAGCGAGGAATTCATTCATCACTCCCTGTGGGCAAGCAGGTCTTCAGCCATGTGCAAGAAAGCAGGACTCTACCATGAGTAATGGTGACTTGAGAAGACAGACACCATCACTGTGCCTCCCTTACTTCTTCCCCAGCTTTATACACCGAGCATGATGCTGCATGGTGTGGCATATCCCTGTGGTCAGCTGGGGTCAGCTGTCCCATCTGTGTCCCCTCCTGGCTTTCTGTGCACCCCCTGCTTCCTGAGGGGTGATGTGAACAGCACAAAAGGCCTTGACTCTTTGTGAGCAGAGCTCAGCAATAGCTATAACATCTCTGTTATCAGCACTATTTCCAGCACAAATCCAAAACATAGCCCTGTTGTCGCTAGTGTGAAGAAAATTAACTCTGCTCCAGCCAGAACCAGCACACATCTTCAGCACATTTTGTCCTTGTGTTCCTGGCTTTTTTTGCACTTCTGTAAATGCTTCTTTCTGGCCTCAAACCCCATTTTTTGTTTTATACCTTTCTTGTGCTGAACAATAATCAGAATTAACATACGGGATTTGTTTATGTTGTGTGTTGGTATTTGAAAAGTTGTTAATTGCCCATGCACAGTCTCTTTGTTTTTCATTTTACTTACTTTGTTTTGTTCTTTTTAAGGATAGGAAGTTTGCTGCCAGGTGGCTAAATGACCAGCATGAAGGCTGTCCATAAACACATGCTTATGTCTGTCCATTCAGAATATTGTAGTCTGTTGGCAAGAAATCTGGCGTGCCCTTTCCAAAATCAACTCCAGCTAAACATTTTGCAAATAAAAATCCCAGTCAGTTAAATGACAATCAAATAAAATATTGTGTACTTTTTCTGTCAGCTGGGAAACCCTCACAAGGATCTGGCAGTTTTGGAGGTGTGCTGGGCAGCAGGGCCACACAGAAGGAAGCTAACAGGCAATTCTCTTATATAGAGAACCAGGTTTGTTAAATTGTTCAAATTTTTCCTCTCTAATTTTATTCTGTTCCTCTCTTCCTCTCATTCTCTTACTGTATGTTGTAATAGCACTGTAAATACTTTACATCCATAGTGTTTGTAATCTAGAGAGCTTGGAATAGATGCATATGGCAATGCTGTATCTTGTTTGTGAGGAGACATCTTCTGTATGAGTAAGAAAGGTCAGTGTCTGGCTATGGAAGCCAGACTATGTTCTTCACATATGAGCTTTTAGGCAGAGTACAAGTAGAAATAGAAGGAAAGTACACAACTGAGACTTGCTTCTCACATAGTTCTCCCTTTGTTTTATGCCAAACACCTTACATGTGTGTGACCATGTGTTAGCATAGGTCTTAATGAGTTTAGCAGACTTCATCCAGATGTGTACATTGAAAAGCAGCTGATCCAGGTTTGTGTCAGAATAAAGTTACTGAATTTGTGGCACTCTGCTCACATTTTTGTGTAAGTTTCACAGACTTTTCCCCAGAAGTTGTTTTCCTTCAAAATATTTTTGTTCTTCTAAGGTGTATCTACTGGTTTTAATTTACTTTGTTATCTCTGTGAATATACTGGTATTACTGCCCTGAAGGAGACTATTTCTGACATTGTCCCAAAACAAATTATACATGTTACTTAAAGGCAATCTCACTGTAAAAACTTGAGGCTGTGTATACAGTGGTGAGATTAGACATGTTCAGTTTTCAAGTCTAAAATTGACCAACATTCCTTAGTCAACCAATTATTACCTCTTGCCATTGCATCACACATTGGGCTTGTTTGGCCCAAGGCGGTCAGGGCACTGTTTTAATTATGTGGGTTTTAGTACAGCTTTTTAATATTTTTAATTGCAATACCACCCAGGATTGATCTGGGGATAGTTAGGAATCACACCTTGGGCTTTTCATGTCAAAGCTTATAAAGGAGATTTTAAAAACTTAAGTTCAACTGACTTAGCATTGGAAAATGAGAAGGGAAAGTGGTTACTGCAGTAGAATTTAATTTTTATGACTTGTATGACTCAGTCAAAATTTTACCTATGTCTAATTAGCGTTTAAACTCTCTGAATGTGTTGTAAGTAGCATCTCTCCACTTCTGAGTGCTACACTGTAGCAAATAAAAAGTGGTGGAAATCATAGGTTAGACTAAAGATGGTCCTGTTTTTTCACTTTTGGGTTTTCTCCCTGGCCCGCTCCACTTGGGCTTTGCAGACTCCTACCAAAAGGGTGACTGTGGAGAGTAAGGAGGAAAGTACATTTCGCAAGGTGCTGGGTACCCCAGCGAGAGGCTCTATTAAGAATTCTGCTGGAGCTGGAACACCAAGCAACAGGGTGAACATTTCAGCATCTCCTGTGTCATCAGTCCCTCACAGGACAGGCTTGCTGGAGAATCGGTAGGAGGGTTTTCTTCTTACTATGATACTGTTAAAATTCAGCTCTTTACAGAGCTACAGGTGGAGCTCAGTACACTGAGACATAAGAAGGGGATATAAATCTTCCTCTAGTTTTGCTGTTACTTTTAACAGGATGTTAATACATGCATTTGTAGCCTCTGACTGGTACTGGCACTAGAGCTTTAAGTACAGCTTAAGAATTGGGCAGACCAAATGCTTCTCTGTATGCTATAAAAGTGGAGATTGCAGAAGATAGGTCCAAAATGTGTGGAAAGCATTGAGAAATTATGTTCAGTTGGAAGAAGGTCATTTACTAACCTTTCAGAAAGAATGACCACAAATTTTTCTGTCATCAGTGAAAAGAGGAAAAGAACACAACCCCCTGGTTCAGAAATGAGTGAAGATTATCCCAAAGAGAATGATTCTTCAACGTAAGTAACAGTTGTTTCTGATTTTAAATTCCTTGTTCATTTGTAAAGGTATATTTTTCTGAAAAGAATGCTCTCAGCCACGTGGACCAGGCCAGTCAGCTTGTGAATACATTGGGTGCTTGAAATTAGGTATTTCTTCAGGGTTAATAAGGGAAATACAAACTACTCCAGCAGTTGATTTGCATGAACTGGTACATGCAAATTTTGTGTCATCGATCTTTTGTCAATTATGTCAGTCAGAACTGCGTGTGGACTATATGTGCTTTTCAAAACAGTACTGATAAAGAAGAAGCTCCCTGTATTTGAAGTCAGATTTAAATGTAAGAGGGCTTGTTTAAAAGAATTGGTTAAACTTATATGTGAGTGAAGTTCTACTGTTTGTGGTCAAGTATTAAAGGTGATAGGAGAGAAATGCTTTAAAACAAGTTGTAAGTACTGAACAGGAATATCCCATATCTTCATAACTGCACTGCCTTCCACTCTTCTCTCTGTAGGAATAATAAAGCCTTGAGTGATCCAGCATGGAAGTACTTGAATAGTAGCAGAGAGAAACAGTTGAACCTGAAGCAGGCTGAGGAGAATAGGACATCAGGTAAAAAAAATAATGTCAAGCCAAATGATACCTAGCCTTGACCAGTATGAGTTTACTCTTTTGGTACAGTTTCAGCAAGTTGCTGCAGAGGTGTTTTTTCCTAATCTGCTGTGCCATTAACTTTGTTGCGTCCTCCAGAGCCATACATGAGATACATGTATGTATAAAATGAAGACAAATAACCTGCCTTCATTTTCAAAGCCTGTCCTGCTCAAGTGTGGCCTTGACCTTTATTTTTGGTGCTGATGCCAGCCCATGAGCCAGCTTGCTTGAAAATTCCAACAGGGAGCTTCAAACTGTTCCAAGCTGCCTTTTCCCTTGGGAGGGGATTTCTGTATATTCCTTTTTGCTTGCTTTCTTATGTACTTTTAAAACTTCCCTTTGCTCTTAATGCCCATGTGAACTGTAGGCTGGTTTTTGTGATTAAAATGTCTACTGTTTGCTTTTATTTCCTTATCTCTTCCCCTGAATTTACAGGAGGAGCTCATTGGGGCCAGAACTTTTGTCCTGTTTGTACCAAAATTCTGTTGGGTACTGCTGTGGGACTTCAGGCTTTACAGACTATACAGAAATACTGACAATATGTAGATAAGCTAGTAAGCAGCACTGTTCTTCAGTTTTATGAATAAATAGTTAGCTTCTTTCCTCATAAGGAGGAATGCATTCAAGATCCAGTTTTTATAGGGGAATGTTGGTGGATGCATTGTTTTTTTTAGTGCATCTCTGATGGCAACAAATGTGTTGCTGGAACAGCCAGTGAGGTGAATGCTTACTTCTGAATGGAGATCTGGTTTTGTCTTCAGAGTCAAAATTAGAGTCTGTGAATGCCTGCAAGTTCTGGTAACAGTCTTGTGAACTTCTTTCATATATCTGCATTTCTGAAAGTTGCATGGCTCAAACAACTTCAAGCTGGAAAAGAAGCAAACAGTTATTCATTATTCAAACTAAATTACACCATGATTCACTGTAATAGGTGGGTTTTGGACTCTTCAGAGCATTTTTTTAATGTGGCACCATCTGAGTCATTAGAGTCTCAGGATCTGTCACAATGATATCATAGCAATGAAACAATCCTATTTTGCCTCAAGTATATAGTAATTTACGGTGGGAATTGGGAGTGGGAAGAGAAGCTGTTTTCACTTCTGCATATTTACCTTGAATTTTGAGAGCTCTGCATTGGAAGTCAGGAGTTTTCTGTACATGTGTCTTGCCTCTCTTAACAAGAGGTAGATATTTGTTAACTTTTACATAGTTTAGATAATGACATCTTAATATTTTATATTGCACTTTAAGTTTGATGGAGACTAAATTGAATGCCTTAAACTCCATCATGCCTTTACTTACATATCATTAATATTCACATTAGTACTTCTAAGCATATGTATTAGTAGTCTCCCAACCAGTTCTAGAAACCAGTATTTGAGGATTTTTAAACCTTTTGACTAAATACTTTCAAGCAAGTTGTTTATTGTAAAAATAGCTGTGTAACCTGGAACAAAATGTCCTGTCTTTCCTTCTCTTTTAAAGGTGTTTTACCACTGCAGTCATCATCTTTTTATGGTAGTCGATCCTCTTCAAAAGAGTACTCCACTGGCAGTTCCACCCTGGAGAGGTAGGGCTGATTCACTAGAATGAACTGTAAATAGCAGTTGTTTCACAGGAATTAAGCTCTTCAGTTTCCTGAAGTTTCCTGTGTTGATCACATGGTGCTTAGATGCATAACATGGTGGGTTTTGTTGGTTTTTTTTTTCCTTCAGGAGCACAGTCCAGTTGAAGACACAACTGCCCTGCTTATATCTACAAACTTTAGTTACTGCTTGCAGTTGAAAGACTTTGTAAAGTCACTCAAGTCTGTTATAGTTGTTGTGAATAACTCTAGATGGTTCAAATTCTATATAAACTCTGGAAGTTAAGTCTGAACCCTTGCTTCATTTTTCCCAATTAGATAAATGGCATGCAATTCTATATTTTAATAACAGTATTTTAGAAAATACTAAATCCTGCTGAGCTTGGGATTCTTCTTTGTCAGGTGCTGTGCAGTCAGACTCATGGTCTCTGCCCTAGATAGATGAGATACAAGATCAAGGGAGAAAAGAGGCATTGTCCATGTTTAAATGTTAGGAATTGAGGCCCACAGTGATTAGGTTACAAGAACAAGAGATTGAAAATGAAAACTCTGGCCCAGATGTGAATTTTAAGCATATCTTGGAAGCAGTAATCTCATGCTATGTAATCATTCTTCCTCTCATCATACAGTGTTGGGAATTATTAAATGTTTATAAGACCAAAGACTTGGTTATACTGCATGCACACCAGTGGATATAAGGCAATTTAACCAAGCTAAGAATTTAACACTTCTGGAAAGAAATGTTCTGTCACACTTCTTTTTCACTGTGATACATTCCAGTAATCTTGTGTGGCTTTACCAGTCCTTGTCTTCCATAGTGCTGTGATTCCGGTGTCACGGACTATAGCTCTTTAAGGCAGAGTATTACAAATCTTACCCTTCTTATGCTTTTATGTTTCCAGGTCTAGTGTATCCAGCCAGACCTCTTCAGCCAAAAGGAGCTTGGGATTCCTTTCCCAGCCTGCCCCTCTTTCTGTTAAAAAAATGAGATCTAATCAAGATTACACAGGATGGAACAAACCCCGAGTGCCCCTTTCCACCCATCCTCAACAACAGTTGCAAGGGTAAATTTAATTTTCTTTATCTAGCATGCTTACTTGGATCATCAGAACATGCACATTCTTGTTGTAATTATTTAATTAAAAAATAATCCTGAAATGAATAAACACTGAGGCAGGGAACACTTTTCTTAGTTTGAAGGATATGTATTCTTGAGTTCACTTCCTGGGAGTTTCAGAGACATAATAATTTCAGGTAATTCATGTTCCTTTAGTGATTATTTATTTCTCTATCTTTATGTGTGTGTGTATATATATATATATGCACATTTTTTTAAAGTTTGATTGTAGAAATTCATGGGTGCTTTCCTGGTAAATGCTGCCTCCCTTGAGTTTTCAGTTTAGGCTGAAGGGCTGGGGAACAGCTCCAGTAAGATGCTCTGTGGGGAGTGGCTGGGGTGAATATCCTGTGTGTTAGTAGTGCTGTGTTTAACTCTGGCAGCAGGTTTGCACATTGACCATTAGACACAAAGTATTCAATTTTTCTTTTCAGGTTTTCAAACTTGGGAAACACCTGCTATATGAATGCCATTCTACAGTCCTTGTTTTCAATTCAGTCCTTTGCTAATGATTTGCTCAAACAGGGTATCCCATGGAAAAAAATTCCACTCAATGCACTTATCAGGTAAAATTCACGTTCTGTGAAAGCTGTTTTCTCCTTCTTTACTGAGGAACTGGTTTGGTAATACTGAAGCATCTTCGTAGAGGGTCATTTGCCTGTATAGATAGTAAAAGAAATCCTAGAGCTGTCTGTATTTTGGAGCTTTACTTTTGAAATAGGAAATCAGCTCTTAGAATATTGAGTGCATGCATTCTTTTACCGTATTTCTAGTGGCAGAGTGAAATGCTTCAGAAGAAAATGTAAGAAATTGCAAAATAAGTTAGATGCAGAAAAGTTTCTTTTAAAAAATTTGCCAGGTAGAGTTTAAGCTGATCACTAACTTGACTTGATATGTGGGGACTTATGCCTTTTGTTTAGTAGCTGTGGAAAGTGTTCAAGTTTTGCATACTTAATCTTTCTCTAAATTCAGCCATTTGGGATTTTTATTATATTTTCTCTTGTGCACCTCATTTCTTTTCTGTCACTAAATAAGATGGAGGATTATCAGAACCATTTGTGTTTCTGTTTCATCATTTTTTATATCTTTTGAGGTAATTTTCTATTTTCGGTGTGTCATCTTGAACTCTTTCTACACTACTTGGGATCAGAGGTTGTTCCATGTGCCTCTTGAAATGTCCTTTCTCTAATTTTTGTAGAAAGGCCTCTGAAGGTTGTGCTCCATATACCTAATGGGCAGTGTGTGATCCTGTACAAGTCAGAGTTGATACTCAAAGCCTCTACTTTGTCTTCTCTTGGTTTGGCTGTATCATCTAACCTGGTGACTGTTTTTCTGGTTGATCAGTGATTGCTTATCAACTGTGCTGTGGTTTCCTAACATGCTTCACTGAGCAGCTGTAGGGGGCTAGGGCAGCACACGCCGTTCTTGGAGTTCGGCAGAGTAGCAGAAACTTGTCAAGCTGCAGTAAACTGATCAGATTCTTGGGGTAACTGAGTATTAGTTGTTGGGTTTGGGATGCAAGGGGATTTATACAGGTTTTCCCTGTCTTTGGGTTGGGGTTTTTTTGTGTCACATGGAATGTGACATCTTCCCATCACCTTCCTATGTATGCATCATGACCGAAACTTGTGCTTGGAATATATTTGGTGTGTATGTCCTGTGAAATGGTAAAGCCGTTGTAAAAGATAACTAAATCTTTTAGCTGAGAGGCACAGGTAAAGTTAATTTCAAAAGTTTTGTAGCAAAGCTAACAGAACCACTAGCTTGACCCAAGAAACTCCTGGTGGCTCTTTTTGATACAGCTTTTTTCTCTGTTACAATGTTTTTACTGCTGAAAGACGTAAGGCTTAAGAATGTGTCGAAGTTTAAAAATAAAACATAAATAGAAACCATTCTGACCATTCAAGTTGAATTTAGTGATTTTCTGTTGCTTATTTTGGTACTGTGTGATACTATGTTTCCTATCAGTACAAATGTTTTCAAAAAGCATTACGAGGTTTTTTTCTCATTGTGAAAGAGGAGAAATAAGTTTTTAGAGCTTTATAAGGCTTTTCTCTTTACCTTAAAAGATTGTGGATTGGTTTGGTTTTTTTTTTTTTTTGTTCATTTGAGTGCTGTTTGATGATGGCCTCAAATGAGATCTCAAAATACTTGAAATGGAAAAGGTTAATTATATGTGAGGTATTTTCATACAGAACCCTTGAACCACTTACCACAGGAGGGAAGCTTTTAGGAACTCTTAAAATAAGATATTGTGAGTTCTGTTATCTTTCTCTAAAGTTCTGGAAAACCAACCACTGTTTCATTGCCTTGACTTCTGCAGACGTTTTGCCCATCTGCTTGCTAAAAAGGATGTCTGCAGCCCTGAGGTTAAGAAAGAGCTGCTCAAGAAGGTGAAAAGTGCCATTTCAGCTACTGCAGAGAGATTTTCTGGGTACATGCAGAATGTAAGTATCATTGCCTGGAAACAGTTACCTGCCATTTGTCCAGTGCTTGGACTGCACTGAACACCAGTCAAGCTTCAGCTGTGTTTGACAGTGACTTCTGGTTAAATGGCAGTGATTGTTAGAGCAGAACTGCCTCAGTATTACTGAATGCAGTGAACTAAACACAGTTTTCCCAGTCTGTGTGTGTGTGTTTGAGAAAAATACAGAATGAAGTTGTACAAAGCAATTTCATTGCATTTGCTCTGTTTCTAGGATGCACATGAGTTCTTGAGCCAGTGTCTGGATCAGCTGAAGGAAGACATGGAAAAGTTAAACAAAACTTGGAAGAGTGAACCAGTCCCTAATGAGGATAACTCACCAGGACGTGCTTCTGATGACCTCTCAGCCACCAAAGTTTATACATGTCCTGTTATCAGTAACTTAGAGTTTGAGGTTCAGCATTCTATCATTTGCAAAATGTAAGTGTGCTTGACAGCTTTTTTCACACTTATCTTAAAAGACTAGGAAGTGTTCCCATCTCATGTGACTTCATCTGCAGGTTGTGGTCAGAACTATGTTTTATCCAAAGCTAGATATTTTGAAAAATACTCTTGTCTAGAAATGCTGTAAGCCTCACACCATGTTGTCTGCTGCTGCAGACCTTCTTTAGAGTTTCATGCCACCTAGTTCTTCATTGCATGTCCAATGGAAAGCCTTTGTGCTTTGCTCTTTGTGTACCAATTGTATGGGAATAGAGAGAAAAGGGGGTTTCAGCCAAGTAATATTTCCTCTTAAAAAAAAAGATGGAAAAGGGGGAAGTCGTGTTTTTAATTTGATCTTTCTAAGGGCTTCCAGGGAATGGCATTTTCTTCTGTCTCTCTACATTCTTGCAGAAAAAGATGTAAACCAATATGTTTGGGCATTCATTGTATATGACCTGTGCAGCAGATTTCCCTATGGGAATGTTTCATTCCACAGAGTTTTCATGGACACAGATATTTGGGAATAATAGTTTGTGTATACTTAATTAGTTCCACAGAAAAATTAGAAGTAAAGTGCATCCAGGTTATAA
This sequence comes from Leptocoma aspasia, assembly GCA_013399835.1. Lineage (NCBI taxonomy): Eukaryota > Metazoa > Chordata > Aves > Passeriformes > Nectariniidae > Leptocoma > Leptocoma aspasia. The sequence continues at coordinate 36,229 of VXAX01006202.1, read as the reverse complement.
TTATGGAAGAAAAATGACTGTAGTATGGTTTTTTTTTTTTCCTAAGAAAAATTAAATGTAACAAAAATTAAGGGTTTTTGTTGGTTTTGGTTTTTTAGATAGACTCTACTTTTATTTCTAAGAACAGTTTGAAAGTATTTCTAGCACTTCCCTTCTGCTAGACTGGGCTGGGGTTCTTTTCTCCTAAGAGTACTGAATGAAGATGTGTTCAGCTATAGCAGTCACTTTGATTTCCTACATACCTGCATGATCATTTGCCTCTCCAAAGCAATCTGTGCATTCTTGTTCTTACTCTTATGCAAATGTTTCAACTTCTAAAGCATCAAAAAGAAACTGCAAGATCCAACTTTGTCCTGAGCATCAAACAGTTCTGTTTTGATGAATAAAAATGGGATGATCAGGAAGTATATGTTTACTGGGAAGTCACTTTACCCTAAAACATGCAAGTATTCATGAATTTCAAGTTTATTTTTCATCTGACTTGGACAAGCATGTTTCTTTTTTAGGTGTGGTGAAACAGTCACTAAACGAGAACAGTTTAATGACCTTTCCATTGACCTTCCTCGAAGGAAGAAATTCCTTCCCTCCCGATCGATCCAGGATTCTCTCGACCTCTTTTTTCGGGTATGTGCTTTGAGGGGTTTTTTTATGCATTGTGGAGTGTGTGTAGGTTATGTACCATGTGGAAATTCTGATTGTACAGCTGGTTATTAGTTTCTATGACAGTGGTTTGCAGGCATGTGAGATAACATTGCACTTTTTTTGAGGTTTGTCCATTAACAGCATGTGGAAGTTTATATTGTAAAATGCTGTGCAGAAATTAACTGATGTAAAATAGGTAAACTTCCCAGCTCTATGGTGAAAGAGTTGAGGTGTAAACAAATACAGAGGAGAGAAGGGAAGCTGTCAGGTTGGGATAATCAGTCAGGAATTGCTACCTCTCGTAGGCTAGGATGCTTCAACAGCTTGTGTACAAGCCTTAATTAGCATGGAGGTAAAAGGTCATGCAGATACAATAATTTAAAAAAATAAATATATGTAATGTGGATGCTTACTTTGTAAGTAGAGCTTCAAGGTGAAGCTTCTGAAAGCTAAAAATAAGCCGTATGTGAATTGGTGTTGTATTTTGTCATATCTTGAGACAAACCTTTTTTTTTTCCTCTGTATAAATAGACATGCTTTTTCTTCTAATAGCTGGTCTTTAAAGCTGGTTAAAAAAATCCTAAAATTGTAATGTTGTAATTTGACTTCACGTAAGGTAAAGGGCTGTAGGAATGTTTGATGGGCAAGTTATGTAATTTCAGGAAAGAAATGCTTCCCCTTTTGATGTCTGTTCAGACCTCTACTCTCTTGTAGCATACCCTTGGTAAGTTTAGATGAGGATACCTTCTGAGGAACAAAGCAGAGGTTTTGAACAAGAGAGAGAAAATTTCATGGCATCATCCTTCACCGAAGGTTATTAGGGGGGGAAGAAAAAACCCAAACAAATCCTGTGTATGGGACAGAAAACTGTTACGCTTACAAGATTGTCCCCTCCCTTTCGAAGCTATTTTGTGTCATAATGGTGGCTAATTCACTGGTCTCCAGTAGACTTGCAAGAAGAATTGCACCTGTATTAGTGGATATGATGTGAAATTGTATGGTCTGCTGCATATCCTCTTATTAAATGTCCTCTTACTAGGTCAACTTGAAGGTGATGATAAGTTTAAGTGGTTACTGCTGTTTTGAAGAGTTTGTCTGACAGATGTGATGTATTTTTGGTTGAGATCTGTTTGATTTCTCTTTTGTTCCACAAGTCATTTCTCTGCTCCCTTAAACAGGCAGAGGAGATTGAGTATTCCTGTGAGAAGTGCAATGGAAAGTCTGCTGTTGTCACACACAAGTTCAACAGGCTTCCCAGGTAAGTGCTGACACCTGTTCCTCTCCTTCCTGGAAGCATATCTTACAAAAGTGCAAGCAAAAATTCCTTGAAGAGTAAAGCTGGGAAAATGAGCAGGACAGTGTGTGCAGTGTTCAGTGTGTGAAAGATGTGCACCTGCAGTCAGTCTTCATGCTGTTCTTCAGTTTCACTCTAAAGAAGCCCTTGGAAACCCTCAGCAGTGTTTGTTGTTTCTTCCTCCCTATTGCTACACAAGGAGGACTAAGTTTTCCCCTTCCCCTTTTCTTGGGGTTTCTGGGATGTGAATGAAGCAGATACAGTAAATATATTCTGGAATTTTAATATTGTACAAGTTGAGTGATGAACAGCGGCATAGTTACCTGTGTCTTGCAGATAAGAGATGGTCAGCATTTGCCTACCACCCCAAAGTAATAATCTGGTTTGTCAGGTGAATGCCTTCGGAAAAAAGGCTTACTTGGATTTTGAATAGGTTTTCTTTGACTTCTGTTTTGAGATTAACATGTGTCCTTTTCTCATCTCTCTCAGGGTCCTGATTCTTCATCTGAAACGATACAGCTTCAATGTAGCGTTGTCTCTCAATCATAAAGTCGGGCAGCAGGTGGTTATTCCAAGATACCTAACCCTGCTTTCCCACTGCACAGAAAGCACCAGGCTGCCACTGACGCTGGGATGGAGTGTCCATTCTGCCATGTAAGTGTGCAGCTTTGGTCCCTGCTGTGTTAATCATGTATGCCACAAGGTAGGCACTTGTTAGATCTCCAGAGGATGTCTGGGCAAGGAAACATTGCCATTATGGAGCTTCAGGTGTGTGCTGCTAGTTTGTAGTGCTGCTGTCACAAAAACATGTTTGGAAAGGAAGCATGATAGAAGCACTAGGAAGAGATGGTTGGGCATTATCTAGGGAATATTTGGTAAGATAATATTCTTCACTGTCCTTGAAAATAACTTTATATTCTTTATAAGAACACTTCTGTTAGTAATTTTTAAAATGTAGGCCTCTCAGTCCAAAGTAATCTAGATTACCTTTCCCTTCAGAGCACTCTAACTCTGCTTAGAAGAGAAAACATCCTACCTTTTTCTGTTACTTCCACTTGCACCTTCTGTGCTTTCATTCATTTTTCACCGTCTTCCCTGTGCCACTGTAGTATCTGAGCACTTTGCATGCTGAAAATACTCTCTCCTTTTCCCTGTGACTGTTATTTCTGTACAGCTGCCTGACCTGAGACACAGAGATTAAATGTGCCAGTTGTCACATAGGAAGCGTGTGGCCGAATAAGGAACAAGAAACCCTTAGGTCTCTTGTAGCCTCTGCTGGGTGACATAACCAGGGTATGCATAGTGAGCTGGGACACATCTGGTGCATATGTTCAGCAGTGTGGCAGGTGGTGTGCCAAATGTTTAGTGGTGTTTTGAGATGTAAGTGGATTTTTCCCATAAATTTGTTTTAACAGTAGAAATCTCAAATACAACAAACAGTTTATGCTAACCAGATCAGCAATACTTGAAAATAGGTTGGAAATAGCTTTCCAGTGTTTTCCAGTTTTTCAGTCATGCAAACCATTGTGATTGATCAGGGAGTGGAAGGGGGACTAGGCTGGAGAGAAACAGCCCTGGTTTAGGGGGAAGATTAGAAAATATTTCTGCAGTGGCTACCATCTGTTTGATAGATGTGTAGTGATAGTGATGGACTTTGAGGAGCCCGTGAAAGGATTAAATGGAGCAGGAAGTTGGTTCAGAGGAATCCAGGTAAGGCAGGAGAAATTAAGATGTGGGGTATGCCAGAAAACCGGCTGATCCAGACAACAGCAGGAGACTGTGGTTTGGGAGCAGGAACTCAAGTGTTGGTGGGAATAAAATATAAAGGAATGAGTTGTCTTGACATGGGAGCCAAGAGCCTTTAATTTGTGAGCTGGTCCCTAAGGGTGCATCACCAAGAAGTGAATCAAGTTTAAAGGATTATACATGGTTTTGAACAACTGTTGTTTATTTATAGTGTGATGAAGTTATTACTGTAAATCTAAGCAATTAGCAAGTACATAATGGTATTCTGCTTGTTCTTTTGGTCATGGATTTGCATGCATAGCAGACAAGTAAACACTTATTTTTTAAAGACTGTAACTACTGCAATAAATATTTTGCTCTTTTAATAGTTCCCGTCCATTGAAAGCCTCCCAAATGGTGAATTCCTGTACTGTAAGCACTTCCACACCTTGTAGGTGAGTTATAGCTCTGAAATGTCCATGTCCAATGGCCTGGGGTTTTGTGGTGTAGTTTCTAAGGCATTTTTAGGTTTTCTAGCTCTTTTCTGATTTTTATGTTGTAAATTATTTCAGCTACTGTCTTTTTTCATATCTGAGTTTTATTGGTGTTACATGGTAGCTGAAATTAACATCAGTGGTGCAATTTGCCTAGTTTAAGAAGCAAAATGATTTCTACTTCTGCAATTTAGCTCTTTGTTCTGACTCTATGGAGCCAAAATAGATGTTTTGGGAACAGGTGGTTGATTCCTTAAGTTTATTTGCAAAGATGAGACAGCCAGTATTTGATACTGTGAAAAATGTGATATCACACTGGATGGTTTTGCACTGAGAGATGCTTACAGACCAGATTTACTAATAAAACAGAAATTGTGACTTCCCCAGACTCCTTTGTCTTCTGTTCTAAAGAAGCAAGAATTTATCTTAATGGAAGAGCAAACAGGAAAAATTGGTGCATTTTTGTACTTTTTAGATCTGGGTAATGTTGTGAGAAGTCCTATGTCCAACTTGGAAAACTCAAGTCAAATTATTTATGCCAAATAGTATGTCTTAATGTGGCCTTGAATGAGTTCAGTCTGGGATTGTGAGGTGATAAAGTGCAGAATCCTTGGCCTTAAAAGCAAGAGCCACACACTTAGTTACTTTTAATGTTGTAAGCTGTTATTGCAGGCTTCAAGGAGGTATGTCAGTTAACCCAATAAAATAAAGCTTTTCTGAAAACCTTGACTGCCATATTAATAAATTGTCATTGTCAGTTGCAGTTTGTTCCCCAGTGGAACAGTGTGAAAGCACTGCTTTTAGCAGTTACTTTGACGCATGTTTGTACGATGCTACAATGCTGTGAAGTTTTATAGGCATGTTTTTAATTTACAGAAAATACACTTTCAAGTCAAAGAGCTCTGCAGCACTCTATGTAGATTCTGACAGCGATGATGAGCCATTGAAACGCTCTGTTGCCCATAGCCAGAGGTTGTGTAACATACAGAGTAGAGATCAGCAGCAGCTGCAAGAAGAGCCAGAAAAGGTAAGGGAAAAACCCACAAACTTTCATGTACTAGGTCCTGTATGTGCTCATGTCTGCTGTGTGCTTTTTTTAGCATAAACTGAGTGAAATTGATGTCAGATGAGGTTTTTTCCCCTCCTAATTAGCACTGCAATGCCGGAAGGGAGTGCTTTGCTAATTGACCTCTCTCTGCAGTTGTCTTGGGTTCCCACTGGGAACAGAAGTAATTGCATTGCAATTGAACTTGAGTTTTCAGGTTATGGATACCAGCTGCTTAGCAGTTTGGTCAGTCCTTTGGGTAACTTCCCCTAATAATGTTCCTGGGCTGAAGTATAATGTGCTGTCAATAATAAAAGTATGCAGTAAAGCCCTTGATTAAATTAGATCCAGTACAAGTTGGGCTAAGCAAAATATTCAGTTGAGAGAATTTCATGCAGATCCAATCCGTGTCCTCTTTCAAGTGTGGCTTTTAAATGCTTTTAGAATCTGAAGCTAACAGGTCTTTGTAGGCAGACACATAGAAGTGTGAAGAGACCAAGTTCATTGGTGTAATGGCACAGTTAATTTCAAATTGCTTTTGAGCTTTTCCTTGTGACTAGTGTTAATGCTGCCAAGATACTTTTTTTGCCTCTGTCAGGCCAATATATTAGCAGGTAGATGAGTTGTGTGGGAAGAAATGATGACCCAGAAGGGAATAGAAGCAGCTTTGAGGATTATCTTGCAGTACCACTTTCTTCTGTTAAGAGTGCTGCGGGCCTAGTGCTTAGGACAAGTTTCCTGCATCTCTGCTTCTATAAAGCTTTTGTTTCACTAAAGTTTTTGACAATTCTTGTAGGGTTATTTTAATCAAGCAGAGACTTGTGGCCTTGATTATGATACTAAGGGACAGGTGTAAATGTGGATGAATAGCAGTAGTAACCAAGAGGAAGATATCTACAGTTTCTGATCTGATGTGAAAATCAAACCAAGAGAGATCCTGACCCGGTATTTAATAAGTGACAGATACTGAGTATTAAATTTTTACAAGATCCAGAGCTGGGAAGAGCTGCCAGTCTGATGAAGCTCAGAACTACAGATGAGAATGATTTTGACAAATCTGAGAAACTGCATAAAAATAGGAGAGGAAATAGGAGCAGGCTAAAGGTGCTAATCTTACCAGAATTCATCAACTATAAATGTAGGATGGGAACAGCTGGGAAAGCAGTGGGCCTTCAGAAAGGGCATGAAAGGTGATGGTCAATCACAAGGTCAGGCAGGTTGCAAGTAGAAGTATCTATACAGAACCATGGCCTACATACACATTGTGTGAAGTAACCCTCCTTTTTTCCTCAGAATTGAGCTTTAGCTGGAGTTCTGTATCCATCTTTGGGCTCTGGACTGAAAAGAGTTATAGATTAACTGGAGAGGGGCCAGAGGAGAGGAACATGAATGGTCAGAGGTCTAGAAAGGAAGATTTTGAGAGAAAGAGCAGGCAAGTGGTCTTCAGTTTGGTCTTTAGATTAAAGTAAAACGTAAGCAAGGTTTGTGTCTTCAAGGAAGGGGAAGAAGTTAATTGGAGCGTTCTTCTGTGCCTGTGATGGATAGAACAAGAAGTAATAGAGCAAATTGCAGACAGTAATTTTTAGATTAAATATTAGGGAACACTTCCTGATGGTCAGGATATGTAGGGATGGAAGGGATTACTGTGGGAAAACCCTTTGCTGAAGGTCTTGTGACTGCTGTCCTGCATGGCACATCTGTGCCTGGCTGCAGCTGGGGGAAGGAAACAAGCTTGTCTTTGAAGTCCCTCTTATGTACAGAAAAGGTGTTTCAAACTGTCCTAACTGATTCTTCCTGGAGTTTTGTTTGTGAGGAAGAGTAGGCAGTTTCTACTGCACAAGCCCTGTAAGTGCAGAAATTGTGGGAATAAAGCATACTAATTTGAATAACAAATTAATTACAGGCTTTGCAGCGTGTTGTGGGAAAGAGACACTGGTGGTGATGATTCCACATAAATTATTTTATTCTGTGGCCATGCATATTGGCCACTTCTCAACCACAGGCCTGACCAGCAGTCTGTTACCATTAACCAGATTCTCTGACCTTCTCAGTGTTGTCCTGGGAGACCTGGTCCTGGTTTTTGGAAGTGGCAGTACTGTTGCTGCACCATTTCTCTTGGTATGATTCTCAAAAGAGCTGTGGATGGGGTTGCATTAAGGGCTTGGTGGCCACTTTGTCTGGCAAGTATGTCCCTTGCCAGGCACTCCTTGCAAAATGTCCCTGCTGTGTGGGAGAACAGCTGGAATAGCACCTGCATATGGCACTGGGTGGTAGGGGCAAATAGCAATTATCCAGCTGAACAGGGCAGAACTGCAATTCCTGTGATCTCTGCTTCTGCAGATGAAGTAGTATTTGAAGGACTTTTTAAAAATGCTTACTTAAAGCAGCCTTTCTTAGAGCCTAAGCTATTTAAAATCTATGCAAATAAAGTCTAGCAGAAAAGTTGTATTCAAATAATGCACAGATGCTGCCAAGTCTTTAAAGTCCATCCACTGAATTAGTGGTAGTTGTTGGCAGAGAGCCTGGAACTAGGGTTTGCTGAAGAGCTAAACCAGTTTTTATGTTGGTAGCCTACAGGTGCACAGAGAGAAATCAGAAAGCTTAAAAAGCAGGTACTCTGCTTCACTTATCCAGTGCATAAATACCTGTGAGGAGAGAGGTTTAGATTTGTTGCTTCTAATTCTTGAAGGGCAACATGTCTAGAACAAGCAGTTTAGCTGGCTAATTCATTTGCTAATCTTGTTTGATAAGGCAGTTTTAATACAAAATGCTTGCTGTATTTGAGTAAAAAGCAGCAGTAAAAATGTAATTTTGTTCATTTTAACAATGTTCTGGGATCCATCCTAATGCAGTTTGGAATAAGATCTGGATAAGTACATTTTAATAGAAACTATCTTAGCCCATTTTTAGCATAATATAGGAGAAGAAATTCTAAGCATATGATAAATAGTCTAATTGTGTAAACATGCATACATGGAGGTTAACCTCCTGATTAACAGTTAATATCAAAATGATTGAAATTACTATATTATTTGCAAATCACGGTGGTGTAGGAGTTGATGAGCATCAGCTTTAGGAAAATGAACTATAAAAAGGAAAATTGAGATTAAGACTAAGGTGTTTTTTCTTTCTTCCAATTGCAAATCATTCTGTTCTCCTTGGGAAAGAATAATTCTCCCTTTCCCTGTTTAGCTGTTTTCTTACTTGGTTTGCAAGTCCTGCCCTCCTCCCTCTACTCACATCAAGATTTCATATGGCAAATCAGCAGCATGAAACTTAATTTTAATTGCTCTTCATACCAGCTCAATTTCAGTTTCTGTACTTCTATTCTTCTTCTTCTATTCTTCTGTTTCTATTCTTCAGTTACTCTCATGTTGCTGCTTCATCCTTTGTTAACAAACTTGCAGTTTCCCTGCTTGTATCTCAGCATTGACTTGCCAGGGGCTTGAGAATTCATCAGAACCTAGAGGGGAAACATGTTTTGAAAGAAAGGAAGGATAAGGGAAGAATTATCTTGTGTATGTTAATCCACAAGGCCTGTAAAAACTGGTTGTAGTGTATATTTAAATATTTTTCTGTGGAGTAAGTGTAGCTACAAAGGCTGTCTCTCCACTGAGTCTTGTGTGTAACTATGTTGAATGTTGACAGTGCCAAGCTCCCAGTCCCTGGAGTTAATAAAAATAAATCTCCACGGAAATGTAAAAGTGATGTTATATACCTGTTTATTCAAACACTTAATCATAACTCCATTCATCTCTAGGGTTCAAAAAGAAGTAAAATGGAGGGTGATAAAGCTGAGCTGAGTAATGCTGGGTTTGATGGGATGAGCGAAGATGAGCTGCTAGCAGCTGTCTTAGAGATTAGCAAAAGGGAAGCTTCTCTGTCTCTGAGCCACGATGAAGATAAGCCCACAAGCAGCCCAGACACTGGTTTTGGAGATGATGAAATTCAGGAATTGCCAGAAAACCTGGAATCTATGGAGATGGAGAAACCCAAAACAGTATTAGACTCAGGTAAGGCAAAGTAACCATCTTAACTGGACTCCAGTGGGCTAAAGCAGGTTACTGATAACATCAGGTTGGTAATGGCTGGTGGTGGGAACTGGATGCAAGTGCACTGCTGAAACTGTCTGACTTGCTCAGAGTTTTACTAACTTAAACTTGATAATTCCCCTCTGTATAAGGCATTTAATTCATCAAACTATGAAAATGTATTTTCTTACAAGTCTGTCAGCTTCAAAGGTAATTTCCATTTTTTCACTCTCTTGATTTATGCATGCTTCCACAGGTTCCTGTGCCAGACAATTAAATTCCCTAATATTTGGCCATCTCTACAGCTGGCTCTTCCATAAGCAGAAAGTATTTTCATTTCTGTAGCTGTTGTAGCCTGGGCAGCACAGTAGCAGTGTTCACAGGGCATAAGACTAGAATGCTTTCATAAATTCAGCTGTTTTGTCACTAGTTAATAAGGAATTTAACTATCTCTCTGTATTTTTTCCTAAAGCTTTTTATGTGAGAGTAGATTTGTAAGCTTAAGAGACTCAAGTGAATTGTGGCCTCTGACAGAGAGACATGGTTAAGTACAAGGAGGAGTCTCTGTGATCTCAGTGTGGGGAAGTTGAGCTTTCCTTTAGCCAGCTGAGGGCAATATAAGTGGTTTATCATTTATTGTGTGCTGCATGCTTTCTGTCAGGTTTTTAATTGCACTAGCATAGAAAAAGAGAGCAACAATATGCTCGTGTCCTTTAAGAGCCAGGAGGTTAATTAACAACAGAATACCCCACTGTTACCAAAAATGACACTTGTTTCAATGCACAGTTCCTGACAGCCTTGATGGTGGGAGGCTGGTGTATAAGTATAATGCTATGTATGTGATCAGCCTGCTTTGTGCCCTCCTTTTTATACAGTAATGTTGTTATGGTGTTGTGAAAGAGAGGTGTGATAGAATGTGGCCACATAAATGTATTGCTGTCTAGGTTTTCCTTGGAAAGTACAATGTAATTATTTGAAGGCTCTTTTGTGACTCTTAAGCAAAAATATGTGTTTAATGTAAGTTCTGTATTTCTTCTTATACTGGAAGTTTTCAAAAGTCATGTAATAAATTCTGGGGTTTTTTTCATCTTAAAAGGATTAGACTGATGGATTATGGTTCTGGTGCTGTTGGTCTTGTGTTTAAGGGTTCACAGATACTGATACTGCCTTGTATTATCCTTGTTAATAACTAATCAGCAGATGTTGAAGTCTGCACAGGACAAAACCATGAAGTTTTACATGCTGCTGCCTGATAGCTGTTGGAGCAGGTCCTTACACTTGCTTAGTTGCAAGCAAGAATCAAAGTGTCCTGCAACTGCAGGAGTGTATGCAGCAGTTGAATGGATGTTAATTTCAGATGTTTCGTAAAGCACTTCTGCCATTGTGTTTCCTTCAAAGGTGAACTAAAAAGTTGTAATCTTCATGCACCTTTAAAGCTGTACATAGTGGTCACAAGATTGAGGCTCTTAGCTGAAGCAAAAGGTAGCACATTCAAACAGTGCTTGAGATTTGTGCTTTTTTTCATCTTGCATTTGGTTTGACTTTTATTGTGGCTTCATCTGTAGTACTCCAAGGTATAATATGCAATGCAAATTTTTATAATCTATGCTTTCTTATAGAGAAATTCAGGTTCATAGCTGGAGAAACCTAGTGGGTTCTGTAGTTAAACTTGCTGTTTCTGAGTGAACATAAAAGGCTAAGAAGAGAGCAGGTTCAGGGATTAATCAAATGGTTCATGGTGCACCAGTTAAAATGAGTATAAGACTCTGCTTTGGAGCTTTTTCCATTTGACTCTTGTGTGGGTGTTTTATGGCGGGTGAGCTCCCTGTCTATAGATGTCACTATGCTGCAAGGATTGTGGTGGTTTAAAGAGGACTTAGCTGGTAACAAGCAGAAGACCCAGAAAAGTATAAACTGTACTTTGTGATTCCTCAGGTCCTGCCAATTTCACTGAGATAACTAAAGATTTTGATGAGAACAAGGAAAACAAAACTCCAGAAGGCTCCCAAGGGGAGGTTGACTGGCTGCAGCAGTACGATATGGAGAGAGAGAGGGAAGAGCAAGAACTTCAGCAGGCACTGGCTCAAAGCCTTCAAGAGCAAGTAAGAAATAGTTTGCTTCCTTAAGTTGTCTTCTGCAACACTGGAAACCTGAAAGCTAAAGGAAAAGCTTGCATTCAGGCAGTAACTGCAAAGGAATTATTCTGCTTTTTTTGAGATAACCAGATGGAAAAAGGTTTGGGTTTCTTCTAGCTCCAGTGTCAGTAGAATGATGACACTGGATACATCTGGGCACATTCTGTGTGTGCTTTGAAAACTATGCATCACATCACAGACCCACAGATTTCTCAGAGCTCCCCATGCACTTTTGTGCACTGGTTTGTCACATTATGTTAAAAACTATTATATGCTCAACTGAACTCTTCCTCTCTGGCATCAAGATCCCAGCCCACCTTTAGCTTCTCTGGCAGTTTCTTGCAGTGTGTCCTGTCAAGACTCAGTGAAAGGGGCAGGTTTCAAAGTCAAAGCTAAGAATGGCCATGTCAGGTCAGGCTAAAGATGTGTCTATCCTAGGTGTGTTTCTGGTGCTAGCAAATAGGGGATGCTTAGTGAAGAATATAGGAACTAAGCATGTATGTGATCCTTCCCTGTTGGTAAAGTGGAAAAAGGATCCCAAATAGTTTAGCTGAAAACAAGTCCTTTAAATTAGGCTTGGAAAGAATGGGGTTCTTGAGTTGTGTGCTAACTCTCTGTATTCCACTTGTATTGCAAGACCTGTAACTGATTTCTACAAGTTTAACCAAGCAGCAGAGAATAGAGCAAGCACTTAGGCAGGTCTTCCTTTAAATAGGTGCCCTTGTCTGCTCTCTATTAATACCAAAGCTGTCATGGTTTTCCTTATGAGATCTGATGTTTCCATGGCTCTTGGATTTTTTCTCCCATTACTCATTATGAGGTGCTGGTTGGTAAGTTCCATGCCAGATGTAGCTTTGATTCATCAATGCTGAGTAGTTTAACAAAGATTCCCAAATCCTTTAGAAATAGTGAGATAAAAGGCCTCATGCTAATAATGTAAAACTGCCCTTTGAGTGTGTTTCTGCTACAGTTCTGAAGCAAAAATCTGCTATTCTAATGATTTGGGCATGGAAATGTGGTAGTTGTGGTTATCTTGATTTGAAATACATAGTTGGGGTGCTGCATTCAGGTGTGCTGAAAGCACTCAAACCCCAAATTAAGAAGCCAGCTCATTAAATATTATTGACTGGCTTGCTGTAGCTCTGGGCTTTCAAGAGTGGTGGGAAGAATAGGGGCATGATATTATCCAAACATTTGAAGTGTTTGTTGACTTGAGGTCTCTTTGCTGCTTGGTCATAGTAATGTTTTTAATACCTGGTTGTTTAGTGATGTCTTTTTGCATCCTGCCTTTGTGGATTACACCTGTTACATAGAACCACTGGCTCCACTTTCAATGGCTTAAAAATAACAAAATCTGTCAGGATTTAATGACCGTGTCCTCAGCTGGCTTTGGTCAGAAGTAGACTAAATTTTGCCGAAGTGTGAGGAGCTTTGTGTGTAAGTGACAGCTTTCCTGAGCACAGGGTTGCAAATTCATTCAGATGCTTTTCAAATTAATGATCCAGGAAAAGCATTTGGTGTTACTGGAGACTCGCTCTGCTGCATACCAAACTTCAGGAGCTTTGACAAGCCTTAATGAAGGTTTGTCCCAGGTTCTGTTGCACGGGAACATTGGACTCTTGGTGGTTGCAAACATTCCTTCACACAGAACCTTTAATTTACAATGTCAAGTTTGTTGTAGAAACCAGAGCAGCACAGTTTCAATGGAAAAAGAGCACCACAAGAATTTTAAACAGTGAAATGTCTCAATGAGCTAAGTTTTGTTCTCTCCCCATTAGGAGGCACGAGAACAGAAAGAGGATGATGACCTCAAACGAGCCACGGAATTAAGTCTACAAGGTGAAACTTACTGAAGTTCTTCCAGTATTTTGCTTTTGAGAGAAAATTGATATGTGTGTATGAGTGCAGCTCCTGCCTGTCAGTAAGACAGCTGGGATTCATGTTCTTTTGGTGTGTGCTTTGTTGTGTTTGGCGCTCAAGGTCAGTTTTTCTTGTTCTTGGTTGTGAAAGCAAATGCCAGGAAAAACTTAAGCTGAAAAATTACTTACTTCAGTCTCTTGAGCTTTTAGTTAGAGATATATAGAGAGAGATGTGTAATATATTATAAGCCACACATATAATGTATATTAATGCATAATAATAATTTAAAGAAAGCACAGTGGATCTTGAAACTTTGCATTCCCAGCAAAGCCAGCGTGCTAATGGCTGTAGTCAGAACATAAGGATTATTTGTTCCTTGCATTGGTATTTTAGGGCTGATTAATGAATGCCCTAGGCTTGCTTGGAAAAATGAATCAGTGCTGCTTCTATCAGATATGGGACGGGAGGGGGACAGACCTCACTGCAAGGTGTAGCTGTTGGGGGTGAAGAAAGAAACCCAAAATGTGCTATTTGTCTCCTCCAAATGCAGACAGTGCTGTAGGTCTCCTCAGGCACTGTTTAACATTTGTGTGAGGCTGGCATGCAAGTGATTTCATACAGTCTGGCAGAGCAAAGCATAACTGAGAGAAAATTCCTGCTCCAAAGAGGGAGAGGGAGGGATAATAAAGTATTGTGTTAAGATACTTGTAGTTGCTCAGGGCCTTTTAAAGGCCCTCAGTTGTTACTGGATGAACCTGTGTCAGCTCCTGAAGAGAAGTAAGTTGAATGCTGCTTAGGCATCCCTCACCCTGAGCTCTAGCAGACTAAGTGACCAGTCCTTCTCGGGTTTTCCTTGATTCATATCCAAGAAGAATTCAAGGCTAGAGATCTTTCATCCCCTTGATTTGCAGTTGCTTGGCTTAAACAATGAGCATTTCCTTGCTACTGTCTCGTTTGTAAGGCATCAGGAAGCAGTTGTTCAGGAGATGTATATAATCTTCAATGCAGAGCTGGTCACAGTTGTGTTATGAGGAACCCCAGTGATGCCAAGCAGAGAACCAGTAGTCATCCTGGCACTGTTGGTGAAGTGGCCTTGAGCAATTCCTGTGGCAGGTGCTTCATGCACAGACCTACCAAAGTGGCTGTGTTTCTAGGCTGTAGTCTACCCTACAACCCAAATGAGTGTGGAAAGCAGCAGTAAAGGATTCCCAGTTAAGTGAGGGAGTCACCTATAAACTTCCCAAGAATATACTAATCCAGTGACTGATGATTTAACAGGACAAACAGTGTGAGAATCTCTTTGGCAAAACAACTCCATCACAGCTGTGATAGTCTCTTGAAAACAGACGAGAAAAAATTCCTGAGCAGTGTCCTGTTAATCTCAACTTCTCATCCACCCGGGACTCCATAGCTTTAATTTAAGTGGTGAAGGCATAGCTACTTCTCCTAATGAGAACTGTACAAAATCTTAAATTAGTTGGGTAGCTGCAGAACCCCAGGAAGTTTGGAACAGCATGTACAAGGAGCAGTGGTGCCTTCCGGCTCTTTACAGAAAGCTGCGTGCATTTTGCTCAGCCAAGCAAACTGGAAGTGCCTGTGGTGAGCAGCCTTCTTACCACTGAAAACAATGAAAAGATGCCTGCTGCCAGCAGGAGCGTTTTGATGCCAGTTTTAATTCAAAAATGCACTTTGTTAATGCAACTTATAGTTAAAACTGTAATTCATAGCTTCTCATTGCAGGAACTCGCAGTTCACTGACCAGACTGGCTGTCCTCCTTTTGCTGTCTGTCCTGTCTGCAGCCCACTGGTGCTCCAGAACCAACTGGGTGTTAACTGCTCTTTTATCCCCCAGCTGTCATTGCCATAGTGCCCTTTTGGAAAAGTATGAGGGAGATGGTGCTAAAATTAATTCCAAGATACTTAACTGTTGCTCTGACAAGTTGGAAAAGGGCAAGAGCTTTTATTTGGAAATTTCAGTATCCCCTGTTTTCCTTGAAAATGAAGGTTGAATTTTTTTTACTCCTGTTTATGTGGGTAGATATGCCTCAACCTATAAATTCCTGTATGGTCCACAGCTTCTCACACAGTTATCATTGTTTCCTTGCTATCTAGAGTTTAACAGTTCTCTCCTGGACAGCATTGGCTCTGATGAAGACTCTGGGAATGAGGATGTTCTGGACATGGAGTATTCAGAAGCTGAAGCAGAAGAGCTGAAAAGAAATGCTGAGGTGCGATCCATGATTTCAGAAGCCAACTGAGAAATATAGCTATTCTTTATAGTATTGAAGGTAGTTTGACAGAACAGGTGTAGAGCCTAGAAAGGTCTTTTATATTCTAAAGTGAAAACATAGCGAAGTCCTATATGTAAATCTTACTGTGTTGCTTTAATTACAAAAAAAAAACCCCAACCCAAAGCAAACAAAACCAAAAAAAAATTTAAAAACCAGCTTCTGAGTTTCTGTAAGATATTCTCTTCAACAGTATTGTCAGTGAATTCTATAAGTAACGTCCTGGTCAAGAGAGTATTAAAAAATAAATTGTCAAAAGCCATTGAATAGAAAGAGCATGTTTCCTGCATGTAAAGAGGGTGTTGTCCACTGACACTATGGGTGCAGGACGAGAATTCAGGCTACATATCCAGTATTAGCTGTTGAATCTGTGTAGCATTATCAATGGTATGTCTTTGATATTTCAGAAGTAAGCATGGTGTTCCTTTTTGGCTTTTCTGTTTATTTGCTGGATTAATTCTGACATCAGTGGAAGTTGCTCAGGAAATGGTTGTTTAGAAAACTTTGCAGTGTAGAGCTCATGTCAGCATCTGTTCTGAGGTCAGAGAGGCTCCTTGGCATGTTCATTGGCTTGCTGATAGATTAAATACACACTTCCCACTTCTGGAAGGACTCCTTGTGTGATGTGAACCAGAGTGTCTATTTCTGTAATCCTTCCTTGGTTTGCAGCTTTGAACACAGTAGCCAAAGTTGACATCTTAGGTGTAATTCATCTTGTCCATAAGCTGTGTGGGGGGAAAAAAGAATGCCTGAAAGCTTTAATTGTACTTTTTTTTTCCCCCAGACAGGAGAGCTTCCTCACTCCTATCGTCTCATCAGCATTGTTAGCCATATTGGAAGCACATCATCTTCAGGTAGAAGATGCCACATTTTATTCTTCATCTCTTACCTAGCTTGAAAAATCTGTAATACAGGATTACCATAGCATAATTATTCATGGGGAAGAATTCAGTCAGCAAAGCAAATCTTCTGTCATGACTTGCTGATGGGGGAGCAGGTTGGGGATATCATGGTGCCTGACTATGGCACGTAGGAAACATACAGCTTATGGGCTCTGTAGAATTGCTTGTGCTTATTACCAGCTGATTGAGGGACCAGGATCTCAAGGGTCTTTTAGCATTTAAATCTGACGTAGGTGGCTGGACCAGGGTACCTAGCTAACCAGCTCACTGGCTGAAGTGCAGCATGGAAAGGTGTGCAGAGAAGTTGTGGCTGCCCCATTCCCAGAAGTGTTCAAAGCCAGCTTGGATAAAATTCTGGGCAGCCTGGTGTAGTGGAAGGCGTCCCTGCCCATGGCAGGCAATTTGGAATAGGATGACCTTTGAGGTCCCTTCCTGCCCAAACCATTCTGTGATTCTGTTGTTCAGGTCATTACATCAGTGATGTCTATGATATCAAGAAGCAGTCCTGGTTCACCTACAATGACCTGGAAGTCTCTAGAACTCTAGAGGCCACCGTTCAGTGTGACAGAGACCGAAGCGGATACATCTTCTTCTACATGCACAAGTAGGTGTCTTGGGGAATTTTAGTCCTAGAAATTACCTGCTGTTTGTGAGGAAAGGGGCTTCTCTCCTTCCTCTGGTCCTCTGCTGGGATGAAAAATGTCTCCAGAATGACAAAATTTAGGTGCTCGGGGTTCAGAGGTGTGGGATTGTATGTCAGTAACACATAGTGTTTTAACAAATACATTAAATTGTATTTTAAGAACAAGATTCAGTGTCTCAGTGCGTGTGTTACACCAGGAATCATAATGGAGCTTGGGTTTTTTCCTGGAGTGCTGTGATATTTGTAAATGCTCTTACCCCTGCTCCTAGCAGTTGTGTTTTGCAGCTGTGGTCATCCAGGACACAGGCAAAATGAGGTTTGTAGGTAGAAATGTTTTCAGGCGCACAGAACTGAAGGAGGTTTGTGTCCCCCTCTTCTTTCTTTGCTGCTGCTTAGAGATGTCAGATTAGACATCTCTCTTTGCCAGGATTTGTAATGCTTGGGTTTGTGGAGTAAATCCAGTTGCTGATTCCCTCAGGGCTATCTTATGTAGTGGTTTGTTGTACAAAATTTTTACTGTTGGTCTTTCCTTCTGTTCTAGAGATATCTTCGATGAGTTACTAGAAACAGAAAAAAATGCACAGCCACTTAGCATGGAAGTAGGAAGATCAGTTCGTCAGCCTCTGTGAAGAGTAAAACACCTTGTTCCTCCTGAGGAGCAAGGAAGATTCTGAACTTGTGCCAGCCACACAGGAGTAACAAACAGCTCAGGGCCAAAACATGAGACAAAAGGTAGAAATATGGGATGCTCAGTTTGTTGAACCACCTGTGCAAGTCCTGGGCCTGAACTTAGTGTTTAAACCCTGACATCCAGAGCGACCCTCCTGTGGTGAAATTTTCAATGTTTCTCAAATGATTTTGTCAGCATGGAGCCTTAAAGAGTTGTAACAAGCCACAAGACTACAGCTGCTCATAAACTGGTTTAAAATATAGTGCAAAAAGAGACTTGACTTTAAAAGCCCATTCACCTGTGAGACGTGAGTGGCGAAGATTTACATATCACTCGGCGCTTTCTTTTCTTTTCTCCAAGAGCAATTTAAGCAATAGACTGTAACCTGGCGTGTGTTGTGTTAGTAATATTCACTGGAAAGCCAGATCACTGAGCAGGCTCTTGCCAGTCATCTGGCTAACAGGCATTTTGGAATCACTCAAGCTGATGCGTTGTGACATTCATGGGTTTGTAAGCGCTCTGCGATTTACGTGCGGTTCCAGGAAACAAACTGTCGGTGCTGTGGAATGTATTGATACCTGGTGGCAGCTCTGTTGTTTTTTTACACCATTCACTGTCATCCTCATTTAGATGTGAGATTATATGTGTGATTTCTTTTGTTTTACAAGTTCTATTATTTGATTGCATTTTCTCCATGAGGTTGTTGCATCAGTGCCGTTCGGAGAGGCAAGGTCTCTCACTGGGTGTGCTGTGTTTCACACTGGAGTTGTGTTGCTTAGGGCTGCTCTGATGTGACTCTGGGATAGCTGAGTGCCTGGAGCAAACAGAGCAGTGGCAGGAGGTGAGTGACAATTCTGGGATGGAAAGAACGTTCTGGCATTACCCTTCCTGTGCAGCACCTGGCACTTGAACTGCTCTGTGGCTGAACCGTGGTCTTGCCATGGTCTTGTGTTAGTTGCCCCAGGGTAAGAGGCTTTGTACTACAGCCATGTCTCCGTTCTCCTCTTTGAGGAGTGCAAGAGTGCTCAAACTGTGAAACTAAACCAGGTGGAAAGCTTTCGGAAGGCCCTTGTTCAGCATTAACAGAACATGGTTAGGAAGAAGTGATGCTTTCTGCTGGGTTTAGAAGCATGATGCTCCTTTTATAGCAGTGGGGGGAGAAGCCTATTAAGTTCATTTTTTTCAGCACCTTTGCACTAATTAAGTAGGGGCAGATGTTTCCTTTCACTGACATTTACTCATTTCAGAGAAGTTGTTGCTGTAAGCAGAGTAGCTCTTGTTTTGGCCTCTAGTTATGATTTTTGCAGCCTGAGCTTTAGAGATGAAAGACTTCTTTAAGGAAGAAAAAAGAAGAAAATCACCTTTTTTGCCGTTGAGATAGTTTCTGAGTTTTTTAAACTATCATTAGGAGTTTCTCAGGAATAAATCGGCTGCAGCAAAGCAGACAAAACCATCGATTTAGGAGACAGCAGGCACCTTTCACGGGCACTTCCACACTAGAGTTTATCCTGGCAGGGTGTGTCACTGCCCTCAGGGGCCTCTTCCCACTTGTGTGCAGGAGCACAAGTGACAGCGTAGGTGTTGTCCCCACCGCTGGGGGGGGGTCCCCACGTGGGGGACCCTGGTGTGGTGAAGACTGATTTCCCTCCCAGTCCCCAGGTGGGACGAACACAGGGGCCCCGGTCACGGTGGCATCTTCCTGGCCTCTGAGCCAGGAGCAAAGCCTTGGTTGCAGACAGGCCAGAGTGTTTATCTGGTGAGATGCAGCCCGAGGGGGGGGTGTGTTAATTTATTACAAAGCATTATACTTTTCTCTTGTCAATACTAATTTTGGTCGGATTCTGGGCGATGGGAAGAGGTGGTGACGTGGGAGTTGTCCTTTGAACTGATCGCCCTGCCAGTGTGATGGACTGCTCCGTCCAGAGGGCAAACCTGTTTTCCCCAAGCACATCCTATGCTTGTGCTGTAAATAACTGGTATTCCTGTAGTATCAGAAGTCAGCTCTGCTTTTTTGGGTGGCAAGGTTGTTTTTACAAGGTGCTGCACTCCAGTTAATTTATAATAAAAGCAAACATTGCCTGATTTTTCAGTGCAGTAACTTTTGTTTAAAACCAGTTTTGTTTGGATCAAGATGCAAAAGCTGATGCTTGAAACCAGTGTTCCTTGTTTTATGAAAAGTTCTTGCTTGTTATTCTAGTCTTTAAGAATTTGCAGACATATACTATAATTTAAGCTTTTTTGTTTGGCTTACGGCAGCTCAGTTGCACCTTCACCTGGACAGAAATGTTCACAGAGCCCCTTCCTTGCAGAAGCCAGCTTTTTCCCTGCCCAAGAGCAGGGGTGAGGATGACAGATGTGTAATCCTCAAGGGACATGCTGCCCACCGGTTGTGTGCTCATGCTGTTGCAGCAGCAAGTTCAGTAAGGTTGGCCCTTCCACGTGGGATACCTGTCCCTGGGTGTAGGTAGGTGAAGTTTAATTGTGGGCCCTGAACATGTACTAGCTCTTCCTCAGTTAAACATTTACCCGCTTCTCAACCAACCTAGTTTAGTACAAGTGTGGTTCAGCCCAGAAACTCAAGGAACTCCCATCCCTCCATTCCTTTCGTTGCTTCGTTGTCTGATTGCGATAATTTGCTCTTGATTTACACCCCTAATCTGAGAGGGGCAGAGCTTTCATGTCAATGAACTGGAGCTTGTGTGCGGGTCCCTGGGGAGCCCTGGCCAGCAGGGCTGCACAAAGAGCCTTTGCAAAGCAAGGACTGTTTTCCCAACCGGAGCAGCAGACTGGTGGGAGGAGAGAGCGGAGCTCTGCAACACCTGTGGCCTCGGCCTCGCCTTCCCCCCCTGCTGAGTGCAGCACAGATAAGATCGCCCGTGCATCTTCCTTCCCGTCCTGCATCCGAGGAAGGGCTGATTGCCAGCTCAGCACTTCCTGCTACGGGTCACCCTGGCACGTGGGGAACGTCGTGCTCCAGGGAGGGGGGCTGGGAATAACTCATCTGCTTTGTTTTAATGGAGCTAATTATCCCTGTAATTGCCCGCCAAAGAGAGAAAAAGGGGTGCAGGACCCCTGGCAGCTGCTGTCAGCAGGACTGCTGCCAGACTCCAGCCTTGCCTGCCGCTGGCTCCTGCCTGCACCCTGACTTTCTGGTTCTTTACACTGTTGATGTGGAGCAGTGCTTTTCTCTGTGTTTTAGCAGACCTGTTCCTCTCTATTCTTTACAGTTTTTGCTCTTGGGTTCCCCCTGCCCGTTTTTAAATGATGTGTAGATAGATTTTTGTGAAATTAAAACCTCTTTATTAACCCTCTATGGATTTGGAATCTTATTTCTGCTGGCTCTTGATGGGCACTTTACCTCCACCTCCCCTTTTGCATTGGGACTTTGCTCAGTTGCCTGGGAACATCCTGCATGTGTTCAGTGCCCCTCAGCACATGTCCATCCTGGCCTCCCTGAGAGAGACATGTCCCATGGGGAACACAGTGCTTCTCAGCATCCCTGTAGAGCCCAAGTAGAAGGGAGATGCCCTCCTCCCCTCCTGAGTCCAAGGGCAAGTGGTCCCTGGTGTCTGTCCCCACAGGCACAGTGTCCCTGCATTTACCTTTGGTACCACATGTATTTACTGCAGTTCAAGTGATAAGGGAAGGAGTGGCTCCAGCTGTATACTGGACCTTTAGCCTGGTGCTGGGATGGGAGAGTCCTGGCTCCCGGAGCATGCCCAGCCTGTGCATCACCTCTGAGCACAGCCAGGACAAAGGAAGGCTTCAGCAAAAAGGAGTTCAGGGTCGTCCCCTGTGCTGCCAGTGCCCTGTCAAGACCTGTGTCTCTCTATGTGCCAGCTCTTAATCAAATAACCCCCACGCCTGGGGCTGGGCCTTGGGGTTGGAGGGGAGAGACCACAGCCCTATTTTCCAAAGTGATTTTATTTAGTAAAGAGCTGGGATTGTCCATGTGCCCAGGCTCCTGCCTTAGAAGAGTCCTTTGTCCTTCTTGAGCTTCTGTTGTTTCCACAAGGGCAGGTTGCTGAAGGCAGAGCGGTTCATGCCAAAAACAGCCTGGAAGTCGGCATCGGAGAGGTGGTCCTGGGGCCAGAGAAAGGAGGTTGAGCTGAAGAAGTGGGAGGAGCCTTCCCTGTCTCCCCCTCCAGCAGCCCCCTGGCCTCATCTTACCTCCTTCCTGCTGGGATCCACGCCCCCGGGCAGGTCCTCGGCTGAGGTGTTCACCAGCACATCCAAGGGGAAGGTCTCCAGTTTGGTGGGGACGAGGGTGGTGGAGGCAGTGAAGACCTCTTGTCTGGCTGTGAGCACCTGAATGGGGGTGCAGAGACACATCAGGGCCTGGCCCAGGGATGGAGGCACCAGGCTGGCTCCAGGTGTCTGCTCACTGGAGGATCTGTCCTTGCAGCTGCTCCTGTCACCTGCCAAGGGGATGGGAGGGCTTTCTGCGCCCCCACCCAGCCCCGCTGCCTTTCTCCTTGTGCCACTTACTGAGGTGAGCTGCTCAAGGCTGCTCTCATCACCCAGCTCAGCTCTCAGCGTCTCGTAGGATTTCTTGTCCTGGGAAGGAGACAAAAGTGCTCAGCGCCCCAGCAGGCACAGGGGTCAGGCAAGCTGCTGCCCACACCCTGGAGATGCTCCTGGGGCCAGTCCCACATCTGGCCCCTGCTGCAAAGGGACTCCCTTGTCTTTCAACCCCCCTCCATGACTCACATCCCAGTTGAGAGGGTCCCAGGCCAGGAACCAGCCGGTGAAGGTGGGGGGCTCATGACCCTGCTTCACCACAATGATGGGGGTGTCAAGGTCACGCCCACTAGGGTGGCTCCGCAGGTACTCCTGTGCCATCACTGCTGCCGCCTCCTTCTCTGACTCATTGGCGCCTTTCCCAATCCAGAGGAAAACCTGCAATAAAGTTACTGTGTCCACCACTGGGGTGAGATGTAGCCCTCTGGGGCCGTGGTTGGAGGCATATGGACTCTGTCCATGGGGAAGGACACTGGGAGTCCATCCTCAGCATTCCTTGGAGCAAGAAGGCTGGAAAAAAGCATCATGGGGCCACGTATAGGCAGGTTTCCAGCCTCCCATCCCAGCAACTCTGGCTGATGCAGGTCCTCCAACCCCAGGAACATCAACTTGTGGGATCAAAGGTCTGTCCCCTGCTCCATACTCCCCCAGCTCACCTGGTCCCAAGTGTCTAGTAGGTAAACATCACTCTCCTCCAGGTCATCCTGGGTGAAGTCTATGATCTCTGTGGCCAAGAACGTGCCTGTCTTGTTGGAGCACTCAAAGAGTCGGGGGGACACAGAGGGGTTCTCCTCCTGCAGCCTGAGAGGGGTCAACGTGATGGGAATGAGGCTCACCCTGTTTGGGGACTGGTGGCCCATCTTACCCCTGGGCATGGGTAGGGACAAAACTGGTACCTCTTGCCACTGGCATATTGGGACTTGCCCCCCAGGGCCAGCCAGAACTCAGGTGGCTCCTGTCCTTCTGCAATCACTGGCTTCTCCATCTTGGAGATTATGTCGGCCACAGTCTTGGCCATCTCACGTTCATCCCCGCTGCAGCCCTGCCAAGCAAGCACAGCTGCTCCATCACTGGCCCAGGCCATAGGGGAGGAAGAGGAGGAGGGGACAGCTGTCTTGGAGGTGGCGGCACCCACGCCAGTGCCCAGCAGTACCCACCTTCCCATACCAGAGGTAGCAGCAGCTGGGGGTTTTGAGCACAAAGACATCATTGGAGTTGAGGGAGGAGGCGCGGACAGGCACCTCGATGGCTTTGGTGTTGTACTCGTTGGTGCCGTGCACTTGGAAGAGGCGGGTGGAGGGCGTGGGCTCCGTGCTGCCCGCCCGTGACGTGCCACCCTGGGGGACAGGGACAGGAGGTCACCACCAGTGCCACAAGCTCATTCGCCTGCCTGTGCCCCAACATCCCTGTGCTCACCGCATACACCACCATCTTGCCCTTGAAGATGGCCATCAGATGGGCCGGCTCCTTGCCCATGGTGACGCGGACCTGCACGGGCTCGTTGTTGTACTTCTGGTCCAGGGCGACGGCTTGGTAGGCAGAGGCAGCCAGCTCATCTGTGCTGGCTTGGCGGCCCTGGGCAGGGCAGAGGGGGCTCAGCACCCATCACAGACCCCTTGCCCTCTTGGGAAGAGAGGGCTGTTCCCAAAGGGCAGAGCACCCCCCGTCCAGGGAGGTGCACCCCTGTCCCCCACCCATGGGGCAGTGACCTGGAGGTCTCACCTGCCAGATGTAGATGATGCGGTTCACCTTGGGCCCCACAAAATAGGTGTAGAGCACCAAGTAGCAATCCCCACCGTAGAAATGGCCCAGCCACTTCTTCTCTACAGGCACCAGCTCATTGTTCTCCACACGCCAGACCTGGTGGGACAGGGATATACTGCCGTCAGAGCTGGTGCATCCTCCTGCCCTGCAGACCCTGGACCCCACAGCATCCCCTGGTATAGCAAGGGGTGTGCCTGACAGGGTCCCACATTTTTCCATGGCCACCCTACCTCCACTTCTCCAGATCCATCATCCACCATCTTCTGCTGGGCAGCCATCTGGGGCTTGGCGTGCAGCGTGGTAGCGTCAAACTTCACCTGCTCCACCTTGGCTGTGGGGAAGGGCAGCAGGGTGAGCCAAATCCGTTGGGCCACAGGAGTTCCCCACAGCCTGCCCATCCCAATCCAAGAAGTCCTTCCACATTGGAAGGAGACACTCACCCACTTTGCCCACAGTGTGGGTCTTGCCCAACCCACTGCTCTGGTTGGGGACAGTCCATTTTTGGAAGAGCTGCCTGAAGACAGCTGACTCAGACCCATCATTCTCTGTTTCCACACTGGTGCTGTCTGGATAGTTCTTGGCTTTGATGAAGCCCTGGTGGGATCCAAACACAGAGCACGGGCATGGAGTGCCTGACACCCCAGGGAGCAGTCAGCCTATCCCATAACAAGCCCCTAACCCAGCACCCACCAGCGCCCTGCTCATCGCCTGCTGCTTCTCCTCCTTGTTGGCATTCTTGCCCTTCCAGACAAAGATCTTGATACCTCCTTGATCAAGGATGTAGCAGTCCTTGAAGAAGGGGCAACAACAGAAATTAGGACTTTAGGCAAATCCACCAAATTCAGCTTTTGAAGGATTAAAGCTGCCAGGAAAACTGGGTACCCCCAAGCATCCCATGGGTGACAGACCTCATGCAGGAGCATGTCTTGAGTAAGGGGTCGAATTGCCACCTCCTGTATGACCAGGTTTCCACTGGCATTGGAGACACTGACAGAAGAAAAAGAGAAGAAAAAAGACTTAGAAGCTGGGTTGGAAAACCCCATCCCCATTACAGGGTGGTAGGGTTTAGTGGGGCTGTCCCCTCCCCATTCCCTTCCCCAGCCAGATCATAACACAGGTAGTGCCCAGGGGCTCTTTGGCTGTGCCATGGTGGCAAACTGGTTTGTAGTTTGCCCTGCCAGGCAGGTCACTCATGGCCACAAGGAGGGACAGAGGGGTGTCAGATGTTATGGGGCCACTGAGGTGCATTGCCACAGCATCCACAGGTGATGCTTGCATGAACATCTCTATCAGGTACCAAAACTCTTGGCAACTAGGATTCCTCTTGCTCCAATGGCACCCAAAGGACTTATCCGCACCCCTGCTGTGGCTTGGACCCTTCTTGGTGTCTGTCCATGGGGCTGGGAGTTGTGGGACATAGCAGAGATGGCTGCTGGCTCCCTCTGACACCACAGAAAATGCCCTGTGCATAACCCACCCCCAACAACTCACTGGTAGAGCTTGAGGGAGGATTTGAGTGTCTGGTCCACTTTGTTATCAGGGATGGCCGGCTGGATGTCCCTCTTCTCACCCAGCACATGCTTAAGGACCTTCATGAGTCCTGGTGAGGCATCCTCATCCTCACCATCCACTACGCCCACCTTGGCACGGCCCCCACGTTCCCGGTCCCGGATATCCTTGGCCAGGGTCATTGCCTGCAGCCAGGGGAGAAGGGATAAGCTCAGATGAGGGAGGGGTGGCTGGTGACCCCCCTTCCTCCAGGAGGGGACCTTGGGACCCCCTGGCCATACCCTCAGCCTCTCGTTTCGGTTGCTCTCAGGGCCATTCCACTGGATGATGAGCTGGCCCAGGTCCAGCAGGAATACATCTCCTCTGTTGAAGCTTTTCCAGCTCATCTCCACCTGCAGCAGGACCAGATTGAGAAGGGTGGGTGTCAAGCAGCAGAATGCCTGGATCCCCATGGCTCTGCAGGCCCTCCCACTCAGGAACATAGGCATCTAGCCTATATTCCTGCTCCCTACCCTGAGAGGGACTTTCTGGGGAGCAGTTGCAAGGCAAGGCAGCATCATCCCACACCCACTGTGTGCCCTGCTAGAAGGCATCTGTGTCTGGGGGGAGCTCTGGCCTGGAGTCTGATCCTGGATCCAGACTCCACACATCCCATGACTCACCTCTCCTGCCACCACATTCTTCTTGCCCTTCACATGCAGCAGTCGCTGGACGTTGTAGGTGTTTGTCTCCACATGCTTCATGCCCGAGGCCACCCCACCCTTCTTATAGCTGGGAGGGGACAGATATGGTGTGAGCCCTGGGTCCCCATCCTCACATCACTGGGGTCTCCCTCCCACCTCTGTGCACAGGGAGGTGCTTGGGGTACACACATGTGGTAATGGATAGATGGAGCCCACCTCCAGATGCTCCTTCTTCCTCCCCCACCTCACTGAGACAGAGCTGTCCCCATCCCCACCAGGGATGTCTCCACAGGACCCCTCCCCACTGTCACCCACCATGGGAGCAGATCCCCAGGGGTGACCGACATACATGAGTCCCTGCTTGAAGTGGGTGCGGAAGGTCTCGCTCTCATGTCCCTGGACCTCGCGGTGCTGCACGGCCACTGAGCCCAGGTGTTCATCCATCTGGGTGGTGTAGATGGCAGCTGCCCCCTGCTCATCCTGGCTTGACTCCTTGCCCAGCCAGTAGTGGATGTCGTAGCTGAAGCTGCTCCCAGACTTGCGCGTCTGCAGGACACCGGTCCTCACTAGAAGAGCCCCTGTGTCCCCAGGCCACGCTGGCCACAGACATCCCTCCCTGCACCCAGCCCCCTCAGGGCAGAGCCCGTTCCCAGTTCCCCATGTGACCCCTGACTGCCCTACCGACAGCAGGACGTAGCAATCCCCCTCGTAGAAGCTGCCGTAGCTTTTGGTGGGCACTGGCACCATCTCCATGTTCTGCAGAAGAAGGGAGACATCAGCTCTGGTGGGGAAACCCCAACCCCAGCCCCATGCACCCCACTGCCCCCAGCACCAGGACGGGCTGGATTTAACTCTGGATGCTGCACTGAGACCCCCAAACCCAGGTACTGAGGACACAAAGGGAGGATCTTCCCTCACAGAGACCCCCCCCAAGGCAGCCCAATGATGTGCCCCCGTCCCCACCTCAATTCGCCATATCTGGATGCCCGGCGTGGTCTTGTTCAGTGTCCTGGAGACTTTGGCACTGAGCTCCACCATGGTCACAGGTACCACAGGCAAGGGGACCTGCCAACATTGGCAACACCCTCGTTAATGGCAGGCAGTGTCATTAAGAGCTGGGACATAGCCAACCTGCTGTGCCATCTGCTTCCCTGGTGGCTCTGCAGAAAGTCCAGCTGTAAACCCCCCCTGTACAGAGCTGCAGGGGATGAGGGGACCCCCAGCACCCTGGTGTCAGGTCTGTGGGCACGCAGGTGGCTGCCATCCCCTCAGTGCCTTGGTTGGCACTGCAGCTAATGGGTCTGTACCAGGGTCCAGTTTGGTGCAGGGTCCCATAAGTGCCCCAGTGCCCTGCCCTGTCCCCAGGCATGGGACAGGGCAGTGCAGGGCACCCACAGTGCAGCAGCTGCAGCTGGGTGACACTGCTGCACAGTGGCCTGTTCCTCCCCAGGACCAGCAGGAACTGGCCCTGCTCAGCCTTGTCCTGGCACAGCTTGGCATGAAGTGGGACAGCATGACATGGCCACTGCTCGCACACACACACACAGATACACACACACTGCCTGCTTCAGACCCCCTGCTTCCAAACCCCCCAGCAGATCCATGTCCCCCAGGGAGGGCACATCCTGGCTCCACAGGGGTGCTGAGTGCCAGTTCTGCCGAGGCTGTCCGCAGCCATCTCTGCCAGGCTGATAGTGCTCCCCGCAAGCAGGCAGAGGGGCCGAGTCAGGCAAAGCCACCCTGTGTGCCCCGGCTGGAGGCTGGCAGGGAGTGCTGGCATTGCCCAGATGGGAGGTCTCTGCTTCCCAGCCCTGCAAAACCCCACCTGGCCCCACTGTAGTGCCCCACAAACATCCATATCCCATACCTCAGACCCAGGGGGTAGCATCCCCCACAGCACAGCCCCAAGGTGGGGCTCAGGTGAGTCCCCAAGCCCACCCCCAGGCTAACCTGATGCCAGGAGTGATGGTGGCCATGGGATGTGCTGTCCACCCCACACCCCACACTCACCCTCTGTCCCCTCACCCTACCCCAGCCCCTCACCTTCCCTGCAGAGCTGGGTGCACAGGTGAGTGTGCCTAGGCGGAGTGCTCAGGTGCCAGCACCCAGGAGACCTTTGTTCCCTCATGTCCCAGCCTTTGCTCACCATATAAGGGCAGGGACAGCCCAGGGTCAAGGTCCCTACAGCCCTCCAAGACTTTGTGGCACCTGAGAGCCCCGTTACTCATGGGGTGTTTCCCCCCCAGATGCCATTGCACCCTGTCCACAGGCTGGCTGTGCCCAGGGTGGTTCCTCTGCCCTCCCCAGGCCTCTTCCCCTGTTGGCCCCCTCAGTACCCCTTGGTACTGAGCCCATGCTGAATTTCTTTTTGCACTCCACTGAGAAGTTCCATAAAGTGATAGCAGTGGACTGGACCAGGACACGTGGGCATCAGCCCACAGAGGTACCTTGATGCCATGGGGATGGCCACTGTTCTTCATTCCCAGACCCTAAAATCCCCAAACCCTCCCAGACATGGAGCACTAAGACCATGGAAATGTTTTTTTTTTTTGGTGCCTCCTTCCCCCAGAAAGGTTCCATAAAGTGACAGCAATGCAGCACCATCTTCCTGGGGCATCCCTGTCCCACCCCCTAACTGGCACATCACCACCCTGCCCATGGGACTGTCCCCAGGCTGTCAAATCCCTGATCACTCCTGGCTTTGCCTCCCTGCCTTGGGAGTCTCCACAGTCCCAAGGTCCTCTTGGGGATGGAAAGGCGGTACAGAGATGGGACATGGGGCTGGGGCTTGGGGGGACAGAACAGGACGGGACAGGACATAAAGTGGTGGCACGGCTAAGCCCTATGCCCTGTCCTATGCCCCCAGACTCCAGTCCCAAGGGTTGGTATCTGATGATGCCCTTGATGCTGGCAGAGAGGAGAAGGGACTGAAGCGGCTCCCGGGCCCGAAGATGGTTTTGGGGAATGAGCACGGCGTCCATAAAGGTGGGAGGGGCAGGTGTCAGCAGCTGGCAGATCCCTGGGTCTCCTTTCCCGCTCTTACATCTTCCCCAGCCCTGCGGGATTGCTGCAGCTTTATCTCGGCTGCCCTGCTGAGCCAGCAGTCCTGGCCACAAGCGCTCTGGGCATCCTGCAACCCTGGCCTGGGCTGCAGCGAGCCCCAAATCCTGCCTGAAGGTCCCCCCACGCCGCAAGCATCCCCCAAAGTGATGGCGACGGGCTGAACCAGAACAGGGAGCGTGTCAGCCACAAACAAGGGGGTGTCCTGATGCCACAGGCCATGCTCTGATCTGGCCTCTACTCCCTTGGCCCCCAAACCCTGCCACCCAACTCCTACCTCCTCCTGCACCCCACACGAGTGTCCTCGCGGAACCCTTACCTGGGTGCAGAACCCCCAGTGGGGCTGAGTTTTGGGTGGGGTGGAACAGCCGGGTGGCCGCTGTCACCCTCCGCTCAGTGGCCCCGTCCCAGGGCTGAGTCCGTCAAAGTGGCACAGCGGTAGGGGACCCCTCGACGGCCCCAGCGGGCTGACCCCCTCTCCGGGCCCCCCAGCCGGGCCACTAATGAACTCCGTAATTAGTGCAGCCATCAGGGAGGACAGACACTTCGTTAATGAGGGGAGGCACAGGGCCAGTGAGGGGGAAGGTGGCAGCTAAGAGACATTCCCCCCAGGAACCCAGTGCCTGCATGTTGGGAGCAGGCTGCCTGGGATGGCCGTGGGGGGGGTTACAAGTTGTCCCCCAGGTGCCCCCCAATCTATATGGGGAAGGCCTGACACCTTATTTGGAGCAAACTCACTTGAAGTCTCAAAGCTGGTAGGGGGGCACAGCCTATGTGGTAAATTTACCCCCTCCTTGTTAAGGGGCAGGATCCCCATCCCTGTGGCACCAGGGACCTTTTCCCAGGAGGAGGGGGAAGGAGTTTGGATGGACGTGCCAGGGCAGCCTGGGGGGGGGGCTGTCTTCAAGTGTGAGGGAGTCTCCTTGGCACCAGGCAAGGGGTGACACCTCAACCCTGCCATCCCAGGGTGCTTCCCTGGCACTGACCTGCAGCATCCCCCACTCCCAGGGGCTCCGTGTCCCCCCCACTGGGCACAGCCACTAGTGACACATACGTGATCTGTACCCGTGCCCACGCATGCACACACTCAGGACTACTCTTTCCAAAATGGTTTGACAGCTTTAATCACATGAAGGCACTTGGATCTGGTACCCCAGCCCTCCCCAGCCCCCCATGCTGCCTCTGCATCCCCCAGAGCTCCCAAGGGTGCCCGGGGGGGGCCGTACTCCTCAGGTGCCACAGCACCCACAGGCACTCGCTGGGCAGCGGCTGTGCTGGTGCCCTTTGACTTGTCTAATATAAAGTGCTGAGTTCAACCCTCCGGGCAGGGCAGGATCAGGCCCGGGGCTGGCAGGGATCCAGGGGGGCTGTGCTGCACCACCCCCACCACAGGGCAGGGGGTGTGGGTGGGGCTGGGGGGACCCCTGCTTACCCCCAGCATCGGGAGCAGGGCAGTGCCGGCAGGAGCCGGCTGGACAGCACCGGAAAGCTAAAACCCTTCACACCCACCCCCTCCCAAATACTGCCCCACTCCCTTCGCTGGCACAGCAGTAAAAAGGCACCCATGATTTTTTGGGAAACCGTTGCTTTTTCCTCTAAAAAAATATGAGGCATTGTCCATATTGTGACATTAAAAAAGGCCTGGCTGAGCTCAGTCCCCGCAGAAAAACCCTCCCTGAGAGCCCCCAGACCCTCAAAGCTGGGGGACACTCTGGCACAAGTCCAACCCCACGGGGGTCAGGGTAACCCCAGACTACAGGGAGGGCTGCAGTGTCCACCACCCTCTCCCAGCTGGGGAATGGGGCTGGAGTAAGGCTGGGAGGAGCGCATTAAGGCTGGTATGGGGGTCCCTCTCTCCCAGGACTGGCAGCCTTTGGTGAAGCTGCAGATGGATATGGAGTGGGAGGTGTACCCCACCCCGCCATGGGAGGGGACCCTTCTGTTGGTGACTAGAGTGGCTCCCAGTGACACAGTGTAACTGGAGAGGGGAGAAGGCCACCTCCTCCCCAAAATGAGAAGAAACCGAGGTTGGAGGGAGGGAGCGAGTAAAGAGCCCCCCTCCCAGCCACAGCCCTTGCAAGGCTAAGGGGGAAGTGAGACAAGGTGTCCCAAGGCACGTGGGAGGCATTTGTGCCCAGGGGCTCAGCCCGGAGGCTGGGCTGCCCCTGCAAAACACAACCCCTAGGTGGGGGCAGCAGGCATGAAGAGAGGCAAGGACATGCCCCCCACGAGGTGATCAGCTGCACCCGGGGCAGAATTAAGGGTATGGTGGCAGCCCTATGCACCAAGGCCAGTAAGACTCCCTGCTTTTTTGGAGGGTGACAAGCTGTTAACCTGTCCTGTAGCCTCGGCAGACAGGGGCCAAGGGCTGCCAGCCCCCCAGCAGGCAGAGTCTGGATGGAGGAATCTAGTCCTCCCAAAGGCAGTGGAAAGCAGCAGCTGCTGACCCCGCCCCCCCTCCCCAATCGGGGGACAGAGGGGAAAAGGACCTGAGAACCATTTTGTGGAGGGGGGATAGAGGCTGGGGGGGAAGGGGGCAGGAGCTGGACAGTGGGGGAGGATGGGACTCCCCAATAGGTCCTCAGCACAGCAAGGCAGTGGGTCACCCATGGCCCCCCTTCTCTGAGAAGGGGGACACCCACATCTCCCACCACCAGCAGGCACAGAGGGCACCCGTGCCCACCGGGGCTGGGGAGGATGATGCGGGGCACACCGGGACCCTCCCTCCCCCAAAATAAGGCACCTGGCTCCCCCAGTGGTGCCCGTTCGCAGCACCCGGAGGGTGGGGGGGCCATTAGCTGTTAGTCCGCTGCTTCTTGAGCACTGCGTACACGTCCTCCACCTTGCTGAGCCTCTCGAAGAAGGGCAGCAGGTCCAGCAGTTCCGTGTCTGCCATGTTATCGAACCAGGAGGCCACTGGCACCTGCAGGTGGTACAGGGGACAGTGTGGCACAGGGGACAACGCTGAGAGAGGGTCCCCCGCCACATCAGCTCCACAGCCCGCCCAGCCTTGCCCTGCAGCTACATACGGCATTATCAGGGTGGAAGATGTAGGATGCGGGCGAGTTGTCCACGATGATGATTCGGCGCAGGTCACGGCCCAGGCGGCTCAGGTCCTTCACGTAGTTGCCGCGATGGAAAACGCAGGATTCCCGGAAAAGTCGTGCCCGGAAAGCCCCCCATTTATCCAACAGATCAGCCACAGGGTCTGCATACTACAGGCACAGGAGGGGGAATCACTATGACACACCACACCACCCTGCCCACCCCACAGTGACAATGGCACCCAACTCTCCACTGGCAGCAGGTCTCACTGTGCCTCAGTGTCCCTGGCCAGTGCCTCGGAGGGGCAGGTTGGAAGGCCGCCCAGTGCTGCTGCTGCCTGTGGGTACACAGGGGACAAGAGGCCAGTGATGCCTGCAGGTGGGCAGGCAAGGGAGCTGTGCCACTCGAGGGGTGTCTGGGAAGGGGTGGGCGATGCCAGGGCAGGTCAGGGGGACCCACCTTGGCCAGGCTGGCAGTGAAGAGCACACACTCGAAGAGCTCGCCCATGCGCTGTAGGAACTCGTCCACATGCGGCCGCTTGAGCACGTACACCTGCAGGCACGGACAGAGGGCAGCGCGCCGCTGGCACCGGCTGCGGCTCACCCAGCACCCCCATGTCCTCCCCAGGGGACACCTGTGACCCCACACCCAGCCAGCGAGCAGCTCCCTGGCCACACCCCATGGGAGCTGCCTGTGTGGGCTGGGGGATGCCGTAGCCCCACAGGAATGTCCAGGGCGAAGTGTCTGGCCAGCTCCAGAGCCAAGTAACCGAGAACAGGCTGACTGCCCAGACCACAGCCTATCCTGGATTACTTGAAACCGGGGCTGGCCACTGCAGGAGGGCACCATGCCAGGATACCCCTCACCTCCCTGCCCTGTGAAAAGACGGGCACCCAACTCTGCCCCACAACGTGCCAAAGCTGGCACCCTGACACGTCC
>VXAX01006201.1:333105-433389 GCA_013399835.1 Leptocoma aspasia | reverse complement strand
CACCTGGCCGGTGCCGCCGGGGGTGGGGGGCGCGGAGGGTCCTGCCGAGCCTTTCTTCCGCATCCCGGCGAGGCCGGAGGGCTCCGCGGGGCACCGCGCCGCTCATTGTGCGGCTCGACGGTGCCTTCACCACCGCCCCTGTCCCCCACGAAGGGAACGCTCTCGGCTTTCCTACCTTCCTACCCGTTTTCCCTCGTAACTTTCCTGTGTGGTTTGTTTGGGTTTTAGTTTGTTGGGTTTTTTTTGTTTTGTTTTGTTTTTATTGGTTTTTTTTTTTTTACTTAATTTTAATTCTTATTTTCATGTGCGCCGCTAATGTCCCGTAAATATTTTGTGCGCCGGCTACAAATGTTACAAACAAAGTGTGTCCTGGTAGGAAATCTTTTGTGCTTGCTGTGAAAAGCTATTCTTGCCAGCGCGTTGGCAATAAACCGGGTGAATAACGTGGTGGCGTGTGTTTTTTAAAGACAGTAATTGCCCCGTGAATGCGGATTCCAAAGATGCTTAAAAGTTCAATGGGATGCGCGAAGCCCTAAAGAGCAAAACTCCTCGAGCAGGATGTGAATTTCTGAAGAGGGGGAATCCCTTATGCCGTACGAAATCTTGAAAGGGGATAAGATCTCTCAATGATGCAACTTCTTGCGAAAGAGAACTCCCCTCCCCCTCCTATTGATGCCAAACCATTAAAGGGGGAGGCTCTCCGGGCCCAGCAGCGTAAAGTCTTGAAGGAACCTGAATTTACAATGATAAAAGGGCCAAGGCACTAGCCTTTCACCTTTGGAGGCAATTAGCATCTGGCTTGCTTCACAGATGAAGTAAATGTGGGCTCCCCTTTGGTTCCCGGAGCACGCTTAGGCTGGGGGAGTTAACATCATCACTTGGAACAAATTAACTTGCTTTTTTGGGGGGGATGCCCGGGAGGAGGAGGAGGAGTGAGGGCGCGTTGGTGCTGGGGGTGTTGCAGAGCAGAAGCAGCACACCGAAAACATCCTCAGAAGACTCCATGCACGTGGATGGCCTGCAGCCCTTGGCAGAAATGGGGTTTAAAGCATGGCGTTTGTCCGAGGGTCGGTGGAAATTGCGGTTAAAATCGGGATGCTGTGAGAGGGCGGATGCGGCTGTCAGAACTCTGCTCCTTTTCAGGCACGTGGAGTAAAAATCTCCCTCTCCGGCAGAGTGTGAACAGCCCAGCACGAGCAATTCCCAAAGTTGCTGTTCCTTGAGGCTCACCATCTTGTTACCTCTTGCCTGGTGTAGTTGTTCCAGTCTCACCACTGGTTTTGGGGGTATCTGGGAACAGATCTTTGCATAAAAGAGCTTGCTCAAATAGTTTGAAACCAATGGCCAGCGATGGGACTTACACTTTCTTCTAAGAGTACTGCTCTGTGTGTTGTTGTTGGGGTTTTGGGGGGATTTTTTGGTTGTTTGTTTTTTTTTTTTTTTTTTTTTCTTTCCCTTGTGCTTTATTTAGCTGCATAAAGAAGACTTCTTCCATGGTTTTGGACCTAATAATACCAGTACCCCTCCTGGCTACCTCTGAGACATGCTTGAGTTTCAGGGGTGTCTGAATAAAATGGAGGTGGCTATTCTTCTAGGGGTTTGTGGGGATGCCAGGGTTTAAAACACATGTTAGGGGGAAATAAAACCATAGCTAGCCATCAAAAAGTGAATCTGTGCTTATGTATGAATGATACTTTCTTGCTTTAGCTTTGGTAATTGTGGAGAGGTGTGCTTGTGGCTGAACACCAACAGATTGGGGTTTGCCCCTTCCCTCAAAAGTTACTGCCCCTCATGAGTGACCCAGGGATGATTGCCCCAGTCCAAATGGACACAGAGTAAAACGGGTGCTTTGAGTGAATCTGTATGTGCAGAAGGAAAAATGGAGATCTCAAGCTCAGAGGGTTTCAGCTGGAGGATGCTCATGCTCAGACTCCTTGAGCTTCACAGCTGATGTTTGTCCAACTCTGCCCAGTATCTCCAAGGGATGGTCTTAACTGGATGCAGCTGTCTCCTCTTGGATATTCTCTTCTTCCTAGGAGGTGTGAGCTCCTCTGAGCTTAAATTCTGTCTGGTGGCACTTTTTTGCTGTTTTTCTGGTACCAGTGTATCTCCAGGGGGGGAGTTTGGTGCTAAACTCTTAAAACATCCTTACAGAAGGCAGAAGTTCTAAACAAGCCTTAATTCTGCTGGAAACAAATATCCCCTGCTCTCACTCTCCCTCCAGTTTCAGCAGGCAGGTCAGGTTAAGGTTTCACTGCTACCATCCTGCAGTCCTCCAACCAGACAAAACCTGATCTTCCAATTTGTGCTGTTCTGTTGGTCATTTAAAAAAAAAGCTCTGGGTGTTTCTTGTTTTTCTTTCCCCCCATACCCCCCCCCTTCCCCCCTGATATTTTTTTTCTTCTGGTGGGTCTCTCCATAGCTAGCTGGAAGGCTCTGTAATGATAGGCCATCTGGACCCATCCCTCCTGTGCTGAGCAGATTTGCTGAGGGTATTTGAGAAGTTTGGGGCCTTTAGTAGTCTAGAGAGGCAGAATGGAGCTTTTCTTTTTTTTTTTTTTCTTCCTTTTCACTTTTTAAATGCAAACTCTTTACCCTCTACTTTTTGGCCCCAAAAAAAATGAAGCTTCTAGGCTTCCAGATGCAGGGCTGGAATGGCAGAAACCTGGGAAGCAAATGTTTTAATTTACTTTTTGCTGGAGCAGTGCATAGCCAGAGACTGCAGGGGAAGGGGTGTCCAAAAAGAAAGAGCTGCATCCATCAGGCTGGACTCTGGGCATTGTTTGGGGAGGGGGTGGGCACAGCTGGCCCTCATGCTGGCTCTGGCAGATGCCTGGGTTCCTCTTTTTAAATCTCTGCTTTAGCATCACCCGGCAATGGACTCAGGAGAGGTTCAGCTACCGCCAGCAGGTCAAAAGTTCAGTGGGACAGAAGCGGGTGCTTCGGGACAGTGCTCAGCTTCATGCCGTGTTTTTACATGGATCTGAGGATGGCAGATAGCACTTCTGCCTTCTGGGGTGGGTTGGCTTTTTTTTTTTTCCCCCCTTCCTCCCCTTTTAAATGGCTGCCTTGTCAGCCATCTGCTGTACCAAACTTGCATGCCACTTCAAAAGTGGTCTTTTGGTTGTGCTGGCTTGGTTGTCATGGCATATTTCCTGGTGGTTTGTAAAATCACAGAATGGGTGAGGTTGCAAGGGACCACGCTGAGTCATCTGATCCAACCTCCCGGCATCACACTAATCTGCATCCCTGAGTTTGTCCTTGCCTGCTCTAACAGCACTGCAGCAGGAGAAGGTGTGGCTGTGTGGGGCATGTCATTTTTTTTGGGTGTCATTGCCTTGATGGACAGAAAGGATGCTTTCCACACTCAAGTTAGTGCAGGTGATGATAGGTAGTGATTTATTTCCCTCTTCAAGACTGGACTGTAATGTGGGACACCTTTTGTGTCAAAGTGTCTCCTGGCCGTATGCCCTTCCCCTCTGCAATTGAAATATCCTCCTGGCACAGCTGTAGGGTTTGTATCAAAAATATTGGGAGAATATTTAACGTTTTCAACCGTATTTCAGCACAACTTGAACTCCTGGACAGGAGCCAGTGTGGCATGGCCACCCAGCTCTTTGGCATCTGCTCTCAGGAGCTGTGGACTCAAACATTTAGGAACTTCTGCCTGAGTAGGTTGAGGGGAGGTGACTTTCCAGAATGTGCTTGAAAATAGTCAAAACATTGTTGTTAACTTAGTTTATTTGGAAAGGTGGGAAAAGCCACATTACACAGGGAAAACATAAATCTTTCCCTGTGGTTTTTAAAAGCACCTTTGGGCAAATTGCCTCTGCTGTTAACTTCACCACGGCTTTAAGATGCTTTTCCTTGCCTCTTGCCCCTTCCTAGCACTTCAGGCTCTGGCTCTGCCTTTGGGTACATTCTTCCCACCCACAGGCAGGGAGGGCAGTGCTGCTCTTGCCTGCCTTTTTCCTTCTCTAGTGTGGTATCTCCGTGCTGGTTCTTGAACAGGCTCTTTCTGTCAGGAATATTATGTGGCTGTTAAAAAACCAGCGGCTGCTACTGCTCCCCCGGGTCCCTCAGGAGGAGGAAGAGTGTGGAGAGAGGGAGGGCCAGAAAAGGAGAGAGCAGAGAACAGGGTTTCTTCTATCTGTGCAAACTAGATGCAGCTTTAAAAGAAAAAAAAATTATTGTGTTGAACGGTCGGTTAGAATTTTAATACTTTGAAAGGAATTTTTCCCAGTGAGGACAGGATGGCCAAATATGCTCTGACCTCCACTGCCATATCATGTTAAGTCCTGCTGAATATTCTTTGTGGACACCCTTGCTCTGCCCTTTGGGTGTGTCCCTTGTGATCCATGACACCAAAATGGCACAACCTTCCTGTTCTGTCAGTGGCTTGTATGGGGTTAATTACACAGTCAGTAGGGTTTGGTACCCAGGTACAGCTTTCACCTCTCTATGGCTCTTCAGGTCTGGTGCTGCATTATTATTGGTGTTACAGTAGCAATACAACATCTGCTGGTGCCTCATCCTGCTCTCTGATAGTTGAGATGGACAGGTAGTTTCTGATCAGAAGAATTTAAAATCTAAGTAAGATCAATGCAGCAAGAAGGTGCTGCAAGCTGATGAAAATGTTGGTGAATTCGTGTAGGTCAGCTGTGTTCATTGAGGGTAGTTGTGTGTTTAAATGCCTTTTTAGTAGAATAGTTCAGTCATTAGGATGTCTGTCCCTCTTGCCATTTGCCTATTCACAGTAGGCAGCACTAAAGTGGAAGGGAGTGGGCAGTGGCTGAAGTAACAGCAAACAATAGATCTGCTGACTAAAACTTCCCTCTCGTGTGAAGCACCTTGCTTTAGAAAAGAACACATTGTCTGAGGAAAGGTAGAGTAACTGGCAGTGCAGGGAGAGGTGCTGTACAGAGAATAGACGGGGTTGGAAAAGATTATGGAATTCACATATACTGAAAAGACAGTGTTGGTCCTGTTGTGTGGAGAGACCTATTTATGGACCACTGTGTGAATTTGGGTTATACACTATGGTCACTTGTGGTGGCTCTGCTTCCCCTGGGCAGCATCAGCTTCATCAGAGTAGAGGGTGTGAGTTGGGTGTTTGTTGTTTAAAAAAAAAAAACCAAACAAAATCAAGGGCCAAAACTGGTTTTATTGTTCTTTCTACCTGTTCCATCTGCTGTTTGGTTCAGTTGCTGCAGTGCCCCATCCCTCTCCCCATATCTGTTCCAGCACCACTTCTTATGTTGCTGTCTTAGTTATTCTGTCCATAATAGAATCATTAGCACTCTACATGTCAGTGTTGGGCTCTAGAGTTCATTGAGATTAATGGAGGGGGGAGGCAGAGAGATACTTCTCAGAGCTGTTGTTTCAAGTGGTCTGCAAATTGGAAAGCAGTTTCCGTTTCAAATGCAAGTCACATCTTTCCCAACTGTGGATCTTAAACTTTTACACAAGTGTTTACGTTTTATATAATGGTACTGTAGTGTAATTGGATAAAAAAAACAAAACAAAAAACAAAACAAACAAAAAAAAAAACACAAAACCCAAAAAAAAACAAAAAAAAAAAAAAAAAAAAAAAAAAACACAAAACCCAAAAAAAAAAACCCAAAACCAACCAAAATAACAACCACAACAAAAAAAGGAATAGGTAGTTAAGGAGGCTGATAGATGAGTTAAAACGTTATCTTAAGCCCGTGAAAAGAAACAAGTAGTGGCTGCACGAAGCCAAAGGGTGTCTGAACAATGGATAAGGAAGGTTATTTTGGCAGCAACATTTTGAATGGATCTCAGTTAGGTGATGGGAGTTGGGGAATGACTAGCAGTAGAAGGCAGAAGGGGAGGGAGGAGCACGATAAGAATTTCAGAGATTTGATGGAGCACATGGAGCCTGATATCACAGACTTTGTGTGGTGTTAGTATAGGCAATTCTTCTGCTGGCACAGCTGACACTGACACTGGTGTTAGCTGAAGTGTTTGTGTACCCACAAGTTTAACAGTTTAAGCTGAGTTTATTTTAAGACCGATTTGAGATAATCAGGTGCAAGTCTTTCCCCGCTAGGAAAAAAAAAAGTTTCTGTAGGAACTTAAATATGACTTTGCAGTTTGCTTTGTTTAAGAAGACCCAAGTACCACAAACAAATCTGTGCCAATTCAATCAGCCGATTTCAACTTCTGCACGGCACATCTAAATCAGGCCTCAAAAGCTTTTCCTTGTGGAATTTGCTCTAACCAAACTAGCTAAAAGTAACACCTTTAAAGTGTTGCAGCTTTATATGTAGACCTGCTTAACTGTGGTCTTTCTCTCCCAGTGCATAATGCCGGCAGAGTTGTGCCATTCTGCCCCTGGCATCTGTTAAGTGCCTGCCTGAAGGGTGAAGAATTAACTTTTGTAATGGCAATGGATGCTTTCATAGACTACTTTCAGGCAAAAATCTCCTCCAGAAAAGAGCTATGGGTAGAAATGACAACAGCCAAAGGAGTTAAAATTCCTGAATTAAAAGTTTAGCATGTAAACATTATTGTAGGTATGTATGAATTTTTAAATTTTTTTCCCCCCTCCTCGTTACCAGAAGCAACAGCATCTGCTGTGGTGGTGGGAACAATGCAGCCTAGTGATTCCTCCTTCCTTACAGTAGAGAATCCTGTTAAACACACAAGGCTTTGCCTCAGAGTGTATCCTTTCAGCAGGCTTGTTCCTTTTAATGGGTGCCCATTCCTGGGGTCTCCATTGTTTCACCAACAATAGCACTAGGGGCAGCTGATTTGGTTGACAGAAAATGCGTTAATTTAACAGATCTATTCCCTTTAGCCGGTCTCCTTCCTATTGTGCCCCAGTTCTCCCCCAGTTCCTGGGGAGGAGGGCCTGTTAGGTGGAAGGCTCCTGCAATTAGGAGGGGTTTGCAGCCTTTTGTGTGAGGAACAGAAAACAGCTGATGGGGAGAAGTGGTGAGAGTGCAGTTTGCTTACTGCCAGAGCACTCATTTTTCTGCTTTTTGGGGAGGGCTTCACAGACTGCCTTTACAAGGGATGCAGGAATAACTCGACACTAGGTGCTGATGGCAGTCAAGGTCTTTGCTCTGCTCAGAGGTGGTCTTGCAGCCCAGTGTGGCAACACCTTTCAGTGCTGGCTCAACTTCTTGACAAACCCTTTATATACTATAAATGCTTAGCTAAAACACCAGCTTTCCACTGAAAAAGCAAAGCTGCTGGTATTATCTGGGGTAGGACTGCTGGGAGCTGGCTGGGGAAGGCAGTATGTAAAGTTAACACCAAATTACTTAAAACATGAGGGGCGTAATGGTCCTCAGGGACCCCTGCCCTGGGCTAGGCCACAGTTTAGGGTGGTGTCTGATTTAAACAGTGCAGGCTCTTCACCCTTGGGTGCACTTACACTGGTTCAGCTCTTCCCTGTAGTAACTTCTCTTGGTTCAGTAACAGAGGGGGGTGTCTCTGTTGGTTTTTACATCAGCGTGGTCAAGCGGACACATTCAGCCCGGTGGGAAGGAGGGCACATGCACTGCTGAGGGGGCAGTGAAACATGAAGCTCTTCTGCTCTTTCTGCCGGCTGCCAGGAAGATCTTGGCTCCCAGAAAGAAAATCTAGCTCCCTTTCAAGCCCTTGCTTCAGCCACGCTTCTGACTCTGTGGTTTGCCCCTTTCCTGGCACCATCCCAGCTGCTGGCTGGTCCTGGCTGGGTTTTTGGGGGGGTTGTAGGTCTGTGGTGGGAGCAGGACCTCCTGCTTTTGGTGGTTGCAGGCTGCTGGGTCAATCCACTGTGACTCTTGAAATTCTAGCCGTAGTTTAGTTCTGCTTGCTGGGGCTGGTGATGTAAAAGGAGCTCTGGAGGGTCTTTTTCCTCCTCTTTGGTAAAGCCATTAATTCTCTGGCTCTTTCTCTCCAGCTAAGCCTGCTCTAAAGGGGCCAGAGCTTTGTATGGCCAAAGGGTTGGAAGGCAGACCTAGTATTCTCCTTTCTGGTGTATGCAGGGAGTTGTGTGGCAGCAAAAATATTTATATATCCGTAACACAAGGCAAAGAGGGTTGTGGTTGGAGGTTTTTTTTTTGCTTGGTTTTTTTTTAATTTGTTTTAGGAGGCAAAGGGTGAGAGTTCACTTAAAGAGCTTGACTCTTAATAGAGCTTGTCATTGTCACTAATATAAAACAAATGATGAGCATGGGAGAGGAGTCAAAGGCTCCCTCTTCTGGTGTTCTGGGAAGGTTCAAATACTGAAAAATAAGCAAGGAAAAAGACCCCTTCTGTACTTTCTTGTGTTTTGTGACCTCACTTAGGCCTAACCCTTACTGGCCCACCATGTAAGCTTCTTCATGTCCCATAAATATGCAACCTTGGCTCTCTGTGGAAGTGAAATGCATTTTCAAATGCAAAATATGTTGCACTTGTAAGTAAAAGTGAGTCCTGGTTTCAGAAGGGTTCCCAACCTGAGCATGAAAAATGGCAGCCCTGCATGTCCCTGCATGTGACATTTCTCAGTGCTTCCCTTTGCTTCTCCTCTTTACTGCACCCTCCTCTTGCAGTGGTAATGTCCTGTCCCTTGCATTTCCCAGGTCACGTGTGTGCATTGGCATGTAAACATGTTTGGGATGATTGGAGTGGCTGAGCACTCCCTCTAGGAAAGCCAGTCCAAGGCTCTGGCACTCCTGTTGCTTTAGGTTGAGTCAGTCCAGAATTCAAAACTTATTAGTGGTTGATTGATGGAGAAATGTGCACAAGGAGTAGTAGTCTGTTGGGAATTTTAGGTGAATTTCCTAAAAAACATTATATAAAGTGTAGTACCTCTGGAATTAATAGGATTTCAGAGCATTAGAGAAGGGACGTTTTTTTTCTTTTGTATTTTTTCCTCACTGGAGAGCTGGCTTATTTTTCCCTGTGTTGTTAGTGTGGACTCATGAGCAGTGTCTGGTGGAACCTGAGGACATCAATTCTCAACCTGCCTTCCAGGGCAGCTCCTGCCACTGTCACAGCCAGCAGTAAAACAGCTTGCCCAGATTAAAAACTTTTCTTTATGGTGAGCTGTGCCTCACCAGAAGCAGTTTCCCCTGGCCAGCTCCCTCCACAGCCCCACAAAAGAGTTGTACCAGCATGACTGGAGCAGTGGCACAGGAATGGAAACAGGCAGTGGGGAGGGGAAGGGCTTTTTATAGCTGACACTTCTGCTGAAAGAAATGCTTATCACACTGCAGCCCTGGCTAGCAGGTGGAGTGAGCCTGCACAGGTAACAAGAGGTCATGCAGCAATGAGAGCACCTGGGGAAGAAGCTTTATCAGTAAGACCCTCCACAAAAGGGTTTTGGGTTATATCAAGCCTTGCTACATTTCTTTTTTCAAATGAACATTCTGGTTAGAAAAGTTTTGATTTGGAGTGTAGATGGCGAGCCTTTAAATTGTTCATTCCGTAGTCAGTCCTGAACATGCAGCTGAAATCAGTTAAACTTTGCTGTAGCTGAGAGTCTTGCACAAAACCAGAATAGTGCAAAATTCTTTTTGAGAAATTCAGGCTTTCTCTAAAAAAAACAAAACAAACAGAAAAATTTCCTGAGAAAAGGGTTTCTCTGTGGCTCCGGTCACCCAACAATGCAGATATCTATCCATCAGGATTTGTTTGCCTGTGCTGAAGAGGCTGAAGCCTTGTTGGACAGGGCAGCCATGTAGAATAAACAGGGAATAGCAGTCTCGATTTCCTTTCTTTCAGCCTGATAC
Source organism: Leptocoma aspasia (assembly GCA_013399835.1). NCBI lineage: Eukaryota > Metazoa > Chordata > Aves > Passeriformes > Nectariniidae > Leptocoma > Leptocoma aspasia. The sequence continues at coordinate 423,658 of VXAX01006201.1, read as the reverse complement.
AAGGTGCAGAGGCACTGGAGACTATTTTGCCCTTAAGATAATTGTGAGTTGGAGAGGATCAAAGGGCTTGAGGGGTTTTTTTTGGTTGAAAGGGGATTTTCTCCATGGACAGCTGCAGTAGTGCATTAGTAGTGCAATGGATTATCTTTCCATGATCTGTAGGATATCAACCAGCTATGGAGGGGCCCCACTGAAGGCTGCTGCTTGGGGGAGGCAGAGTGGAAGTCTCCTCTAGCAGGGAGACCTGTGATGCCTGGGAGCTCTTGACTCCCCCTGCCTCAGCAGGGTGGGTGGTGCTGGATATTCTTAGACTGCAGATAGTGCTGGGAGCATGAGGAAAGGGAGCCCAGCTCTCAGTCTCAGTGACTAACTGCAGCTGATGCCCTGCATCCACCCTGCTCTCCAGTGGAAGTGCTTATTAAGGAATGTGAGAGGCGAGCTGATTCCAGCTGCTGTGGCATCCCGTAAAGGGAAATGTGTAATTTGGGAGGGTGTTGCGAGTCCCTTGGTGGAACAAACTGCTCTCTGTAGTAAACATCTGACCTGCCAAATGCCTGGACTTTGTCATTTTGGGAAGTTTTGGATGATGGCTGATCTGCAAATAGCTAAGTGGCATTGAGAGGGTGTCCCTGCACATGCCTGGATGGGTATCTGTATCCTTGCTATGCACTTTTCACTTGGTGTGGGGAGGCAACACATCTGGCCTGACTGTGGCAAGGGTGGCAAGAGGGGATAGGACAGGGCTTGGTGCTATCAGAGGTGGAGATCAGGTCATGCTGTGCCTCCCTGACCTGGTTTCAGGGGCAGGGGATGAGGGGGCTGGAATGTGAGGGGCGGCAGAGCTGTCAAGGGCTTGAGGGGCCCAGGTGGCTGGGTCCCCAGGTGGCCACTTCAGTGGCTTGTGCTGAAGTTGGGCTCGAATTGCATCTGTGCTGGTTAATGAGTGCTGGGGCAGCCCAGCCCTGCCAGGTCCTCCTGTGCACATCTCCTCCTCAGGTAGTGAGTGGGATGCCAGCAAGAGAGGGGTGACCATATCTTGTGGGGCGTTAAACTCACCCTCCCAGCACTTTTAGAATTTTCTGTTGACTTTAATGGTGGAGGCTTTTTGGCTTTTTGGTTGGTTGGGGTTTTTTGGGACTAGTGAAATACAAGATGGGATGAACCCAGCTTTGGATTTCAGGGCTGAGTTTTTTTTTTTTGGGACAGGCAGTTAGAAAGACTTGTCTTTATTTGTAAGCAGGACTGGTTTCAGAATTTAAGGGCCGCCATATGATGTTGTGTTGTTTTTCCTTGGAGTAGCAACTACAGTTTATAATCATTGCCTAGTCCTTAGCCAGTTGGCAGGAAGACTGCTGTGAAGGGATTGATTATTAGTGGATGCTTCATTGTGCTGTCCAAGCCTGATTTTCTTGATCTAACCAGTTTCCTTCAGTTGGAATGGCTGTAGTCAGCAGAGGGAAGAGAGGGAGATGTCTCTTCCCTCTCAGCAGCACTGTTTCTTGTTCATAGGATATACCCAGGATAAGAAGGGTCAAAAATAAGTGTCAACACTTGAGCATTCTCATGGAAAGCCAGCTGGCTGGCTGGCTGCTGGGGGCAGCTTGCAATTTTTCTGCTTCCTCTTGTGATTCTCTAAGTGTTTGTTTTTGGAGCGGTGACTTCAAACTAGTCTAGTGCTGCTTGGTGTGAGCACCCTGGAGGCTCTGCCCTTTCCTGGAAGGGGCACTGGCAGAGTGGGAACATCATCAGGAGGATGATGTAGAGCTCAGAAACGCTAAGACACGCTGGCAGCTGTGGCAATTGGAGATGAGTTAGTGTTTAAATTGGCAGTGAGGACATGCACAAGTACAGAGGCAGCAGCACAGGCTGAAGCTTGGGCAGCAACATCTGCCAGGCTCCTTGGATAGAAGCTGGGATGGTTTGGTCCATGCTCAGCCACATCCTGCTGCAGCTCCTCTGATAAACCTGGGCTGGCTTATTAGAAGCTAGGATGTGTGCAGCTATGCACAAAGGAGCCATACGGTTGTGGAGTAACTGGTGCTGCTGTTTGGGAAAGACAGTTTGAGCTGGGTCCTAGCAGGAGTGGTTTGTGAGGAAGGGGAGGTGTGTGTCAGGCTTGGGCTGGGCTGCACATCCCACCTTGCTATGCCTAGGCTGAACAGCAGCAGTTGGAAGAGGACAGCTGAGCTAATGCTTAAAAGGTGGAGAGATGGAAGACTCCATGCCAGGTCTTGGAAGTATGATCCTAACCCTCTGCTTGTCTCCTGCTTTCCTCCCCCACTCCCAAAGCCCCTCTTGGGCTGTGTGGAAGTGTCCCAGTTCTTGCAGCTGTGTTAGTTGTAATGGGTCATTTAGTCCTGAAATCCCTGTTTAAAGGGGCAAGTCCTTGCCTCGTGTGACAGCTGCCGCCTTGCACTTTTCCTCAGGCTGGAAATAACTGCATATGACACAGGAGCAGTGTGTGGCATGGGGGAGGGAGCAAGGTTTCTGGCTTCCTCTTAGTGCTCTAATGGCTTTGCTGTGTGCCTCTTCTCCCATGTGGACCATAGCAGAGCCATGCCCCACATATTTAGCAGATCTCTCAGCTGGCAGTGCCCAGGCAATACTCTTAACAGCCTGGCACTCTCCAGGCTCTGTAGGGCAAGTTCATTTAGGGCAAGTCCAGTGGGTTCAAGGCAGTGTACTCCAGATGCATGTTTTAATTGCAGAAGGTAGTGTCTCTTCTGAAACCAACATTTTCTCTTTGGGCTATTCTATGTTTGTTCAGAGCTGGCTGCTGCTCCATGCAGTGCATGGGAACGGGCTTAGGTGCTCCTGCAATGCAAGGCTCTTGCCTGTGGTTGAGCTTGCAACCTCTGCACAGAACAGGCTCCCAGATGCACAGTCTTCCTGTGCATCTGGAAGCAGGACAGGAGGGATGTGAGGTGGTGGTGGTGGTGATGCAGGACCACCTTGCCTGGAGCATCAGGGAGCCTGTTCTGTGCAGAGGCAGAGACAAGGAGAGGGAAGATGGGAGTGTTTCTGCTCCCCTCTTCAAAATCCAAAGCCTTGAGCTCATGGAAACCTGGCCAGCTTTTCCTTCTAGCTGAAGGGCTGTCTCCTGATTGGAATGACAGCTTTGAACTGGAAGACATTATTTCATTAGCGTGCTAATCAGATACAGAGATTACCTGATTGGCTACTTAATAATTAAATGAAGTTGCCTGTAATTCTTTGAGCACACACAGAACTAATTAAATTAACCCTTCACTGCCCTGCATGCCTGGGATGCACTTGTGTGAAATGGAGAGGGCAGCTTCCCCAGTGTGGGGACTGTGATCAGAAGGGGGTGCTGGTCATGAAGCAGCCACTGCAGGACTGCCAGAGTGGTCTTACTAGGAGCCTGGAGAGGAGAAGATGATGCACTCTTTTACCCTTTCACTTTAATTTGGCACACCTGGTATGTGATCAGTGTGTCTGGCAATGGGCTACCAACAGATCTGTGTTCAAATAGCCAAAAGAATGCACTGGGTTCATGGAGTTGATGCCAAGGCATGTGCACTAACCCATCCCATTGCTTAGGATTACCTGGTGAAAAGCAGAGAGGAGGAGAACCTGCACTTGACAGTTCATGAGGAGAAACAGTCCAACAGAGACCAGAAGATGTTCTCCTGTACTTCTGAAGCATTATTCTTCCCTGTCCTCACTGGCACGTGGGCACAAGCCAGGTTCTTTCTTTGCATTTGTCAGGATTCCACCAATTCTTGTTGACCACCTATTTCTCTCTGCAGTGTCTGCTCCAGGAACTGCACTTTGCACATACTCACAAGGGTATATTTCCAACAGTTTGAGGAGGACACGGTAGTCATGTCAGTGCCATAACTTTCTTTTAGATTACAGATTACAGGTTGAAATTATAGATGGGGAAAAAAAAAAGTGAAAAGAGTAATAAACAGAAAGTTTCCTTGTGTTCTCCAGCCCCAGTGCTATGCCCAAGCTTTCAGCTTCTGTAATGTTAGAGGTGTGGCAGTTTGAAATTTAGAGTGAAAGGCTGATTTTCATAATGTGTGAGAGAATTGTTGCCGTGTTGAAGACACTCTGTGTTTGATCATTTCATTGCTAGGGTGAAGAGTTAGCATCTGTAATTTTTTTGTATCCATTTTTAGTGCTAAGCACTGGGTTGAGGCAACAGAAAAGCTACCTTATAATAATCCAACTCTCTTCCCTTGCTGCTGCCAGTGTCTCCTTCTAGACTTTGCCCATACATGTTAAAATGAAACTGTCAAATTAAGCACATTTCACTGTCATCCAGAGCTAAACTTGGCAGAGAAGAGCCCTTGGACCTTCTGGCCTAAGTTAACCACGGCTGCCTTCAGCTACCCCAGTAAGGAATTGCTGTGGCATGCAGAACAGCTTTCCCCTTCCCCGTGGTCCATGTTGCTGACTCTGTCCTCTTTTTTCCCTGAAGATTGGTTGTAGCAGCAGTGTCCTTGGAGCCAGCAGAGGGATAAATATCTCCAGCCACTGCTTTGTCTTTAAAATCCGGCTTCCACATGACAGGCAGCCCAAAATGCTTTTGAAAACAGGTCAGGAGACAGAAGAAAACTGGGAGAATGGGAAACAAAAGGGCAGTTTTCAGGGTAATTAGATGGTTTCAGTGCTCCTTCTGGCAGGGAGCATTCACTGGTGAGACATGACCCCCTGTGCTGACTCTCTACAGATGTGGGTATGCTAGCAGGGTTTGAAGGAAGAGCAGAGGGAACAGCCAGAGGGAAGAGCCTTGGGATGTCCTCGTGTCCCTACTGACCTCTGAGATTTGGCATCTCCACTTCCAAGCCCTTGGATCTGCTCTCCCCACAAGCCAACCTTTGCTGTCCTTCCTACACTCCCCTCTGCCTTCCTGGGTCAGACCCAGGTCTGTGATTCCCACCTGCGACTCCCAGCCAGGGTGTCTGGGAAGGTGCTTGCCCCCATGTTATGAGCCATGGGCGGGCATAGGTCTTAAAAGTGTGGGTTTGGGGGCGGCAGGGAACATGGGTACAGTGCATGCAAGGTCGAGCTGGAGCCCCGACACAGAAGCCAGTTAGGCTTTAGTGTTGTTAATATTTGATGGTGTCCTGTTGTAAAAGGGCAGTAAGTAAGGCTGGCAGATCTGTGTCTGGCCTGTTGCTGCAATAGAAAGCTGTTTTCAGAGATTTCTGAAACAAAGGCTATTCCAGTGTGTGGTGGAAGTGGCCATTTAAACGCATCTGGCCATAAAGATGCTCCCTTCGAGCAATTCTGATAGCAGAGCTTTTGGGACTCCTGTGGGCAAAATCGTGCTCCATCAGACGGCTTGAATGCTGGAGATTGGGTTTGGGGATGGAGTTCAGGGAGGCTTTTTACCTCTTGTGTCCTCCTCTTTGTTTTTGTTTATGGGTTTACAAAGTCAGATTAGCATTTCAATGTTGGAGGCAAAGCCCTTGGGCAGTGGTGGAAGGCAGCCTGGTTCAGCCGGTTTGGGATTACTGCTCCTTTCCCAGCAGCCGTCCTTCCTTCCCAGCCCTGGTGAGGAGCAAAGCCCGAGGCTTCTCCCTCTTGGGAATGCACCCAAGCTGCAGCTGCCCCTCCAGCGAGTCTGAAGGTAGATGGACAGTGTCACCGGGAAGGGTAATTAGCCTTATTTTCAGGCAAGGATAATTGGTTTATTGTTTTAAATAGTAGCACAAGTTCTGGGGAAATAAAAAAAATAACCCCCTAAGAGCTCTCCAGAAGCTGTTCACTTTTTCTGGTTGTAGCTGCTGGGCTAATAGATGTTGCCTGTCCACAAGCTTGGCTTTGCTCTAATCCTGGGAATCTCAGAATCCAGAGTCCTATTACTTCACTAAAACAGTGTATTGAATGAAAGAGAAGTCCATGCCCCTTTCCTCTCCCTGTCAGGCATAATGCTGTACTCAGTCACCACGGTTCAAATTTAGGGCAAGTCCAGTAGGTTCAAGGCAATGTACTCCAGATGCATGTTTTAATTGCAGAAGGTAGTGTCTCTTCTGAAACCAACATTTTCTCTTTGGGCTATTCTATGTTTGTTCAGAGCTGGCTGCTGCTCCGTGCAGTACCCAATTCGTATGCTGAGAATGCAGTGCATGGGAATGGGCTTAGGTGCTCCTGCAATGCAAGGCTCTTGCCTGTGGTTGAGCTTGCAAACTTACATTCACACAAGAAGCTTAAAGAGGAGGTATCTTAACCATAAGAACTTATTTGTGTTTATTGCTTCTTTATTCTGAAGAAAATGTGAAGCTCTTTTTGAAATGTTCCCCCAGTTTGATTAAATTGTTCGTATGGCTTTTCCCCCCGTGTGCAAAGATGGCACTGTATTCTTTCTTGGAAGACTCTAAAAAAATCTTCTCAGCTTGTAGCTATTAACAAAAAAGGATCTGAGTCTGTGTAAAAAAAAATATTTCTTTAGATTTGCTCCACCTTCTCAGGTGCCTCAAGTCAAGTTCTGATTTCTTTTGTTCTAATATATTTTATAACCGCCAGTACTTTGCGCTGCCTCACTTATGCTAGGACACTGTGCACACACCTTCATTCCTCCCCTGCACATTACTGTTTGTCTGCTGTCTGGGAGAGGAGTCGTTCAGGGTGCCAATATGTTAAGCTGTTGAGAGAATGGGGAGAGATGAGATGAAGGTATTGTTATGCTGGAAGGTGTTAATTGGTGCTATCAGCCACTTGTTTGATTTCTAGACCATTACAGCAGTCCTTGAAGTTATGTCTGAGCCGAGCAAATGGCAGGGGCTCTGCGAGTCCCCCATCTTGTCTTTTTTTTTCAGTGCTTATTTCCCCACTGCCACTCACAAAAATTAGCAGGGCTCTCTCTCTACACACTAGTGCAGAGAGCATGTGCCTGGATGTTGAGGAGCTGGCTGGGTGTTCTGCACAGAACTTATCACATTGCTTGTGAGCCCTGGCCTGGCACCGTGGCTTGGCAGGGGATGGAGAGGAGATGCTGAATAGTGTGGGTTCCTTAGAAGCAGAGGAACTCATGTACTTGGGTGATGTTTTCTTCTGTGATTTTCCCTGCTTTAGAGGCAGATGCTTGATATTATTTAGGGCAGAGTCCTCCTGTAGGGCCAACACCCAGCTGCCAAATAGAACTTCTTATTTGTAGTCCAGGATTTCTGCCTGGAGAGAGGACAAGTGAGAGTCTCCGTTCCTGCCCCTGTAGCAGGGACAAGATCTGCAGCAGAAGAGTGGCTGGCTCCTCTGCAGCCAGAGGAGAAATCCTCTCCACAGTTGCCCTTTCTCCTATAGCTGAGAAGTAGGGAACCATCCTGATTTCCCTGCTTTATTTTTCTACTTTTTTCCCCGGGTGCAATAAGAAGTGGGATGGGGAGTAGCACCTGCAGAAGCTTGGAGGCAGGGTGCATTAATGCCTCCCTCTTCTATCCAAAGGTCCAAGGTATGTTGAACATAACCATAACTTTGTGTGGACCTCTTGGCGTACATAGAGACACATGAATCCAGCCTCAAGTGCTCCTGACATTCCTTTGGTCATGGTGGGTGGAGTATTGCCACCCCGGTGTCCCTCCCTGGTGTCATGGCTTTGCTTGCTGCTTTTCCTGAATGTTCATGCTGTGCACCTGGTTCTGTGCTATGTCATACGTGGAAAATGGAGTGAGAGAAGGCAGCTGAACACAGAGGTGATGCTCAGTGGAGGCTGAGAGCTTGAAGGTGTAAATGAGGGCCAGTATGAGAGGAAAGTCAGTCGAGACTTTATTTCAGAAAAGACTGATAAGGGAACCCCAATATAGAATCACAAAAATGTACAGAGTGGACCTCTGGAAGCCTCTTATCCAACCTCTTTGTTGGATTCAGGCTGTCACCAACAGTAGGTCAGGTTAACCATGGTCTGAAGAGTGCATAGTTTCTCTGTTCTTTTCTGTTCTCTCAATGCTTTTCTCTGTTCCTTTCCCTTTTCCCATTCCCCCAAAAGAGCACAAATTTATGAAACGAGTTAAGAGATTATTTAGCAATGCATGGTCTAAAACTGCTGAAATTCAGCTTGGGAAAAAAGGGAGCTTTTAGTTCTGAAGCAGGGATACACCTTCTGCTAGCGTTTTCTTTTGAAACTCCATTTGAACTGTGACTGACAATAAGTCAGGGTTGGAAACTGCCGGTTCTTTTTTTCATTCTGTAGAGAATAGTTTGCCTTTGAGGGATGTTTGTTGCTTGTGCAGGAATACCTTACTTCAGGAGTCATTATGCAGGCACTCCAAATGGGACCTGTGGGTAAGCACCACACAAAATAGCAGCTGTTGCCTTGAGAGAAATGCCTTAGGCCAGACAGGAAGATTTTTATTTGGTTTATTGTTGAGAACAGATAGCCAAGAGTTCTGGCCTTTGGTCTTTTAATACATAGCTTGTTTTCATCCACTCCTACATGTGTGAAATCTGTGTGATTATATAGTCTCTAAATCCCTATCAGCACCTCCACAGGTGTTCCAGTGCAACTCTTTCTGGGGCTGCATTGAAACAGGTCAGGCAGCTGATCTGGACAGTGGATAAAAAAACATAAAACACCTCAACTCCCATTCCCTCCAGTTATTTTTTGCCCGGATTAGTTTCATGAGCTGGCTTATAGAGTGGCCTGGCAAATAGTTGTGCCAGCCATACCGTGGTATGGAGTTTGGATAAGCAGTGGGGATGAGCAAAGGGGCAAGAATAATTTAGTGTTCAGAGTGGACTGTCATGTCAGACTGATCATGCAGGCATTTATCACTGTCAGTGGAAAGAAATTGAACTTGGAGAGATGAGAGGAGTCTATTTTAGAATGACATGAATCACTCTGAAGGTGTTCCTCACTTTTCTCCATGGATGATGATGGTGAATTGAGTGTGCCAGCTCTGACAAGATATCAAACTTTAAACCTCACTTTTTGACTCTTACATTTTAATAATGAGAGTATTGGCATGCCTGATTATCGTTCATAATGCTTCACCTTCAATGCTGTTGTAAATCCAGAAAATGTCACCAGCTGGAAGCAGAATCCCAAACTTCCTAACAGGGCAGTTGTGAGCAGTAGTGATGCCATGAAAATCCAGCTGCTAACCATGTAAGTGGTGAAAGAGCTAAATATTAGCTCTGAGGAAAAAAAAACCCAAAAAACACTTTTAACTACTGCCCATCGCCTTACCTTTGGGTAAGGCTGCCCAGAAAATGGTGAAAAGTGTGTTCCTGCACACTTTTCAGCATTTCTGTCCTGCAGTGCTGCCTTCAAAGACCAATATTGCCTGCTAATGTAATTTGTATTTGAGCTCAAGTGGTGGTGACGGTAGAGAACGAGCCTGCTTCAAATCACCACTGTGACGTGATATTGAGGGGTTTGTTGTACATTATTGGTTTTGTTTTGGTTTTGTTTTTTTTTTGTTTTTTTGTGTTGAAACCAATGCTAAATGATTACAAATTCAGTTACTTGACAGGAAACACTGCAACCTTTAATTCAGTGCCTTGTGCCTGTAGATGATGATTGGTTTTAATTACAGGGTCGTGTGCTTTTTCCACGGGCTTGCTCTGTATGGTAGGTGGTGCTGAGAGTACAAACCAAGACTGCACTGAAGGAAGCTGTTGGCTGTGTGGTTCTCACCTTGTTTGCCAAAGAAGCTCAGAAGTGGGCAGGATTTGAGAGATGGAGCCTGCCACAGGAAAAGAAAGGATGTCTGTTGGTTACATGAGGGTGTAGTGCTATATCTGTCTAGCCAGAGGCAAGGCAGATGTGAGGTCCAGAGCTTTCCCCTCTGCTGCCCTAAGAGATGACAGCTCCTTTTCATCCACCCGTTCAACTTTGTGGGGCTGTGCAGGGACGAGGGGGAATGATCCGGGTTTCAAAAGCTAAATTTTGGAGGGATTTTGGTTTGTTTTTCAGATTAAATTACTTTGGTTGTCTGGCTTACAATAAAGCCCTAAAATGAGTGGAATAGGAGTAGGAATAGAGGAATAAGGATAGGTTTTTCCAACTGAAACATCCTGATGTTAAGTTGCATTTTCAATCTCAGCACTCATTTTTTGCAGACTTATGACTCTGGGTGAGTTGCTTGTGCCTCATTTCTCACAAGAAATCCTCATTTACCTGACTGGGTAGTGGTGCTTTCCCCCACGGCAGCTCAGGAGATGTGCCTCTCCTCAGCTGTGGAAACAAAATGCCTCACAAACTATTGTGGAAGCTGGAAAAGAGCTTAGGTGAAGCCAAGGGAGACTGGCATAAGTTAAATAATAATAAGTTCCCCACTGGCTGAAGCACAGAGGACCAGGGCTCCTTTACCCACCATTTGTGCTCCAGAGCTCAAGCTTGGGCCCTGGCTCCTTCCATGTGTCTCCATTCCCAGCAGCTGTTCATCCAGATGATCCAGACAAGGACATGTTTTTCATTTGCTGAACTAGCCAGCTGAGGAGCAGCCCTGGGTATTGGCTAATACGAAAAAACAAAACAGGGGGAGATGTGTTAAAAATGGCAAAGTTGAGTTTATGTCAGTACTGCTCTGGCCTTTCTGGTTCAGCCTGAAGCATCTTAACTGTATTGCCAAACTTCAGCTTTAGAAAGTCTTGAATGTTTGGTGCTGAAGTTGGAATTGGGAACAGTCCTGCAGGGAAGAGCCAGCCTCTGTCACAGGTTCTCTGGGTGGCCTCAGATAAGGCACCACACTCCTTCTTGCTTTCCCTGCCTCTGGGGTGTGTTGCTGCCTACCCACCTTCTCCCAGCCCTGGGAAAAATAACAATTAAGTCTCTGTTGTGTTTTGAATGCTGCCATAAAAATGCCAGGGATGGGGCTTGCGGGATTCTTTTTTGAGGGTGGGGGGAACAATCTCAAATAGGGGTGCATCTCTTAAATAGAGAGGTGAGTTTTGCTGGTGTTGATCAATTTTTTCCCCACCAATTTCTCATTTGTCAAATCAGATTAAATATCATTAACTTGTAAATTGGTTGAGAAAAGAGTTGATGCTTATTGGATTGAGATGCTGTGTGGAGGCCACCACAGAAAAAGGTCTGTGAAGCGATTAATAGCTTATTTGGTGGCCAGGCTCGGAAGCAATGTAGCAAATTAGGCATAGGGATACATAAAGAATAAGAAGGATAAAAATCAATATTGAACAGCTGTCTTTACTTCCTAGTCTCGCACTCCCATGTACTGAATGAAGCGTAATGGAGATGTGATTACTCATTTTATTACTATTGTAAAGGGTTTGAATGATGGGACAGACCTCAGGTTGGTTTTATAGTCCTGAATGTAGCATTTCCCCCTTCACACGCTGTCACCTGAACCGTTGCAGAGAGTCAGCAGCCTGCACGGAATACATGAAAGAGGTAGTGGTAAGTGAGGCTGTGCAGCAATGTAAAACCTGAAATACACCACTTAACAATGAGTGAAGAGTGGAATAAAGCTTTGGTTGTCCTCATTTGGGGGAGGACAGGAGGGAACAGGAGAAAAAATTAGTACCGAGGCTACTGGAATTGAAGGAGCTGAGAATGGAGGGAATTGCCTGGATCAGCAATATGCAGAGTGCCTTACTGGTTGTTGGTTTGAAGTGTCCTGGTATCAGATGGCTTTCTGACTGTCTGATTACTAGCAGACTCAAAATTGTAGGATATGCAGCTCAGACTCAGAAGACAGATTATTTTTCTGATACACATCTGTAAGACCTAACTTTTTCTTTTTAATAACCTAACTATTGTAGTCTCAACAGGTCCATGATTGCAAAAATGCAAATTTCTGTATGTCTGATGAGGTCGGCTCTATGGGGTGGATGTTGTCAACAAGCTGGCTGGTGCTGCTGCTGCTCCAGTCTCTTCAGGGATAATAGAATCTGGGAACAATTAAGAGGCAGCGTAATCAGTTCCTGGGGGCAGGAGCATACCCTCTTGCTTTTCAGCATTCCCTTGGCTGACTCATGAACTCTGTTGATTGACTTGGGAAGCAAATGAATCCAGCTCTCCTCCACGAGGAAGAGTTATGGAGGCAAGGTGGTGAGAGGAATACATCAGATCTCAGGCAGCTTCTGCCCTCTGTGCTGTGAAATGTGTGGAATTTACAATGGTTACTTAGCTGCTAAGCAAGTGGGATTTTTTTTTACTTTGTTTTTGCCCTTAAGCCCTGTCCATCCTTTAAACTAAGGACTACAGCAAGCTATAGCTGGGAAATGCTCACTTATAAGCACAGAGGAGAGTCTTGGCAGCTTGCTAGAAAACAAACTATAATTTACTATAATCGTCCAAAAATATATGCAGCCATAAGATTTGCAAGCACTTCGTGTGGGCTTTGGTCAATGAAGGAAGTGGTGTCTTTGGATTCCCATCTCCTTGGGCTCTCCTCTGTTACTCAGCTGTTCCCCAGCTGGCAACTAAGAACTTTAGGGTGCAGGTGGACATATCTAATGCACTCTGTTTCCACATTTCCTTCCACCCAGGAATCCGAAGCGTGTCCGTGGCTGGTTAGTGAGTGCAGACAGGCAGGATCTCTGGGAGCCAGGCAGGATCCTGGTCTCGCAGGTGTGGTGCAGAAGGGTGAGGTGACGTGCCACAAGCCTGCTGCGTGACTGTGGGCAGTCTGCAGCGCAGACCAGACCCTCTGTCTTCCAGCCCTACATGTGGGGAGCACAAGAGCGCTTAAAGCATGAGAGTACTCAAAATGTTTCTTTTTTTTTTTTCTTCAGCGTTACTCAGTTCTTTTGCCAAACGGTCGCTTCTTTTTTCCTTTGATTTTAACTACTCTGTTTTGATGGTGGTGTGCTCTAGGTAGTTACTCATCTCCCAGGCACATGGGGAATAAAAGCTTGCAATACACCAAAGCATGTGCAAGGAAGGGATGGGCTGCACGAGCAGGGCTTGCCCCTAACCAAGTTAGGTTTATGGTATCTTACATTCTAGGATGAGAAAGAGGCCAGTGGTAAAAAATACTCCCAGAGGCTGAGTATACTGGTGACAGGAGAAGCCGCTGAGGGAAGGAGAGGAGACAAGCACATGGAAAATAAGCTCCTGCTCCCTCAAAGACATGCATGCAGAATGATAGCAGGGTGGGTGTGGGGGCGTGTAAGCAAGTAACATCCCAGAAGCTGGAAGAATAAAATGAAAAGGCAGCAGGATCAGCCCGCAGATGAAAGGCAGCCCCTTTAACATTTGCTCCCGGACTCCGGCAACTCTCAGCAGTTGGCTGGAGACTAAGCTGGACCGTCCTGTGGAGCTCCAACAAAGGGACGAAACAAACCCCCGTCCCCCGGGGCCCCCCTCCCCGACAACGCGTGAAACAACTTGATAAATGATTGCTCTGTCAGGGGACGAGGGGATGGAGACGTCTGGGAGTGCAGGGGGAATGTATCTAATTCAGGCATGAGGGGAGCTCGGGTGCGAGAGGGGAGCAGGCCAAGGGGCGGTGCGATGGGACCCTGAGGGTCCCCTGCCTTGGCAGCAAAATTAATAAATAAGGCAGAGTGGGAAGGGGTGAGAGGCTCTCTGGAGAGGTTTCTGGGGAGCAGGCTGTCGGGGCTTGGGGGGCTCGGGTGAGTCCCCCCGGCTGTGCCTTGCCTCCAGCCCCCATGCTCGCATTACCTCATTTACTGGGGATGGCAGGAAATACAAACCTCACAAACCTCACAAACCTCCCCCCGCCGCTCCCAGCCCAGCCCAGCCTGAGCTCCTGATAGCATTGAAAGCTGCAGGAACAGGAGCCCATGCCCTGGCTCTATTCAAGGGAACATTAATTACCCTAAAACAAAAACAAGAGGAGTTCACAGCTGGGGCCCAACACTTCAGATTCCCCCTCCCTCTGTCCCTCCCTCTCTCCTTCCCTGCTGCTCCTCCAGTTTGTGTACACCAGCTATTTATACATAATTTCCCCTCCTAAATGACTGATACTGGGCCCAAGCACCCTTGGTGCCCAAAACCAGCGGGGTTTGTAGGAGCTGTGCAGGCATCTTGCAGGCAGAGATGGACCGAGGGCTCTGTCTGTGCTGCGAGAGGAGCACAGTGGCACCAACACCCACCAAAACCCGGCTGTGTATTTTGTGAAAAGCTGTGACAGCTGGAATAACGAGTGGTCCCATGGCTGCCAACAGAAACCAGGCCTTGGGGTGGCTTATCCTGGCAAGTGCAGGAGGGAGCACTGGGGAAACTTCAGGGAGTCCTGCTGGAAGAAAATAAGGTTTTGGTGGTGGTGGTGTATTTTTCTCCCTCCCCCTCTCTGGGAATGGAGCAGAGAACTTAATTTAGAGCCCTCCCGAGCTGCTGGTTAATAGACGCTTGATCCAGAAGGCAGCTGCTGCCACCACTTGCAAGGTGACCCAGAGCCCTGTTCCAGCGTGTCCCAGGCCACTATGTCATGAGCACCAGTTGCCAGGAATAGAGAGTGCAGCAATGTGTATAAATAAATAAAATGGGGTTTGAGTGCACTTCTGTATTCGGCTGATGAAGAGGAAGGGCCTGGCTTCAGGAGAACTGAATGCTGAGCTTTGTTATTGTTTTGGTAGCTGTCACCCATCCAGAGAAGTTGGCCCCAAGCCTCATTCTTGGGTCACATCAGCAATAAATGATAACAAAAATAGGTAAAACGTGAGGAGGAGTGTTCTGAAACATGTGGAGGGCAGTGCTTGCCAGCTGTCAGCTTCCTGTCTTCACAGGAGAATTTGATCTCCCCGGGAATTGCCCTTCCTCTTCTCCTCTAAGCTCTGGCCCTAAGGTCTGTGAACAGCTTAGCAAGTGCTTTGGCACAGGGTAAGGTGGCTTGCCTGCAGTGGAAGCATTGTGTTGCTTTAGACTGCTGACCCTCTGACTGTGCACTAAAGGCTAAAACACCTGAGTCTTCTAATCCCTCTAGGACCTCCTTTCGTGTCTCCAGAAAATTGCCAAATACCCCGCGGTTTGTCGGAAAATAATTTTTTAACATCTACAGTTGTGGTGTGAAAGCTGTGAGAGGAGCACCTGGCAGTGCTGGTGTGAGCAGCCCCTGCCAGAATCCAGCACCTGGAGGTTGTTACTGCAGGGTAGCCACTGGCATTCATTTTGGGTTAAGTGAGATGGTGTTCAGCTCAGTTAAGCAGACCTATTTATAATGTGGAGTGGCCTGGTTCAAGCAGGGCTGGAGATTAGGAGGAGAGGAGATAGGGAATTAGTCAACCCTGTTAATGCTTTACCTGGCAGTGAGGAGGAACTGCGGATGGCTGTGCCTGCTTTCCTCTTGGCAATGCAAAGGCCACCAGGGCTTTGTTACAGCAATTGCTGTCAGCCCTGGTAACCCCCTTGGACTTCACTTTTGCAAAGCAGCAGACTTGCCAAAGTTGCCCAGTGTCACAAAAACCCAATGTGTAGAAAGACTCTTTGTGCTATTTGGATTGTTGAGAAAGGAGGAGAGAGTAGGAAGAGGTTTCATAGAATATCGTCTCTACAGTCTTTTTCTGTACTTCGGTTTATTTCTTGTGGACCTGAAAGTGAGAATAAATAGCCACTAAACACACAAAAATAATTATACAAGCAAGGCAAAGAATTATGTTCTTTATGATCACTTGCATTGGGTTGCAGCACCTAAAGTTATGCAAGTGTAACACAGGATACTTTTTAGAATGCAAGACCCTTTCTCGCAGTCTAGCAGGGAACAAATCCTGTCTTGAGACTCTGGATTTTTGCAACTGTATACAACAGTCAGGAGCGTGGGCAGACTTTTTTTTCAACTTGGGGCAAGTTGCCAACTTGTTTAGACCATCATCCACCATCATGATGTAGAACTCCACCTTTTTCCCCAGCACCCTTGTCTAATAGCCTGGGCAGTAACCTTTGCAGAAGGCCAGAGGGGACAACTGAGTGCAGTGGTTTCTTCTAAAGCCCATACAAAACTACCAAAACTTGGAGTCTTACATAGTTGTTGGTTGATGGTTTTGGGGGAGGTTTTTTTTTTGGTGTTTTCTTTTTTTTTTTTTTTAAGGAAGTAATTTCCTTCACAAAAGGGAAGTATTTTTTCATGCAAGACATAATTAAACTGGAATTCATTGCCACAGGATGTTGTGGATGCCAGAAGTTGAGATAGGTTCAAAAAGCAATTAAACAAATTCATGGAAGCGAAGTTCATCGAGGGCAATTAAGCACAAAGATATAATCTCTGGCACAGGAAGTTTTAAGCCACAGCTTGCTGGAAGCTGGTAGGGGGGAAGCCTTATGGTATGCTTGCACCATTCTTGCACCCGCCAAGCAATTGCTGCTAGCCCCTGTGGGGGAAGGATATTGGGCTCCATGGACCTTTGGTCTGGCCTGATCTGGCAGATATATTCATCTGTTGTGCTTGAGGCATCCCAGTTTTGCTAAGGAAATGCTAGTAGCACGTAGAGATGTGAGTGGTCCTTCAGAGTCCCTTTCCTGTGTCTTTTGTTTTGCCAGCAGAAAGCAGAATCAAGACCAGGTCTTCTGGTGGCACAGAGAGCTGGGCTCGCAAGCGAGGGAGGGGGGCAGTGGGGAAGGAAATGAAACCAGGCTGCTCCACCACTGTCCTGCTGGCACATGACGTGGTCTGCAGAGCTCTCATGGTGTGGTGTTCATGGATGAGCTCCAGACACTTCATGTGCTTCCAGAAAATTTGTCTGTGTGAGTCCTGTCTTCCAATAACCTGCCCTCATCAGCCAACTGCTTCCTCTGGTGTGCCCAAAACACAGCGCCTTTGAAAATGGACTTAAAATGAGACTTCATGCTGATTAATAGCATGTAAATACATAGAGTAATTCTTCAGATGGAAGTTAACTTGACTTTTAGCCTTTTCTTTAATTTTAGGCTTCCTGCTTTGCTTGAGAAATTTAAGCACTGCTAATATGACATTGTATTAAGTGGTGTCACTCAACATAGATAACACATGATTATAACTTAGTTATTAGAAAACACCTGATTTATCTCAATTATGCCTCTTAATTTATACTGAGAACCTTAAAAGCAATAATCAAACCCCCTCAGGTCCTCCCTCCCATTGGCAAGCCTGTAACTAACCTGTGCTGTGAGAGGATATTTATCAGGGTGCCCCAGGGACCAGAAGTAGTTTCTGTCTCCAATTCACTGACAGTTCAGAGAAAGAAGTAGGCAGTGTATTAATTCATTGATGTAAAAAAAATGCTAAAGGAATACTACTCAAAAGTACAAGAGCCTAGAGAGAGATTAAAAGTATGGATAAAGAAATTCAAGTTGGAAAGTTTATGCCATTACATGTGGACATAAATAATATAAAGCAGAGCTAGTTGTTGGGAATATTCTGGATGTGAGAACAAGTGTGCCACGTCTTGTGACTTTTAGCCAAAACCAGTATTTCATATTTGCTTGAACCTTACATTCTTGAAGATACTTAGAGAATATGATCCAAGTGTATTCCCAGTTCAGAGACCCAAATTGCACCCAGTATTTATTATAATTTTTAAAACATTGTGAATCTAGTGGGTCGTGTTTGTGTTGTTTTACAGAGTAAAGGAGATCACTGGATGGATCAAGAGAGATTGTAAAAGTGTGATGTTTTTCTTCTTAAATGTAGCCCCTGCCCTTTTGTGTAACTTTGTTTCTGGATATCTTGGTGCAAAAAGCATTTGTAAAATTGTGAGGAAGTCACAGAGTATCAACCAGAATAACAGCATGAGAATGATCCTATTGGAAAGAAGTATTGAAAGGCATGAATATACTGGATACTTGCCTCCATCTGTAGGACAGAGACACCAAGAGAGACAAGGAAATTGGATGATTAAGATAATAGGAGAAAGGAGAACAAAAATTATTCTAAACACGAAGAAGTGTTCCTAAGCAGGAATAGGAAGTTCTGCTCTTGAAACACTTGAACTAGACAAATACATTGTGTCTGGCAGAGAGTAGCCCACAAATAGTCCTGGGTTAGAAACAGAATTTTGTATGCCTTTTGTGTCTCTGAATTTTATCCCCAATAAAGTGGATTGGAAAGCAGGGGATGGTTAGTATCATGGGTTCATCTCAGTAGCCAATACTAGGATTATTTGAAAAAGTAGGCGAACAGAGACATGAGATGTGTATTCTTTTGGCAGATTTGGGCCAGGTACTGAACAAGAGCCTCAGGATTTATTGGAAAGTCTAAGAAGGAATTAGATGGCACATATGCAATGGTTTTGCTGTGCACATCACTGCTCTGGAAGCCAGCCAGCTGTGCTCAGAGGTTGGCTTTTGATGGAGATGTTTTCCCTCACCAGCAGGGAGAAAAGGCTGGCATCTCATTAAATACCGGTTTTTTACACCGATGGTGGATGGCTTGGTAGTCTCACACCCACCTTTCTCTTTGGCTGAAGTGGGCCATGGAACATGACCTCCAGGGCAGAAGTGCAGCCCTCCTCCTCTTTAACATCACAACAATGTGCACTCTTGCTTTGGTCTGTGCACGTTGCAATTCAGCAGCAGCTATTCTGCTTTTCAGTCCTTACTCTAATCTGAGTGGATAGGAAGATGTTGGGAAGACCTGCAAAAAAAGTCTCCCCTTTGGTTTGGGTGGAAGAGTTGGTGATAGTAACTGCAGAGGGTTGATATTGGCTCCTACCACTTTTCACAGAAGACTGAATGTTCTAAAGATGAAAAGCTCTGTTTCTCAGCATTTTTTCCCTGCTGTACTTGCAGTGACTTAAAGCATCTTTTCCTTGAATGTAACTCACACAATGAAGTTAAAATCACATCTTCCCAGTTTCCTTCCTCTTTCATTTTGAGCTACTTTCATGTACAAACCATCCACCTCCTCAGAGTGAACTCTCTGAGCAGGTTCTGGATGAGGCCACTGGCCCAGCTTGTTCTCATTTCTAGTCCCAAGTCATGCCTAATATTAGATACCTTGGAAGAAAGAGTAAAATCCTACAAAGTGGGAAAACTGCAGAATTATCTTGACTCTAATTGCTAACACTGTTGATGTTTTTTGGTTTTTTTAATTGTATTAGTATTATTGCTTCAATAAATGCCTTGCAGAGAAGGGTTCTGTGGGTTACTTTTGTAAGTGTGAGTGCAGCAATATTTTCTTTCATCACTTCTAAATCTATTGTCTTTTATTTAGTTGGATGACTCCTTGCTCCTGTCCTATTGGGAGAAAAAGAGGGTGGGAATGGAGAATAAGTGCATCCAGATGGTTTTCTCTGACTGTTTTATGTTATCATATGCTTGGATTGTTTCACCTCTTACTTACCACCCCTTGAATGTAGCCCAGAAATTTGAAAATCATTAGAGTTCCTATTCAGCAGACTTTTTAATGGACTGTAGGCCATCCAAAGTCATGCTAACAAGGGTTCAATGAGTCTTGAGTTTTGTAATGTGTGTGTTTTGTAACTGCATTCTTAGATGAGCATCTAACTGGGGCTGTAAATTTATGTCAGTTCCTTCTGGACTTCTAGGTTTCTGGGGTTTTGTTTTGTTACAAAGGCAAATGGGTTGAATGCAATGTTTGAGAGAAAAACTGTGTTTTCCATATTATTCTTTATCTTCCTCTAATACAAGCTCCACATCTGGTTTGTGGTTTTGACAATGACTAGAAACTAAGCAGATGTTTTCCCTGTGCTGTCCACAAGGCCACTTAGATCTTTCTCCAAATGGTTACAATTAATGTGAAACCCATTCGTGTCTACAATTAGTTCAAACTCTCCTTTCCAATTTGCATAACCATGCACTTGTGTGCAGTAACATTTATTTGCTGTAACTTGGGTGGATGCTTCAGATTCATACTATTAGTTCTTGGTGGTTTTATTTAATTTATAGAGGAGTATCATCAACAATTTTTCCCCCTATTTCACATTGTATATGCCCCTTTCCAGATCATTTAATATATTAAATGTTGATCATAGTATCCACCCCTGGGACTTCCCCCATTAACCTTCTTGAAAACTGCCCATTTATTCATGCTGTTCGTTTTTCCTAAATTAGCTTTAATCTATTGACAGATGTTTACCTCTCACCCCATGACTAGTTTCCCTAATAGACTGTGGTGATTAATATTACCAAAGGCTGTTTGAAAATTCAAATTAATTATATCTACCAATTTTTCTTTAACCACTGTCTTGGCACTCCTTATAGAAAATACGGATGTGACCATTTTTCTTATGGAAATACCATGCTAATCTGGGCCTGCTGTATGGCATTAATCTAACTTTCAGAACTACCCAGTTGAGCCATTTTACCAGGTACTAACTTATGGTTTACAAGTGCCTGTAATTCCCAAGTTCACTGTTGCTTTTTATACACAAATCCACGGTATCACCTGCCCTGCAGCTTTGCCACTTCCTATTTAATTTTAATGACCAAGCTGCCAGCAAAATGCATAATGTGCTGCTTAGCTCTTAACATTGTTTGAAACTCGGGCAAGCGCTACCTGGGCCAGTTTGTTTCCAATTTAAATTAATTTTATGTGACTCCAGGCATCAGTGGCAGGCTGCCCTGGGTTTTTTACAGAGCCTGCTCTTGAGCTGCTCGTTACCAGCGTCCGCCAAGGGCCCCTGCAGGGCTGTGCTCTCCTCCATGCCTTCTATACCCTTCCTATACCTCTCCTATACCAGCCTGTTTGGTGTAGCCAGCCCAGCCTCTTGCTGTGGAGATGTTCTTTGAAGAGCTCTTCCAAGTATCTTGACAACTTCTTGCCCTCAGACTTCTGGGAAGCTTAACCAGGTCCGTTAAAATTAGAGTTTTTAACTTTTTAATTCAAATAAGCAAGAACTAGAGCATCATTTGAGTATGATTTTCATGATTTTTTGCCTTTTGTGTTAGTTAAAGTTGGATTATTTCTGGATTTTGCTGCAATCTGGAGGTTTACAGCCAAATTAAGTCTTTACATTCAAGTCAGTATTTTCTTCCATACATGTCTGAGCAATTTATGGCTTTAATGTACATTTGCTTGAATTTGTTTTAATGCTTTTAAGTTTCAAAATCATAATTTTTTCTTCCTGCTTGCAGAATGAACTGTTTCTTTTGGACTGTACTGAAGTGGTTTTGGTTAAAAAATTGAGTTAAAAAATGCACTGCAACTTTTTAAAAATTGGTTTGATGACGAAGTTTAGTATTCAGTTGTCTTCAATGAGATGCTTAGCACCTAAACCTGGTTTACTGCAGTTAGCCAGCTGTTCTGGTTTGTTTCCAGTCTTTAGGTTCTCCATGGCCCATCTCAGCATCTCACACTCCCCTGAGTGATCAGGCTGTGTGTGGGTAGCTGCTTGGCAGCATCCAGGGGCACTGTGAGATGGGCAGGGAAAGGCTGATCCAAAATAACACAGCAAAGAAAACTCCGCCAGATAATCAGTTTTAGGATTAAAAACCCTAAAACCTCCCCGTAGCCTGGCCATGGGTGGTGCCCAGGGCTGTGAGCAAGCACAGGGGTCATGCAGGTGGAGGAGCTGGGCAGGGTTGCTATAAAGTTACCCCTGAAATTTCATCCAGAGTGAAGGGAATAAAACAGAAATGAAGCGTGTACTCCTTGTCACTCGCAGATGGGCTCCACACATGTCAAGGCTCAATTTATCCTATCAGTAAGGTCTATTCTGGGCTCTTTTGTGTTTTCTGCCAGTTCAGTCTGGGAGTTATTTTACACCTCTTGGCAAATATTT
Source organism: Leptocoma aspasia (assembly GCA_013399835.1). Taxonomy (NCBI): domain Eukaryota; kingdom Metazoa; phylum Chordata; class Aves; order Passeriformes; family Nectariniidae; genus Leptocoma; species Leptocoma aspasia. The sequence goes on along the minus strand of VXAX01006201.1, from coordinate 402,106 downwards.
GGTTTGGGAGTTTCTAAGTATAATTTAAGTGATTGATTAAAAGTCAGGAAAAGCTTCAGCTCTTACCGGTTAGAGTAATTTCAAATTTACCCTTAGATAAGTTTTAAAGGTGTTAGTGTATCTTAAGCATTTAAGAGTAAAGGAGAGGATCCAAACAGCCTGTATTGCTGTTCTTGTAGACTTTGTGCTGGTGCTGGTATTCCGAGTTTATATTTGCTTTAGTGATACAGTTAATATTCAAATTATTAAAGGTTTCTATTCCTGAGGGGGGAAGGGGGGGCAAAATCAGTAGAAAGCTTTGAAAACATTAGGCTAAGCATTGTTTCTTTATTTCTGAGTATGGAGTGTATCTTGGATGTAGAAAGACACTGCAGTACTTGGTACATTGTACCAAATTCTCCCATTTATCTCCCCTCCTGTTAGTGTCAGGCTGATTCCTTCTATAGTTTGCAGCATTGTCCTTCAGAGGCATTGCAAACTTGCCAGCTCCTTAAGCACACTTCCTGCATCTTATATTTTGACTGGCCTGGAAACCTGTTCCCTTCACACCTTCTTGGGTTTAATTTCCCTGAGCTGGTTTCCTGCGATGGAATTCTTTCCCCAGTCCCTGCCACTGTGGTTTCATTGCTGGGTGTTTGCTGTCCTAACTGTGCTTCTTCAGGCCCCACAGTGCATCCTGGATATTTAAAGAATTCAGCCTCATGGCTTTCCTGTGCATTAAGAAAATATTTTCTGGGTTTTGTGGAACAACAAAGTGATACGCCCAGCATGGTGAAGGAAGTCTGGCACAGCTGGGGGATGAACTCTGATCTCCACGTGTCTGTCCAGTACCTTGATTACGTGATCATCTCCACTGCTTCATCTCAAATTCATCTGTTGAAGTTGAACCAGCGTGTCAAACTGCATTTTTCATCTCTTTTCTCTCGACTCTGCTTATAGCTTGAGGCACTGGGGGAGAGTGGAGTTGTTACATGTTGGGAGTCTTCTTCAATACTGTTCTTTTTATCCCCTCTTTTTTTGCCTCCCTTCTTGCATCTCAAGTCGTGTGAAATCAAGTCTCTATTCCCTTCTACATCTGAAATGCAGCTTTCTGTATTCATGCACATACTTGCCATCAAAAGTTTAATCTCTGTCCTCCGTTTTAATGCTGTAACAAGATTTTATTTTTTTTTTTAGGACCCTCACATTTTCCTTCCTCTATGACATTCAACCCTAGGCAACCAGTATTTTCTGCATTTAGCATCTAAGTCACGTTCTTTCCTGGTCAAATTTTAGTATCCCCAGCCTGATTCAGCATAGAATAGAAACCCTTTTCTGCCTGGTACACAAAAATGTGTGTACAGGGTTTGATCAAAGGTCTCCCTAGCCCAGCATCCTGTCTCTTGCTGTACAGCAGATACCCATGGAAGAGTGTCAGTTCAGGGCAATCAAGCAGTGATACTTCCCTAGACTGTGCTACCAGTCTCTGGCTCATTTGCAGCTCAAAAACTTCATTTTGTACTTAACAGCTGTTGATAGATTTTCCCCCTTCTGTTAACTTGCCTTTCTTCTGTGAACCCATGTACTCTTAGAGCATCCATAATATTCCATGGCCAAGAGACAGAATAATTATTGCTTGTGCAAGGAAGTGTCTCCTTTTTGTTGTTTCTGTCCTGATAATTTAATTTGCTGTCTGTCCATTCTTTTTTCAGAAGGGACTACAAGCACTCATTCATTCTCCATGCCATTTCTGGCTTTTTATTGTTTTGCATAATTGTTTTTTTCCTGCAGAAGCTGTTTCATGCATTTAATCACTGTTGTAGTCCTCCTCCAGCTTATCAGTTCTTCTGTGTCTTCTTTTTCCCCAAATCTGGGGTCCAGAACTGTGTGCAGTGCTTGTGGTGTAGATTCACTCTGCATTCATACAGAGATGTATTGATGTTTTATGTTCCTTTCTCAGCATGCCTACTATTATTATTTCATTTTTGACAGCTTCCACTATATTGCTTCTACTTTCAGGGTTCTGTACACTGCTGCCCAAGCTGCATCTCTGCTTCTTGCACTCTTGCTTGTGATCTGGACCCTGACAGTTAATCTTGCTTCACCTGAATTTTCCTTTTCCTATTTTTTCTGCCTTTTTATGCTCCCACCATATCTGAAAGGGCTCTTTTTCCTCCAGTGCTCCTACCCACCTTGATCTCTAAATTTCTGTCAAAGACTCATACTACAAAGCCCTTCAAAAGCATCTGCTCTTTTTTTCCCCCTTATCTAGTCTACCAGCACTGTCAGGCAACTTTCTATTATGCTGGAAATAAAAAAAATGTCTCTAAGATGTGTGCCAAGCTCACAGAATGTAAATCCACATATGTATATCCAATGCACTCTTCTTTTTTCTTCTTTCCTCTTCACCATCTGTCTTCTAATCTGGTTTCTGTGGGCATTAAGCTATAATTTTACACCAGTCCAGTTAATTCCAAGTTTAGTTCTAGTTTCTACTGTTCAAAAGTGCCTCATGCTAATGGAGCTTAATCTGCTCGCACCGTGCACAGCATCTCAAGGAAAGCAGCTCTGATTTTAAGAAGCAGTCCAGGAAAGTCTGGGGCCTCCTCTGTTCCTGTCTGGGAACTTTTGGATAGAAATCACTCACAGGATCCGTGTAACTTCTGCCTAATAGGCCTGATGTTCCTTTTCTGTGCTGGAGCCGCCGCAGCACTGATGTGCAGATGTGCAGCCTGTTTGTCTCCCAGACACGTTGGATGGCACACAGACAGACTCTGTGATCAGGGAGCACGCACGTGTGAGGCTGGAGACACACCAAGAGCATCACGTTTCACAGAATCCCAGAATCTCAAGGTTGGAAGAGACCTTTAAGATCATCGAGTCCAACCCAGCCCTAACACTTCAGCTAAACCCTGGCACCCAGTGCCACATCCAGGCTTTGTTTAAACACACCCAGGGATGGTGACTCCACCACCTCCCTGGGTAGAACATTCCAGTACTTGATCACTCTTTCTGTGAAAAACTTTCTCCTAATATCCAACCTAAATTTCCCTTGATGCAGCTCGAGGCTGTGTGCTCTGGTTGTGTCAGTGCTGCCTGGAGACAGAGCCCAGCCCCAGCTGAGCACAGGCACCTTTCAGGGGTTGCAGAGAGTGATGAGGTCACCCCTGAGTCTCCTTTTCTCCAGGCTGAGCACCCCCAGCTCCCTCAGTCATTCCTCATATGGCTTGTGTTCCAAGCCCTTCACCAGCCTCCTTGCCTCCTCTGGATGTGCTCCAGCCTCTCAAGGTTTGTTGCTTGTGCTGAACACTGGGGCAGCACATAAGCATTTGTGCAGAGTTGTCTTGGATTAGCAGTGCTGGCTGGACCTGTAAGAGGGGAATCTGCCTTCAGGTGCAAGTCCTAATGTTGCTGTGAGCTTTAACCACGACCAGGATATTGCAAGGGAACTCTGTTTTTATAGCAGTATAACCCACAGTTGCTGTATCAACATTGCAGGTGATTAAATTACCCTGATTCCCTCTCTTTGCCCTAAGAGTGTAGAACCTCTTCCAGAAGGGAGTTGTGATGGGCTCTGAGCATTTGAAAAGTTGGATGTTGTGTTCAGTTGCTCCCATAAGGACTTTGGACCTTGGTCTGTGACAGGGACATACATCACCCTGTGGATGCAGTGATCAAGGAAAGGTTTCCTCCTTCCCCTCTCCTCCATAGCCACAGAGTTTAGCTGCAGAGTGGTTTTGAAGGCCAGCAGCATTTCAGGTACTCCAGCTGTGGAGGTGCTGAGGATAACTCTGTCCTGTAGGCTGCATCATTACATTTGCACGTAAAGATATGGTTCCCAGAAAAGCCCAGATCTCTAATGCAGAGCTCCACACCAGGTAATAGTTGGCAGAAATCTGTTAGCTGAGCATTAAGTTCAGTTAAACTAAATTAGAAACGGATTAATGCTGCAATGGCCAGAGGTCTAGCCTGAGATTTGCTGTGCTCAGTTTTAGTGCTCTGCATTTGGCTTCCTGTGTGATCTTGGGCAAATCACTTCGCTTGTCTGTGAGAAGCCCACATGGGAGTTGTGAGGTTAAATGCCATAAGGATGCATGAAGTCTTCTTGTGTGTGTATTACTGAGCTCATACAGAGTTTGAAGATAAAGTTAGCAAAACCAGTCCTTCTTTGTCAGCCCTTTCTGTGTCCCAAATGGTTTCTGTGGTTGGAAAAAACTTAAGAGTTGCTGTAGAACCAAATCTCACAAACACACTTGCATATATACCTGAACAAATGATGTTGATTTTCAGTGATTACCGTTGCATCTGATGTTGGTGGCGATATTGGCAATGTGATCTGCTTCTGCAGTGAATGTGGCTCAGAGCCATTCTGATGTTAAAAAAGGGACAGAAACAATCAGTAACCCCCGCTGCCAGGCAAAGGAAGGATGAGGGCTGGAGCAGACAAAAGCTTAATCTTTCTCTCTCTCTGTTTTTCTAACAGTTGGAGCTAATCGCTGATAACCAACACTAAAACATCTGAATCATAAATCTGTTCAGCTGCTGTGTGACTCACAACAAACAGAGTATGAACTGTTTGTGCCTTAGCTATTCTCTTCCCTACTGAGCTCTGCCATGAGTTATCTCACATATAACCCCTTCTCGTAGTCTTTGCAGGTTTAAAGCAAAATTCCTGTAATGCTTTTTACATTGTAAGTCACTGGGGCACTCTTTCCATGCTAGCTCCCTTTTAAGGTAACTTTAGGCAGAAGATGAAATCACAGCAAGGAAGTCCAAAAAGCAGGGATGCAGCCTACACACTCATCTTTCTCCCTTCTCCCCCACTCACCCCCCCCAAGAGCTGGGACTCCTGCTTCCCACTATTGTGAGAATTAATCCTTTAGTGCTCCTTGCTGCTCTACCTTCCATATAGCCAATAAGCACAGAGTGACTGAAAGATTGGATCTGTGTCCAAAGGAATGAATAGCAATGGATCACACTGCTTTAGCTCTTTTGCAAGTGCTGTTAGGAAAATATCATTTGGTTTTGTTTGAAAAATAATTAAGATATCTCAGTTTATACAAAAGTGAGTGGACATTTCTGGATTTTTTTTTCTTTCTTTCTTTCTTCTTGGATCAATGGACAGCTGGGGGAGAGGGTGAAGGAAATTCCTAACTTTGGACCCCAGCTGGAAATCAATACAAAGATAGTCCTGAATGTTATTCCTTGACTGCTGGCTGTGGATGTGCTCCTGTGTTGACTGAGGCTGCTCACAGTAAATGAATAGGTGAACTTTTTCAACACTAAAATTTATTTTGGATGAAAGGAAGTGACGTTACTTTGTTGTGGTTGCTTAACTGTCTTCTATGCAAGAAACCCTGGAATGAGTAAATTTTGTAGGCTGCAGAGTAGGATGTGATATTTTTTTTTGTTTGCTTTTTCTTGTTCTATTTTGACTGTGTGGAAATGGTGTGGAGATTATTGAGTTCAAACGACTTCCTGAGATTTCTGCATGCTAGAAGGGAATGCCATGGGAAACAGTTCCTCTTATTGAAGCTTTATTAGCAAGGCTGAGTCAGAGGAAATATTGCCAGACATGAACACAGAGGGACTGAGTTCCCTGGGAGTGACCAGGTCAGAGTCACCTGAACTCATGGCCAAGTAAGTTTTTCAAACAGGAGCAGCATGTGAGTGCATTGATCTAAGAGCAGGGGGGTGTACAGAAAAGAGCTGTGCTCAGTCTTGGAAGATGTGAGTCTGAAATGTTGCAGTGCAGAGCACAAGAAAGGCTCTCCACACTCTCTTTTAAGGAGCTTTGGAAATCATAGGATTGTTTTGTACACATTTTATTTAAAAGTTTGAAGAGGGCTACTCTAGGGACACTAAAATATGAGTATGTAACTGTCACAGTTTGGGAGGGATGGCAGGCACCTTCTGGAAGGAGACTCTAAGCCAGTATTGTTTTCACAGTGGAGATGCCTAGGATGAACTTGTTAGGAAGGAAAGTAGTGATCCTTGCTCTCAGCACTGAATGTTCTGTGTCATCACACACTTTCGGTATTTTTTTGTATTGTACTTTTGAAATGCTTCATTATTCTTTTAATTGAATTTATTTTGTTGTCTTTTGAAGTTGTTTTTAACATTCTTGCAGTGAAGTCAGATCCTGCAGAGGAAAGCTGTTTGTTGAGTTGTCCAGGCAGCAGCATGGCTTTTCCTAAACTTGAATTTTTCCTAATTTCTCAGTTTTGCTCCTTTTGAGCACCTCTTTTGGACAGTAATGCCAGATAGGATAAGACATTTCCTTCACTGCTGAAAAAAATGTAGTTGGGTGATGTTGTGACTCAGGATTCTTGCCCATATGAGGTGCCCAGTGCAGGTGTCCTTTTCTGGTATCTGTGATACCTTCTGTTTGGAGAAGTTTGAGCAACCTGGCTTGTATGGAATGGCTAAACATCATCTGCTTGGAGGGGTCTGTGAAGAGTTAAGCTGTACTCAGCCTCATGGGAGACTTAGGTATTTGTCTCTGCTGTGCACATTGAGAAATAGCAGAGAATAGTCAAGTGGGTTGCCTGAAGTCACCCAGCCTGGCAGAGCTGGGAATAGGTTTCCTGGCTCACAGTACTGTACTTTAAACCACTTTTTTTGAAAAGGATAATCTGTATGTTCAAAGAAGGCTTTATAATGCTCCCATTAACCCCGGTGCCATACCTAGTGAGGAATCTAATTTATGTTCTGGCAAATGAAAGCAGTTTCAGGGACCTTGGTGCTGCAGGTCACTGTCAGACCTTCAAGGTTCGTTGCCACCAGTTTAATTTTTCTCCTGGTTGGATTCGACTCTGTTATTCCTGAGAAAAGAGGAGCAAAATTTGCTCCTGAGGAAACATTTCCAGAGACATCCAGCTGTGGATAACTGAGAACAAGGTCCATGCAAGAGTTTTTGCTCTGCTATGCATTTTAATGTATAGAATGTCTAATGTTCCCGTTCCTTCCTTGAAAGAGAGAGAGACCTTCTGGAAAAGCTGGTTTTTATTGCATTTTATCACTTAGTCAGAATCGCAAGATCTGAATTCCAGTAGCCAGTGACTGGAAATGGCCTTTCAAACTAAAATGTTGAACTTTGGAGTTTACCCCTGAGTCCTCAAGCTACCTTATCTGAACAGCAGAGGAAATTTTTTTCCAGTTTTCTTTTCTGTTATCAAGGTGGAACACAGCATCTGAATGTCAGAGAAGTAGCAGTACTTTAACCTCAGCCTTGCTTTTACTCAAAGATGGCAAGTGTTACTCAAAGATTGCAAGTGTTGGCTAAAAATTATCTAACATTTGGGTGGGGGAGGAGGGAGAGACGGATAGAGATTTAGCTCTCATCACTGTGAATGCATGAAGCGAGAATAAAAGCCAGGCCTTTCCTGATCCCATGCCCTACTAATAACACTTTTACAAGCTGGTTATATAATTATCTGTTATTGTGAGCTTTTCCCCCCCATTACAGGCAGATCATCTATTTCATCCAACCAAAGTGTTTTGTGCAGATTTTTGGATAATCCAGTGTCATCAGTTCTGCATTGAATTGCAGAAACAAAACTGTCTATTACAGTTTATGAGACGTAACAGACTTTTGGGTCCGTTTTTTGTTTGTTTTTAAGTATAATGAAACAAGTCTGGTTTTTTTTTTTCTTTTTTTCATGTTCTGGATGTCAGGAAATTTTAGAAGAAAAATGTACTCCAACTAATGTCTGTAGAATAAGTATTATAGCAATAGAGCTGGTTTCCTCTGTGTCTGGGCAATAGTTTACTGCCCTTCTCTCAAATTATGATGCTTTTTATAATATGTGTTTTAAGAGTGTATTAAAAGTTAGCATTAACATTTATGAACATCATAATAATAATTATTTGCCATTTCTGGCAGATATAACTATTACTGTGTAAATAGCCAAGTGTTTGTAGCAATCTGCAAATTTATTGGCTATAAAGACAGCTTTAAATTAAGCTGGAGAAGAATTCCTACATGGCGTGTGTGTTGAGGAAGATTTTTATCCCGTGCTCTGGAAGGAGAGCCACAAGCACTCCATCACCTTTTTTATGGAGCAGCCTTGCCAGATGTGGAGTAAAAGGCAGAGCATGTCTCCTAAGCACGCAAAGGGCTCTGTGTTGTTTCCCTTGGCAAACACATGTGTGAGCCAAGCTCTTTCCAGATGGGAGTGGAAGTGGATGGTGGTTCATGGTCACCTCGGGCCATGGGGAGAACGTTGAGGTGCTTGCGGTGTGTTGCAAGGAGCAGCTCCTGAGTTTTTACACTTTACTCCTGGGACTGCCAGCTTTTTGCTTTATTTTTTTTTTTAACACCTCCTTTTCCCCTCTGCCTTTCTCCAGGTCTGGGGGCAGGAGTGGGAATTCCCATGGGGCTCCTGGCTGCTCCTAGCCCCAAGAGCAGTTGCATCTGTCCCCAGGCAACCCTGGGTCCCGTTTGGGCTTTCACTAGGGCAGCACAGCGTGTTCCACAGGACAAGCATTGGATGGGGAAGGTGTAACAGGTAGCAGTTGCTGGGATAGAGGCTCTCAGGATTTAAAAGCTATGGCAGGGTGGTCTTTCCCACATATCCAGTGAAGTACAGCTCTTCATGTACAGGGCTGAAGATAAGAGTGTGAATCGGGAGAGATAACTTCTTGTGTTTATTTTGACATTGGATCCTGCAGCGACGTGACTTAGGAAGCCAGCTCTGTGTGACTTGCATTACAATATTCAACTGGCTTGAAACACCATTTCCTATTTCAAGCCTACCCCTAAGTGCATATACTTCTCATTAAGGTGGTAGCATCTGTGTTTGTTGTAATAATTTTTAAAAAAATTGTATAAAAGCCGTTAATTTTTTGTATTAAAGTATGTCTGGACTGCATAAGCTTGGAATAAGTTCAGAAAGTCTGATAGATAAACAAGATGATGCTTCTGGCAACCCAGAGGAGAGCAGACACTGATCTAAGAGTCTGGAAAAGAGCTGTTAGCTCTAGTTCTAGCAACTGTCATGTCACGGAATAGATGTGTTTTTAAAACTTGTTCTTAGGCTTGAGACTAAGCCCGTTGCAAAGAGGCAGCTCACACATCTGAATAGCTGCCTGGCTGCTTCAGCAGGGTTGATAGCAGTAGGCAGTTATTTCATACTTCTTCGAATCCTTCTTTGCTGAATTAGCAGGAAAAAAAAAAAAAAGGTGCTGGATCTTGGATTTCACCGTGGCACTGCGGTGGAACTCACCCACCTTTCACCTTGGCAGTGGCAGAAACATGTGGGGTACCTGTGTGTGGCTGCTGGCTCCCTCTCCCTCGGTGGCTTTCCTTTTGTCCCAGCCAGAGCAAGAAAGAGTTTTCAGTGCTGGCAGCACTTCCAGGCCACTGTCCCCACTGAGCCCCAGGCAGGGTTTGTTTGTGGTGTGTATGCTGTGGGCTGCACTCTGCACAGCATCCAAGGAGAGGCAGAAGAATGGCTGGCTGTGGAGGTCAGATTAAAGGGAAAAAGCAAGGCTTTACAGCCTGTTTCTATCTGAATGTATTTTACTGTTTCACCCTGCTTTTTCAGGCAGTGCTGAGCAAGGACCTGTCTTCCTCTGTTCAAAAGCCAGGTCGTTGTTTTTGTTTGAGGGGCAGAAGGGATGCGAGGAAATCACCTGACTCCTTAAGGGATGATCTGGACTTTCTGTTTATCTCCAGGCTTGTGGAGATAAGTTGTTTCATGGCTTGAATGTTACCTGGCAGCTAGTAACATCCTGGAGGGGGGACTGAGGACCAGCACTGGTTGCTGTTACAGGAGTTTTGTGGGGAGGGTGCAAACCAGCTGCATAGCTTGAATGCCCTGGTGCCTCAGGAGTGCCTGATGGCAGGGAGTAAATCCCCTGAGAGTTTTGGCCAGTGCATGAACTACAAAAGTGGATATTGCTTAGACAGACAGTCCAGCTGTATCAAAAGCAGTGAAAATTCCCTTTAAAAAATTATTTTCCCAGTAAGTTTTGAAATCTTTGCAGAAACTTTAGCCAAGCAATCCATTCCAGATTTTGGCACTCATCCTTCCCCTTCCCAGTGCTCATGCTGAGCAGATGAGTGCAATGGCCAGACCTAAAATGAAGAGCATCTACAGTCTGATCTCATCCTCCCTTGCTGCCTTTGGCTGGAGAGGAGGAGGAGCTTTGAAATCGGATTATTACTTCGAGCCTCTTGGCTTTGGAGCTACAGACTGTTCCCCACGCTGCCAATGGGCTTAAAAGCTTAGCAGAACTCCCACTAGGTACCCAGGAAGCCTCTTACCACAGGAGATGGTGACACGGCAGGATCAGCTGTTCTTTATTTATCATGCAGCTGAATTGTATGGGGAGGGACCATTGCTAACCCGCTGGTGTTGTTTCCAGAAACAACATCAAAACAGGTAGAGCTGATGCTGTTTCCCACCAACAGGACTGTGTTCAGCCAAAGAGCTGTGTAAAACACTTGCTAAAATTTTTAGTCTTTACCTGCTGGTAGTACTCAGCCCGTAAATGGGAATGCTAAATCCAGTATATGTGGAGAGAAAGAGTTTGGGGTTGTTTTGGCTGGGTTTTACCAGCAAAGGTACTGCTGGCATGGCACTGCAAGAGCTTAGTGATATATAATCTGTACAATATTTTGGGTTAGTTTCAGAATGGTGCCAATCTCTAGGTGTCTGCTCACCACTTTTCTCACCCTGTCTTCCCCCCCAAAAATAACAAACAAAACAAACAAAAAAAAAAGGAAACCAGCAAAAAACAAACAAAACAAAACAAAAACCCCCACAAAAGCAACAACAAAAAGCATACACAAAAAAAGAAAATCCTAAACCAGTGCAGTCTATGAGTAGTTTAATGATCTGAATACTTCTGATACTCCATACAAGCACAGCTATTGTGAGAGGGCTTTTCTAGGCGATAATAAATGATACCTTTCTGTCTGAGGGTGAGGCAAACAGGATGCAATTCAAACAGACTGTGTTTCCTCTCACACTGTTGTGTTTGGAGGCTATTTTCAGCTGGAGGAGTTGAACTTGTGGCTTGGGCAATAGTAGTCAGCCACTTTGGGATTGGGGAGAGGAGGGCAGTGTTTTGGTTTGGTTTTTTTTAAGACCACAGTGCCAATACTTTTCCCATAAAGGCATAGACCCCTGATTAGAAATTTAGGCAGGCTGGTGATAGGCTTGCTTTTCTTATTTGCCCTTCACAGGCCTCTTGGAAGTCTTCCACGGGGTCTGCAAGAGGTCTGCAAACCAAAGGCTGGAGGTTCTGCTGAGCCTGAAATTTCCTGTAAAGCCAGCTCAGCACCCAGTGTGATGCTTGCCCCTCAGCCAGCATAACTGGCTTATGGTAAATGGCATAGATTATCTGCACTGAAGGAAGAGGGGATTACTTTGAAAGGGAGAAATCATCCTTTGGAGGGAAATAGCACCATCTCCAAAGGCTTTGGCCACTCATAAAACTGCAGAAAAAGGAAGATGGTTGCAGTGGCACCAAGTGTCAAGCCTTAGGGCTTCTCTCTTAGCCCCACCACTGGGTGAAGCATACCCATGATGTGGATGCTGGGGCTTGTGTCAGCTGGGCTGTCTGTAAAATTGCTCTCCATGGGGGTGTGTGTCTCCCCTTTCTCCACAGGTGCTACAAGGTTTTATTGAATGTTCTTGAAATGCTTTGGTGGTCTGGGATGGCAACTGCTTTAGAGGCATAAAGTACCAATATCTAACTACTAAACAGAAACTAGTCACTTGTTACTTTAGAGCTTCAGATGCACCCTGTCCATATGAAAAGGTTCTTTGCCAGGGGCAAGAAATGGAATGAGTAGCAGTTTTACATCTTTAAAATGATGACAATGCATACATTCATAACAAAGGTAGCTCTCAAATCGCTTGCACTGCAGGCAAGATGAGCTAGGAGGAGAAGAAAGCATTATTAGCTCTGGTACGTGGCTATGGGGCGTGAGGGAGGCTGGATTGATCAGTCTGAAATCTCTTTTCAGTACAGTTTAGCCACCCAAGGTGAGCTGCTCATTTGTGTTTGTATTACACAGCAGTGAAAAATTTCACTTGGAGAGCAAGGAGGGCATTCTGTGCTAATAGGGGAGGGCCCCTGTCCCAAGGGAGAGATCAGGCAGCAGGTTAATGTGGATGGAGAATTCCAGCTGTTCTGGTAAGTGGGATAGGTGGTACATAGAAGGCATGGTGGTCTCAGAGTTTTAATCCTGATAGAAGGGGTAAAGGAAGACACAATGTAAACTTCCTTATAAACCAAGTCTGGAAAATTCTAGCTTGACCAAAATGTCCACTGGCATGGCAAACAGTTTGCATTTGCAAACCTACTTGGGCTGAGCTGAGCAGAATTCAGTGTCTGTTGCATCCCCTTTCATAGCTGGAGGGAGCTGCTGGAGGAGAGGATGGCTGGCATTACCTCTTGTGCTGCTGGCACCAGCAGGGAGCATGTGGGATTTGTACTTTGCAAACAACCATAACGTGGAGGCAATATGACAAATTCTCCCTGGCTTTCTGTTTATAGCCAATCTCCCTCATACAAGGCTGTCATCCCACACCTCTGCCTAGCCCTGAAGTAACATTATGCTCCTATTTTACAACATGTTTGAAATAGCCTTCAAAGTCTGCTCTCAGAAAGTCAGAAGGTAGACATTTCAGAAGGCACTGACAGACATTGAGGGGGAACCTGAAGAAACAGGAAAAGGGGATACCTTTTCTGTTCTTTCTTTGTCCTCCTCCGCAGATGATAGTTCCCTTCTGACAGGATAGCTTTTCTCCTTTCTCAGGTATTTGCTCTTCATCCCTTGACCTCGCACACACCAGAACGGAGGCTCAGAGAGGAGCTGGGACCACTGTGGTGATGAGTGTCATTAACCTCTTCACCTCACACCCCAAAACTACTGTAGAAGCTTGGCTCCTTCTGAGCTTTTGGTCCTGAGGGTGAGATGAAGATGATGATCTTTCCTTGAGGCAGCTGATGACTTCATCCCCACTGCCAGGAGCACAGAGAGGGCATTTAGCACCCATTTTCCTTGCTGTGGAAAGGCTGAGTGAAGAGATTGGGGATCCTTTTTGCTTAGGAAACCTTAAAGCCCTGGAGGATCATAGAGAGAGAGGGAAGCATGCAGGCTCCTGCAGGACTGTGGGGAAGGTGGGAGAGGTGCATCCAGCTGCAGGCTTGGGTAACACATAGTGTTGCCAACAGCCACTTAAGATGGCATGTCTGGGAGACTCCATCAGGACCAGGAGCCGTAACTTCTTTGTGAATTTATGGCAGCCAGCTAAACCCACTTCTGTTTGCCCTTGTAAGGTACCATGGCCTTAGGAACACCCCTAATGCCCTGCAGAGCCCTCCTGGCTTGTTGTGCAAAATACTCTCAGTAGGCTTCATATTTTGGAAACTATTTCCATCTGATGGCAGGAATCCCAGGCAGGGAGAACATGGCACTGGGCTGCAGGCAGTGTGCTGAGTTGGGGGCTTGGTTCTCTCAGGCATTCGGAGAAGGTGCTGTGGCCTGAGCACACTGACTTCACACCAGCAGGATAAATGGTGCTTCTTGAAAGCGTTTCAGGCCTGCAGTTAACTTTCCATCTTCCTGCCCAATCCCAGTACCCTTTGGCATGAGTTTGCCAAACTCTTGCCCAGCTGCCTGTTGTCATTAATTGTCTGTGAGGGGAAAAGAACATCCTGACTTGACTCAGTGACGGCATTGAAATTTCAGAGCATGGGTTGGGGCTGGCTCAGCACGTCCTGCTGGTAGCTTTTGGTGATCTCCTAAAGCCTCTGCAAAAGCCTGTTGAGTCACTTTGGAGCATTGCAATGGAAAGCTGATAACAGCAGCTGTATGGAAATAGAGCTGAAGGGATTGGGGTTTTTAAACTGATGGCTAACTTGGACAAGGCTTAGCTGTGCTTAAACTCGTTACGTCCATCACATTCAGTTATAGATGATTCAGCTCCAGCACAGAAGAAACCTCTAAAATATAGTCCCGTACCTCAGCACCAAGCCTGCTCACACTGGGCTCTTGCAGGTTTGGAGGAGTCTGTCTTCTGAAATGAAGGCCCCAAGCAAGCTTTGTGAGGCTGGCTGGCTGCTTTCCACAGCTCAAAGAGAAAGCACATGCAGCAGCCCCGTGGTCACCCCATGATGGCTTGGTGACAGTGGCAGCCACTGTTGTGGACTCATTTGTTTACTTTCATTGGGAAGGTTGACTGTCTTCCCTCTCAGAAATCCAGGCAGATATCAAAAAGGCATCCAGAGCACAGTTTGTTTCAGACCCCCAGCTGGTGGGGTTAACCATCCCTGCCCGAGTGCCAGGTGTGGGGTGGTACAGGGCCCTTCTGTCCCAGCCCACTCTCCCAGGGGGTGGGGAGGGACCCGTTGGTGGCTCTTGCCCACCCTGCTAGCCCTGCTTTGGGCCAGCTCTCCTCCTGGGAGAGGTGGTCACCCTTGCTCCCACCCTTGCTCTGGCGATTGCCTCTTCCCAACAGTCCTTGCCTGACTCAGGGGGGATTTAGTACCGGGCTGGGGGGAGGGAAAGACGTTAAACAGGCTTTTCCCTAATGAGGTGTGACGCCAGCTGGAGAGGGGGAGAATCCTGCTTTTCTCCTGTCTGTTGCTAACTCCAGCTAGAGGAGGAGGAGGAGATGTGTGTCCCCCCCTTTTCCTCTGCTGATTTGCTGCCTCTTCTGTTTCCTTTCTGTGCTGTCCCCAAAGCGTTTTGGCAAGGTTCAGATTTCTGTGCTCACAGCTCAGTGCTCAAAGAGAAAAGAGGAAAAACAAAAGGATTGGAGGCGTGGGGAGGATGGTGGCGGGGAGGAAGCTGAGCTGCTCGTCCTGGCCAGGCTGGAGGAGTGTGGGGATGGGTGACTGGGGCAGGGTTTGCCCTTAGGACCAAGGGGGTTTTAGTGGCTTCTTTCTCCTGAGAGTCCCTGGCATCAATTCATCTACCTCTGTTGAGATGTGCTGCTTGAGCAGTGTGCTGCTTTGCTGGCTGTCCATTGTTGGAGAAGAGGGCTGGAAAATTCCTCCTGCAAAATGTGGGCTGAAGCATTAGGTGAAAACCTGAATGGATACTAACTCTTTCTTTGTGTTCCTGAGATGTTAAGGTTTGCATCACACCCTCCTAGCGTGTCTGTCATTTCCACAGCACTCCGAGCGTGTGGGAAGAGTCTAGAATTTAGGTGTTTTGGGACAGAAAGCTGGAGAATCCAGTGGGATAGAAAATTGTGACATTCAGGTAAACAGGACCAATGGACCCAGCCCTGGGTTCATTGTTCAATCCCTGTGTTCATTCATCAGGTTCCTCTCACTGCTCTTACCCTTGTCACAAGCAGCAATAGTTGGAACGTAGACAGAAACATAACAGGACAGTGTCAGTAACTTTTTTCCAAGACAAATAATCCCGGTAATACTTGGACTGTGCCTTTACCATAACATTCTGGCACTGAGTGTTACTGTTGGCAGGGAGCAGAAGATCAGGATGGGCTCCAAGGAAGCACCCATGGCACTGGGGAGCACGGTGCAAATGTCTTTCTACAGAAGCACAGACAGCCTCACGCCTGCCAGGGATGGACCTTCCCTGTGTGTGCTGATTAATCTTGGCTTATTCCAGAGCCCCTTAACCCAGCATGGCACTGGGACTCTGCATCCAGCCCCCACATTGGTCTGCGTGGCCAGAGCCCCCTTTGTCCAGTGGCTGTGTGATCCATCTGGGTCTGGGTCAGGTCCCCAAAATTGGTGCTACACCTGCCATGGAGACACGGACAAGGAGCACCCTTCTGGGAGAGAGAAAGCAGCAGGAGAGGGGGGAAGAACAGCCCATCTGAGTGTTTTAGTCCCTGCACAGGAGATGGCATCTTGCCCGGTGCCCCAGGAATGTCCCCCTGCTCCTGGGGTGACCCGCCAGCTCCGAAAATGTGAAGGTCACTCTCAAAACAATGGCTGCAGATAGGGGCTATCTGTGGCCACTGCTTGAGGAGTGTTAGTCAAACAGCAGGCTGAAAAGGCTCACGGGAAGCAGTTTAAATATTCCTTCATACAAAAGGCTGTCACATCCTAGCAGGGGCAGACTGCTGACTGACAGCTTTAATGAACAAGTCTATGTGGATGAGGGAGAGGCTGAATGCAGGGAGGCATCCTGGAGACTTACTTTCCCCCTGCCCATCATTCTGGGTCATTTTTCACAAGCTGCAGGTTTATTGTGCTAACACACCTGGGATGGTTTTTAGCGTATCACGTGCTTTAGGTCCTCCCTGCTCCCCTCTCCCTCGGGGATATTTGTAGAAGGCATATGTCCACTAAAATATTTTACAAATAAAGCAAGTCAACACTCCTAAAATACCAGCCTCTTACCAGGTGGTAGGCAGGGCCAGGGCCAGGAGTGGGATTCAGTCCTTGTGGGTCCCTTCCAACTCGGAACATTCCATGATTCTAAGTGAATTCACTTGGTAATTACTATTTATATGGCATTATTACTATTTATACAACAATAATACCACTCTGTCCAAGGGATGGCAAGCAGCAACTGCAGTTTTTGTATTAACTTGCATTAAGCAGGGTGCTCATCTAGAGGCAGAGAACAGAGATTCCTGGTACTTTCCCTGTCTCTGTGGCAGGGACACTACATCAGGCTTTTTTTTTTTTTTTCCATACCTCCAGTTTCCACGTGTAATAGATGTGTTTAGTACATTCTTCACAGGGCAGGTGTCAGGCCTCTGCTCCTGAAGCACTTTGCATGTTGCACAAGAGGTAAATAAGAGCAGTGTTGGTAATGAAAATATGCCACTAATACATTTCCAATAAAAAACCACAAGTGGCGTTTAAGCTGCAATCTGTTATCAATAATTTTATTATTGCAGTTACTGCGGTCTAATAAAAAAAGCAGTTTCTCTTCTTTATTGGGTAAGTGCCAAAACGTTTATCCTTTATTCTCTGGCCATTAACCTTTATTCTGTAGCCATTAGCTTAGCTATTTGTGTAACAGTCTGTTGAGTAACATTCAAGTAGGAATTTGTATTCAATCCATTATTTACTCTGAAACCCAAAAAGAATAGCTTCTTATGCCTATATTGTTTATCCATATTAAATCTTATTAAATGCTGTATGCTAGTGATAAGTCTTATCAAAGACTTGAAAGTGGATTTTTCTTACTGTGAATAATTTTCTGGCATACAAATAAAACTGTGATTAACCAAATGATGTTTGGAAAACAAAGCTTGAAACTGCTACCTGAAAAAAAGATATGTCTCACGCTATGTGCAAAATTCATAATAACTAAGTTTCAGGAGTTTATCGTTTTTGTGGATCGACATCTGTATCACATCTTTGTGAACTCTGCTGTGCTAGAATAAGCCACGATATTCTCCATCGAGGACTGAGATTTTGGGTCACAAAGTCTGACATCCCTCCATCCTTTCTATCTTACTGGAGTTGGAAAAAAAATGAACTGAATAAGAAATAAGTTAAATAATCAAAATGCCTGCTTTTCTTTGAGTAATTTGCTTGTTAGCTTTCAGCCATTTCTGGCAATCCATCTGAAACTGCTACTTCTGGGTTGTAAGTGGCTTTTAGTGCCCTGCTTTCTGAGCACTTTTTTTTCAATTGAGCTCACCAGCCTTAGTGAGTGGAGGTAAAGCAGAAGAATGAAACTGTTGATTCCTGTCCATCAGGTGAACATGGGAGAAATCATGCCTTTCTTATTAGGCTGTAGTGTATCTCACCCTCACTGAACCCTATTTTTCTGTGTCCAGACAAAAGCATCTCTGGCTGGAGAGTGACATTCAGTAAAACCTTTCAAGGTCTTCCCATAAACTCTTGCAATGAAGAGGTAGTAGAAGCAGTATTTTTAATGATGAGGAAGGTCAGTTTACCCCATGTGTGCTCTGCTGCTGTACACATAAGTGAGGCTGCTTGGGTCTTTTTGGTCCTGATGAGCTAGCAGGAAATTTTAAGGAATTAGTTTAATCGTTGGATTTTTTTTTTTCCCCTCTCTCCTTTCTGCTCATTAGGAACTGGAAGCTGCTCTTCACGGGGATGATGTGGAGTTTATCAGCGACCTGATCGCTTGCCTTCTTCAAGGTTGCTATCAGCGCAGAGACATCACGTGAGTAACCTGCTCTGTGGCTTGAGCACTTTGCAAGGGTAGCTAATTAACACGGTGCCGGGATGTTTCACGGCTTTAGAGTGATGACATGGCAGTGATCAGCAGCCACCAGCAATCAGGCCAGATGCTTCACAGAGTGAAAGGGAATTCTGGTTCTCTTGGGTTGAGTTGTAGGCTTTTAATTGTACAGACCCGTTAAGCAAACTCCTTTGTTCAGATGCCATGCAAAACCGTGTTTGATGCTCTGCTGTGGCACTAGTGCACACAGTGAACATTCACATCTGCTGTTGTGCTCTGCACTCTGTTTGGTCAAATTAGTGATATTAAGTCATCACATATGTTTTCAACGTTTGTATGTATTGCATGGCATAAAACTTGCTGCTCTGCACACACCTCATGGCGTGAAAGATCCCGTTGCTTTACACAGGGACAGCAATGATTATTTTCTTAGAAATAAAAGTGTTGGAATCACTTCAGCTGCAGGATGTTGGAAAGTGATTTGACATGTTCACTTGAGGTTTTGAGATCCAGAGACACTTTGTTAGTGTCCACTAAAGCAGCCTCCCAAATGGAGACATCTGCAGAGCATCATTCTTTAGAGGACTGCCACTTGCACAGCAAAATGTGCTTCCAGTGATAGCAAAGGCTTGTTGCAGCGTGTTTTATTTGTTCTTTTGTGAATCATGTTAATAGCAAAGCATAATTGTGGGGACAAAGACAGCTTGGCAACACATGCAAGCAACACAATTGCTTGGAAGCAATCCTGCTCCCTAAGATCCCCCTGTTGGTGCACAGGCATAACCATAGGTGCTTGCATTGAAAGCTCTATTTCTAATTAACTTAGTATGTTCAACAAAATTTATATAGTTGATTTATATATACATATGCCACTTAGTTAAGTTCTCTTTCATTGCTGCACAGACATTCAGCATCAGTGGGTATCAGGACCTGAACCAGGCAGCTGCACTGCTTTTACTATCTCCAAATGATTGATTGTAAAGGGTCTGCAGTCATGTGTATCTTCTTCATCAAAATAGCCACAGAGTAATATATACCTGCTTGTAAACGTGCAGCAAGTTTATTCCTTCATACCAAAGCCATCAGAAAGTAGAGGCTTAAGTGTTTTGCTCACCTGAACCAGCTTACCCTTGTAGCAGCAGCAGATTTGTCTTTGATAAAATTCATAAATTCCACATTGTGAGGTTCTGCAAAACTCTCCAGATCTAAGAGTGTCCACTTACTGATTGCACTGCGTAATTGCCTCCGCACTTGCAACTCCTTTAACCAAGAAAATTCAGGGGTGAATCATGGGCGAGTGGTAGGACACTGGCAAGTTGTCTGTCTGTCACCCGAACACACAAACAAACAAACAAAACACACAACCAAACACCCAGACACCTCACTGCTGGGGAGGGTGTGAGGTGCCTGAAGGAGAAGCCAGCTGCACCATTTTTGCAGCCTCCTGTAGAAAGGAGTTACCTCGTGGGCATGGGGATAACGAGGAAAGAAATTTCTGCAGAGGAGATGGGGAAGAGGGCACAACAGGAGCAGTGTGGTGGGAATGGCTTAAGGGATTTACCAGGAAAGCTGCCTGAAACTGCTGGGGTGTTAGGAGAGGTGAGCTCTAAAACACTGCAGAGGAAGCAATGGGGGAGGCTAACTGGAAACAAGAGAGAAAGATGCTGTATGCAGAGGGATGTCATGAAGGAAGAAGCATTAAGATGTGGTCTAAAGATGAAAATCTGTAGATAAATAAGAATAAAAGTGATGGCTTGGATACACTTCTCAGAAACAAACTTGCCACACTGTTTCACGCTTAAAACCAACTGTGGAATCCAAAAGGCTAAAATTTTCCACGTTCCTTACATGTGTCCTTGCAACACCTTTTTTCCCCTCTAACCTCAGTTCAAGAGGCATAGGTCTTGGCTGATGCACAGCTTCCCTTCTGTACCTTGTTTTTTCCCCAGTTAGTGGTAGGAAGCTGAGCCTCTAATTGATTTTTTGAGTGCTCAGCAGGCAAAGCCATGCAAATGTAAGAGGCAGGGTTTGTGTGGGGTTTAGACTTGGCTTTTCACAGCGGCCCAGAACTCCATACTTACCTGCTGCAGACAGGTAAGAGGTATCTGTCTTGGGTGGGAAAAATCAGCAGTGTCATCCTGGTGGTGTTACTGCAGCATCTCTCCAGTCATTTGTGCCCTGCATCCTCGTGCTGAGGCTGCAAGCTGTTACTATCAAGGCTGTAAACTTTTGTTCCCTGTTGCACCTCAGAGAGAAAGGCAGGAGCTTGTTCTCGGGCTGGGGCACTGCAGCTCCAGCACGGGCTGCTTCATAAAACCTCAGTTTTCCTACCTCTCTGAGGGGTTTTGAGGTTTAAGTAGTTCTGTGTCGGGTCCTACATCTTTGATGGCCAAAATGTTATCTGCCTATGCTTTCTCACAGTCTGTCTGGGAGCAGCTTGCAGTTCTTGTCACATCTGTTTTGACGGTGCACAGGGCTGCCTGGCTTTAATCATGCATCATAGAGGGGTATAAAACTGTCACATACCTTTGCTAATTATAATGTGCTCTCAAGTGATTTTGGAAGTGGCTGAGAGCCCTTCTAATGCTCAATTTAACATGCTCTAGTTTGATTTGCTTTCCATTCTTTGGGGAAAAAAAGGAGATTAATACTTTTGTAGGTTTCTGTGATAGTTGGTTTTGAAGTAGAGCAACTTTGCCTTGATTTTGATGTTATTTATGACAGACCTTTTTAAAAAAAAAAAAAGAATCACATACAAGAGAGACTGCTCTTTACCCTGCATGATGGCTAAGGAGTGTTGTCTAGTAACTAAGACTTTCTTTGAGTTATGGATATCTGTGTTTAACTACAGAGACCACTTAATGGAATGCTATGTGATCTTCTCCAAAGTCTTATTTATCATAACCTATCATAGCTGTTAGGAACACTCAATTGACCTGGTTCTTGCTGTGTTAAGTACTGTAGAAGTACAGAACAAAAACCAGTTCCCTGCATTTCTGCATCTTTAGCAATGACCCTGTAGCTGTCCTTCCCTGGCACCAGGCAGTTTGAGCACTTGGCCAGGGCAGTTTCCCCGTTGCTCTCTTATTTTTACTCTGAGCCAAAATACTTGTCTGTCGTGATCTGCAGCTTTTGTTGTTTTATAAATACCTCTCATAGCATCCATATACCATCTGTACCATCTGTATGTAACTACTACAGATGCAATAGGTATCTAAGGCATGCTTTGGTTTGATGCCAGTGAGATTGCCCATAGGTTTTTCCTGCTCCCAGCTTTTTTGCACAGGTCTTAAAATGTCTGTGTTTTCTTTTAATTGCTTCAAAAGGCAAATGCCCAGAAAAACTCTTATTAGAATTTGGGGGTTGCAAAAAAATCAATAAAAATTAAGCAGTTTGAAAAAATCCTGGTGCTTGCTTCAGGTTCTCTCTGATATAAATTGGGTAGCTGCATAGTCCCTAGGGGCTGCCACTTTAATTCCAGCAGGAAATGTGGCTTGATGACTTGTATGAAGACAGGAAGATCAGAGCTTCAGCTAACGGCAGTGGCCGCAGCAGGAGCCTTCTGCAGCTGTTTTTAAGTAAGAAGTGATGGTGTGACATGGATGTGTACACTCAACTAAAATATTCCAGAAAAGCTCCCGCTGTTCAGCTTTTCTTTGGGTGAAACTCATTCTTCAATGTTCTGTTATTGCACTTTTGCTATTTTTCTAATGTGATGGCAAAAAAAGTTTCAGCAACTTTATCGTATTTCTCATTGGGAGGCATTTTATATGCTGCTACTTTGTCTCAAAAAACATCTTTGCTGCTTTTTCTTATGTTTTATTTTTTCAACATTCAGAAAGGCCAGAATGTGAGGAGGAAGAAAAACAATATCTCTTGCCTTTTTTTTTTTTTCCTATGCCCCATGAAATTATTTTCTTTTTTTACATCTCAGGGGATTGGTCCATCAGTATAGCTGAAAACTCTCTTATTGACTTCTGTGCCACCAGAGGGGATTTGCTTCCTTAGGAATCTCAGTTGTTTTTTTCTTGTTATGTCTTCCCTGATGCATTGGAATTTTTTTCTTCCTGAGGGGATCATTGGTTTTGCAACCACCTTAAGCTCTTTTGGGATCCCTAAACTATCCTTGGAGTCTTTGGCTTTTAGTTTGCACCTGGTTTGTTCTAACAGGGATAATAAGAGGCTATTCATTAACTCCTCTTCCCTTCCCCACAACTGTTTAAATTATTTCTTTCCTATCCTTATCGGTGGCATTGAGAAGCACTCCCAGTATGGCATCTGAAGAGCTGTATTTCCTGCTCCTGAGTTGCCAGTCAAGAGCACTGTGTCTGTTCTGTGTATTTTCTAACACTTGTTCTGTAATCACTTATTTGAGCTTTAATCAGAAAGATAGAGATAATCTGAAATCTTCTAACCTACTGAGGAACAATACCTGTTTCTGAGGATTGTGTTTAAAAGTTCTGAGAATTTTGCTTCTTCCTTCTGCTTTGTCACTTTTGTCCAGCCTTGTCCTTTATTCTGTGTGGACTGTGTCCTTACAGGTACTTTGGGGGTTACTCTAGGTCTCATACTTTGGTAAAAGAGACCTCAGTAAAATGCTTAACATCTTGAAGTCACCCTTGTGCATGTAACTACATGAGCTGTGTTCTTCCAGAGCTGCTGTTTGTCAGTCTGGTCTAGGGGATAAAGTGGCAGGCCAACAGGAACAGCTGGCAAACCAGTGCTGAGATTTCAGTCTCAGGGATACTGTGTGAGCTAGGCTGTGGAAAGAGCTAAGCCAAAGTACTAAGACTGAGCTGAATGAATGCAGGCCATGCCATAACCTCTGGGGCAGCCAGCCTAAGCTCAGTGACAGCAGACCTGGTGTCCACCACCTTTGGAAAGAGTTTTAGCAGCCGGCTCTTGCAGTTGTGCCAGCAACCTTGATCATAACAACTGCTTCCATGGCCTGGCCACAAAGCACCTCACTAACTCAGAGTCATATTCATGAATGCCAAGTGAATATCAACAAGATCAGCATTATTTACTGTCTGACTTTTAACAAGTGCTGCCTTGCATACATCATGGATATTGGTGGATGGCCTCTGGAACCAACCCGGTATCGTCAGCACAGGAGATGCTGTGAGGGGGCAAGGGAGATGAAGTGGCTACATTGCTCATCTTGAATCTAATTTTAATATTTATTATAGTAATAGCCAAGCCATGCAAGGTGAGCCTTTTAAAGGGTAAAAAGTGAAAATGAAGCAGCTGGCAGGTGTTGGCAAAGGAAGGATGAGATTACAGCAGTAAAATAACACGGTCATTCAGAGATTAATGAGAAGCACAGTGGAATAAAATTATAGAGTTGAAATATAACTAAAGCTGAGTAAATGTCTTTGATTCTCAGATGGATAAAATGAATCTTTAAAGAAGAATTTGAAGAAAAGTTGGTAGCATGTTCTGGAAGTGCTGTTCCATGGATGTGGTAGAGAATAAGGACTGAAAAATAAGGTGAAAGAAAAAGAGAAAAAGCTGTGCTGTTGTCAGGGCAGATGGATGAGAGACAAACAGATTGGATTGCTGGGGAGAGGGAGTTATGCAAAACATTGACAGAGAGGAATAGGTGGCTAAACTTCAAAGGAGGAATAGTGAACAGCCAGTGAAGGGTCTTGGAAACTGCAGTGATGTCATCATGGCAGTGTCAGAGCATGAAATATGAAAGGGACAGCTGCATTTATAACTTCTTGATGTTGCAAACCAAGTACTCTGGAGAGGAGGAAGAAGCAATGATGAAAAAAGAAACTGAGAAGGCAAGTGAAAATATCTTCTCCTTTCAAGGAAGAACGCAAAGAGTTGTGGAGAGAGACAGATGGGGTGTGGACGTTCACCTGATGTGAAACCTTTGCCCTCACTTTTGAGGCTTGCAGTGATGCTCCAAAACACTGGTGCAGGATTTTTACTCCAGCACAGTTGGTTTCACAGGCCACTTCCCAGCATCTCATCCAAGTTCAGAAACCAATGTTTAGTCCAAGGGTGAATATTGGAGAAGATTTGAAGTTGGTTTTTTGGAGCCTTTTAGCCTCAGTGGGCTTGATGAAGATGAAATAGCTGCTGGCCAGCTGCTAGGCCACTGTGATGATGTGGTGTGTCATGTCAGTCTCTGTTCTAAGTCACCTAATGCTTTTACTTTTTCTCCCATTTTACCTTCCAGCCTTCCTGAGTTTCTTTCTGGCTCAACCAATGTAGTGGTTTAAACTTTAGTGAAAAGAAGATGAAAGACCTGTTCTGAAAGAAATCCCAAAAGGGACTTCTTTCAGACCTATTTATCTGTAAAAACTTGGCTTTATCCATGGTCTCCAGAAACTTATAATGTGTGGGGCTGGTCCTGAGAAATAAGGTTATTTGCTTCAAGGCAACCCCACTGCTAGGTATTTTGTGCCTCACAGGGGACTCTTTTCTCTAACATTAAGAGTATTTTTCTATGAGCAGCAAGGCACATAAAGGCTTGTTTCATATGGATTTGTGCTGTTATACAGCATGTGCCCTATTTCCCCATCATCATCAAGACAATAACTCCAGCTTCTTCCCCACAGTGCTCATCATCACTGTAATACCCTAAGGTCCTCTCTGCAGCCCCCAAACAATCAGAAGTGCTTATGGCACAGCAATACTGTTGTCTTTCCTTGTGGCAATGAATTGGGAGCATGCTTTCTGTTGATGGGCACTAGGAATGAACAATGCAGCATTAAGCTGGCTTCACTTGTTCTTCAAGGATCCAGGAATGAATAGTAAGTAATGATCCTCTTCCAGTTTCAATGTGGAGCACGGTAAGCCCCATTCCTATTTGCTCCTTCAGAATATAGGAGATGTATTTGGGTCTTTTGTAAGTTAATCAGCTCCAGCTCCCAAGGAGCTTCTCCTCAAAAAGAATCAAATAGCAGCAGCAGAAAGAAAGAAGCATGTGGATTAAAATTGGCAAGTATATATTGAAGCCTGGCTAGATGCAGTTGAAGGTCATTGATGGGAGAAGTGAATTGTCATTGCAGAAAACCCAAAGCCCTTCAATCCCAAAAGCTGTTCAATCACAAGGTGAAATTTTAGCTGTAGGTACATTCATTTTTTCTGGACCATCCAGAAGACTGTGTTCATCCCTCCTGAGACAGAGAGTACTGTGGCTTGATCTTAATTTCATCATGTCCAGAGTGGCTTCTTGTTGGGGCATACCTTGTGTGGTTGGTTGTTGAGGTCACACAGAGAACAAAACAATAAACAAGGAATAAAAAAATCCATGCTTTAAAAGTCAAAAGCATGCACATGAAAAGCAGCATGTGACAAGAGTGAGGAGTGCAGCAGCCCTTCTCACACTTCATTTGCATGTGCGGCCATCAGCTTCCCTCCCTGCACTTTTCCAGGTGGAGCAGTATGTGCTGGCTGTGTACCCATCGAGCAGGAACCGAAGTGTCCCTCAGCAGAACTCCTCAAAGCAGAACCCTGCATCTTGCCAGGCCTCTCACCCCCACCAGTGTTACCCAAATCCCCTCCAGTCATCTTCCCCAAAGAAACTTGTTCACTCAGATCTCTCTTGCTCCTTTTTTTTTTTTTTCCTATCAAACAACATGTAACTAGTTTTTGGGTTAGTTAATAGTTCTAACACTGGCTCTTTGTTTTGATCCTTTAGGAGATTGTCCTTTGTTATTCAAAGCCGAAGGTACTTGACACAGAAGCAATGCAGAAGCCCCTGGGCTTCCAGCTGTCCTGCCTGTGTGATCGTTATGCCTATGAGCAATTCCCATCGTGTCTGATAAGCCTTGGGGAAGAAATGGGGAGAGAAAAGAATGCAGCACTCGAATTCCTGAGGGGTGCTGGGAGGCATCCATCCCTGTGGGGACTGGAGGACGTTCACCTGCTGACCAGGGCCTTTCAGATTCAGCATATCAGCTGCCAGGGACCCTCCTGCCTTTGACTTTCTTTACAAGGCTGACAAAAATCTGGCTTCTAATCTACCTGTTAGGGAGAAAGGTATCTTGCCTTTACTGTTGTTTGCAGAAACGTCCAGTTTAGATGGTTTTGTGTTCAGGCCCAGGAATTGCTTTTTGAGCTCTAAAACTGACCCTAGGAGCTGCTGTCTTGGATTTACTGTACTGCTCCCTGGAGAACCCAGGTTCTTTGTTTTTGTGTCGCATCCAAAAAGTGGCATCATTTACTGCTAACATTAAGTCTGTTGGTGTCATCCAGCCTGCTGTTGTGCCTGTAAAATCTCCAGTTTGGCATCAGCATGGCTTAATCTTCTCTTGGTGATCTGAAGCTTCACCAGGGGACCAGCTGTGCTCCACAGGTCAGAGCATTGTTCCTTCAGTCTTATTCTGCACCTCTGTCTTGTGCACCAGTACCATCGACATGAAAACATGTATTTGCCATTATCTTCCCATCTTTTAGTACCAGTGTTTGTCCTGTGCCTTTAGCATACAGATTTGTGTTGGCTCTGAGAGTCAGGACCTCTCTTCTGCCTCCTGCCACTCTGCCTTGGCTACTGGTCTCTGTCACACACTTTCTGATTTTGAACATGACAGAGTTCTGTGTACCTCAGGGTCTTGGGAGATTCTTGTCTCTTGTTCTGAACGTGCTCTGAGGGAAAAATCCGTATTCCCAGGATAGCTGTGGTGATAGATCTTGTTGGATAGGGAAGTGTTGGGCTCCAGCTCTCCTCAGCTCTCCAAGCCTATTCACTAGCCTGCCAGGGAATTCATTGCTTAATGAAAGCCATTTTCCCTGGCCTTCCCCAGGCAAGATCAATGTCATCACATGGCAGGAGATGGCTTAGACATCTCCCTTGTGTGTTCTTGTAGAATCACAGCTTGACAGCAAAGCTTTTTAGGTGTAATAGGCCTTTTCAATTCTATTGTTAATTTATCATGGGTGATGGTGTGAGATAAGTTCTTCCCTTGGTCCTTTGCACCTCACATGTAAAATGTGATGGCATCAGAGCTGGAACCACCCTGCTCTAGTACCTGCTGTGCTTCCCTTGCTGGGGAAAGCTTTTTAACTGATATTGCCTCTTTCTTGGGCTCACTTGGCTCAACAGATTCCTCAAGGCAGGAAAAGAGTAGCTGACCCTTCTGGAGACACTCAACTTGTCTCCTCTTTGGTTGCTGAACTGTTCACTGCAACCCCAACTCTGTCCTGCTGCAGACACACCGTCCTGCAGAAGCAGGAATGTGGAGGAGGGAAGAACAAAGTGTGAAAACAATCTGCAGCTTCATTGTCCCCCCTCTTTGCTCTCAGAATGAATCTTAAAGGTGCAAAAACTTATTTTCTGAGCTACACAGACAGATGGGGATAACGAGCCTCATAAAGTCATAACGTCAACCCAGGACACTTCCTCATATTGTGGTGGGGAGGGTGAGGGAGAAAACAGCAAGGACAGTGAGGAGCAGCTGGGCATAGGTGAAAGAAGGGCCATCAGCACCTTCAGGTTGTGTTTCCTTCACCTAAAATTATTTTCACCCTCTCATATGGAAGGAGAAACAACAATATGCCTTTTTGTTGCCTCCCTGTACCTTGAGGTGTCAGAGGCAGGGCCACAGCACGAAACACTTGTGGCCCCTCCTGCTGATCCTGGGGCTGGTGATGAAAACAGAGCAGCCCTGGCTCACAGAAGGGTGCTTGGAGCTTCTGCAAGCAGGGAGACAGAATATGACAGGACAGCTCAAAGTAACAGGTATGTGTGATTTCTCCTGGCATTGCTGCCTTTCTCTCACACAGCCCAATTAACAGGGGTCACAGAGCACTGATTAGCTGCCTTGGCATTTTGTGAACATAAAGCAGTGAAAAATCCAGGGTGAATGGGGGAAAAAAGATCAAATAGACACTTATCTCAGCAGTCCTGCCTGTCCCTGGCATTTGCCAGCCTAAGGAAAGAGCCTTTCCAGAACAGACCAATGCAGGACAGTGCTGTATCTGTGCTGATATCTCTGCTGCTTTTCTGCCTTTTCTCAGCAAAATAACAAACAAGGCACCCCCAGCAGCTGTGTCGTTCGTAGGGTTGTTGCTAGATAAGAGCCAAATCTCTGGAGAAGCGTGGGCCACAGGCAGCTGGGGAAGATCAGAGCGTGCCCTTTTGCCACACTGCTGTGTGAGATGGCTTCAGTTCCTCCTCAGCAGGAGTGGACTTGCTGCCTCCTGTCCTTCGTGAGAGGGAAAAGGGGTGGGAGGCAGCACATACCAGCTCAGGGGAGGGAAAAGGGCATTTCCATCTAGTTTAACACTTGCTGAGCATGGTCTAGTAATGCTAAGGAGCCCAAGCTGGGAACTTCCACTGTTGCTTACACTGTGGCTGGGTGAGAAATCCAGACAAGCAGACCTGGAATGTTCCTGAAGGATGGGCAGCTGTGGTGACCTTGTGCCTTCCCCTCTCTTCCTTCATACCCTCCTTTTTTTGGGGGTAGCAAAGCAACGCTCCCACTTCAGCTGTCATACCCAGGTTAAGTGGCTGCACTTGCTTCTGTCAAGCCAACACATGCTCCTGTGGTGTGATCCCTTATTAGAGCAGACAGCCTACATCAGCTCTCCATTCCCCCTGCCTCCCCAGAGACACTGCCTCGCTCCAGAGCTGTTCCTCTTCTGCTTCTCTGTGGGATGCAGCATGTCTGCCAGTTCCCCTTCCAGCTTCCCCAGGTCTGATTGCATGGAGGATCACTCAGGGGGAAGATGGAGGAAGACAAGGAGTAGGAGTGTTCTTATAGCTGCTGACAGCCATGGGTTTTCACAGATTATTTTTTCCCCTCTCCTAAAGACAAACGCTTCCAGAGTTCAGGTGGGAAGTCCACCATGTAAATCCAACCATGTGAATTAGATCCAACCATGTAAATTAGATTTCTTTAGCAGGATTGTGCCGGCCTTCTGCTGGTGAACCTCCTGTCCTAGCTTAGTGTTACCATGTTGGAGGAAAGGTCCAGAACCCTGATGTCTTCTCTAAGCATCCCTTCAGCATATTCTGGAGGTAGTCTCTGATCTCTGCCACATTTGAGTTCTGGAAGTGAGTTATGGGATGGACAAATGAGGAGCAGGGAACAGGAATTGCTAGGGTGCTGAAATTACTCTGCTGTCCTTTACTTTTGTGGAAGACATGGGTGTATCTTTCATGGATGTGGAAGCCTCCAATTGCTCACATTTCAGACTGCCAAATCCAGGAGTTAGGCCAGATTGTTTTAGGGAAGAGCTGCTACTTAACATTTTCTAACTAGGTAATCTTTTGTCCTTCTGTTTTGAAACAAAACAATGGTTCTAATGTAGAAAGATTGTATTCCCATGTTCAGCAGTGGTGAAAACAAACGTCCTTGTGTGGAGAGCCCAGTGCCATCCACCTGCTTAACTTTTCAGATGTCTTTCTCTTCCCTTACCTGATGGCTACATGGGTAATCCACAGAATTACTGAGGTTTGGGCAATGTCTGCATTCAAAAAACTAGTTTTAGTTTGCCATGGAGGACAAAGGGCAGACCTGTACATGCCTTGTGATGGTCTTGTGCTCCAGCAATCTCTGCTGTCTTTACAACTCTGGGAGGAGAAACTTCACTCTGGAGGTCTGATCAATGTAATTTGAATTTTTTCCCCCCCTACTTTGTGATCTCATTCAGGGTCCATTAATGTCAGCTGTACTTCTCGTGTTCACAGCCACTAGCAGGCCAGCAGGTTTTCTCCAGGCATGATTCAAAACAGGCAGTGAAAAGCAGGATGTGTCTGAGAGTGTTTGTTTCCTTCATCACAAGAGCTCTGCCAGGGTTGGACCTTGCCGAGGTCTGTCACAAGTATGGTGTGGAGTTACTGCTCCCTCTAGACTGTCCTTGCCTGGAATTTTTGAAGTCTGTCCCCATCAGATGTGCAGCTAGTGGCACTGCTAAATGTGGCTGTTAAAGCCTAAGGTCATGATTCCTGGATCTCCAGCTTCTTGGTCATTTTGCTCTGCTGCAGGGAAATGTTCTGTGGAGAGAGCTTTTAGGTTGCCCTTGGGCCTCTGGCAGTTTGGTCACCCTGATGACAAGTTAGCCCAATGTGTGCTCCCTGTTGGCTTGCACACCTCCTGAGCCAGCTGCACACACAGGGCTTAGGAGGATTCCTCTCCAAGCCTCTTCTACCCCTGAAGGATGGGGTAGTATCTCTTTCCCCCTGCATCATACCTGACTTAGTTTCTCAGTAGGGTAAATTGAAGGTGAAGTACAAGCTGGTCCATAAAGCTTCTTCCCCCACCTCAGAGAAGAAAGCTCATTAATACAGTAAAAAAAATGTCTCCATTGTTACATGAGAGCTCAAGGTCAGGCTGGTAGTAGTAACTCATATTGCTTCTAAGGTCAGCCTAAGCTTTCTCTTTCTGACAAGCCACGATAGATTGATCATGGGGGCCCTTACATTATTTTTTTTCTTCTGAAATAGGCTTTGCTTCTCCTGACCCTGTTAATGATGTTTGACTGAGGTCATCCCAGCAAACCCTGAATCCTTCCCATTACCTTCCAGAGGGCTTGCCTTTGTGCCAAAGCATTGTATGCTTGTTAAGAATTAAGCTTTCCTGATCTCTGCTGTAGCAAAGAAGCTGTCTTCATTGGAGAGGCGAGAAATATCTTGAATGCCATCTGTCAGTTAATGCTCTCATTAACACCTGAGTGACTCCCAACACCAAGCTGGTGCCTTTTTGCCAATTCAGAACTTACAAGGTGCCAGCCCATAAGGTGAAATATCTTCAGTCCATAAAATTAATTCCATTATAAAACGTCTGTTCTGGTAAGACCTAGATTTTTGTTGTTGTTTTTTTAACTAGAGAGATCACAGAGTTCTCTTGTGTGCTATGAATTAGATGCCCAAGAAGTTGTTTTTCATTTAGTACTTAGAACCTCCTAAAATCCACACCTGTGCTGGGTGGCTGAATGTATTCCAGTCTTTTTTAGCTTTTAAAGCCTTTACTGGACAGAAACACCACCTCTATTATTTCCCTTACTGGCTAACTCTGTAATAGGAACTTCAAGAGTAATTACATTTATGTTTAAATGCTCTTTGGTAGAAAGGCTGAGCTCTCCCAGTCTTATTTTCCATGTTCCTCACACATACAACTCTTGGGCAGGAGTTGGAAGAGGTCTGTTGTTCCTGCTCTCTGTCATCCTCTGGTTTTGTCAGGGTTCTTGGTGTTAATCTCAAGAACAATATACTGTCTGGGATTAGATGCACGTCAGACTTGCCTTTTTCCCAGCAGTTTTAGCTCAAGAGCATGCCAGTATTTACTCTTCCATTGCATTTTGTAAATTAAATTAAACAAGAGACTTAAAACACTGTCAACATGATCGATATTCTAGCTAGTGGGTCCAGGCAATTATTTGGCATCTAAACTTTCTGAAGGCTTATTTGTGTGTGCCAGCAGTGTCCAAACATCGTTGGTAAATTTTTGTCTCTGATATTTCAACTCCTTACCCTAATGTTTCCTTTAATCCAGTATTTGCTCCCATAGGACCAGAGATTTTGTGAGGGGTGGGTTTTAGGGGTGTTTTTTAGAGATGTGGGGGGGGGTAGGGCTTGTAAAAAAATTGGCAGCAGTAGACCAGATAGGGCAATGTGCTGTGACAGTAATCCCACACTTGGGCCATGGCATGCTGCCTGCAGGAAGCACAGATTGACACAGGGACTCTCTTACTGAATCAGTGTTTGGTTTAGCTTTTGTTTGTTTGGCTTGATTTTGTTTACAGTTTTCCAGCCAAGATTTGATTTACTTTGGAGTCTTTAAAACTAAAAGCACAAGTGACTCCGCTTCCTTTGGGCATGAGGATAAAAAGAAATAAGCATTGTGTGTCTGTACACATAATTCCAGCCCCAATTTGCTCAGAAGGAATTTCACGTTGAGTTTGCTCCTACAGGGTCCCTGTTGCGCTGGGGTCTCTAGGTGCAGCTGTTCCCTACCAAGCATGCACACCAGAAGCTCCAACCAAATTTTTCCATATATCCTGTCAGCTCTGTGAAATTCTCACTGTCTATTCCTGAGGTCTCCAAAGAAGCCCCTCTAGGAAGCCGGGCACGGTGACGAGAGCAGTGGCCAAGCTTCTTTTTTCTGACAGCAGAGCATGACCCCACGCGTTAAAAGCCGGGGTGATGGGAAGGGTGCCTCTCCTCTGAGCAGGGGAAAACACTGGGATTGCCAGGCAGGGGGAGGAGTCCTCACTCCCCTCTCTGGAGCACACAGAAACCTCCCTCTTTGGGAGGCAGCCGGGCAGCAGATGGCCAGGCTGAGCTGTCAGGGCTGGATCATTTCTCTGGCTGTTCTGGGCGCTGATACCCATGGTGGAGAGGAGCCCCTCCCTCAACTTGCTCCATCTTCTTTATGCCCTGATTTTTTTGCAGCTGCTACTAAAGATCACAGGCAACTTGAGCTGCAGCCTCAGTGGTACTCCTGTGAATTGTCTGACGCTGTTCCTCCCCTTTGACACAGATGTGCTAGGTCGTGTCCTTCCCTGTGCCCCAGATTTCCCTCTGTATATGCAACATATGATTAAAACTTTCAACCACAGTTGCAATTCAGCTTTGACCTCCTTTCTAATCTTTGCAAAAAAAGATAGGGACCTCTGAACACAACCTGTGGTTTCAGAGTGTAGCCAGGGATAAGACTAAGAATTGCACTGGGCTCTTGAAAAATATCTGCACCCATGTGGGGTGTACCACATAGATATGCATGTACCATTCCACCACTGCCCCACTACCTCTGTCCAAATTGCTTTGCACATCAGGGGGCAACTGCAAAGCAAGGGATGTTTTGATAAGTGAGGGAAAGTTTATCTCAGATTTATGAAATATTAATGGTGCTAGTCAAGTTGGCATAGGAGAAGTTTTAGAGTTGCAGAGTTCTTCAAGGTACCTTTTCTAATCTGTTATAGCTGATTTCTGTAGTACTTTTCCTTGCTTAGTGAGCTGTGTGGAAGCTGCCTGTGCTATACATCAGGAAGTGGTTGAGATGTGGTGAGAGTCGTGGCCCGTGGTCTCACACTTTTCTTGTAAATTGTTTCTAAGACTCTCAATTTACTTTTGGAGGAGCGTTGGTTTTCCTTTGGATACATGCCCTGAGACAGTACCAGTTCAACCTCCTTGGGAATGCTCCAGTTCACAGAGAAATGGACATGACTGACCCAACACTGCCTCCACTTGCTGAGTGATGCTGAGAACATCTGGAGGAGAGATACATCTGTCTCCTCAGCTCAGTGATTTCCTTCCTGCCTTCTTCCCACTTAAAAAAGAGTTTTTGGGGGTTCTCAGCTGCAGCAGAGACTCTGTAGGACTTTCAAGTGTATTGCTGTCCTACTGTTGAGCTTGAAAGAAGGGTATTTAACAGACTGTATTGAGATAATTCCATTCCTGGATCCAGTCTCTCTGATTCTTGGGTTTGAATTTTACAGGTAATTCTAAACAGTTATTCCTGGGCATTTCTGCTTTGAGCAGGGAAGAACCCCAAGGGCAGGGTTCTCATAGGTTGCTGTCCTCCCTGCAGACTTTCTTCTCCAAGCCAAGAGAGCTGTTTCAGAAACTTTTTCAAAGGGAAATATAAGAGATGGGATAAGTGAAACTAGCTGTAGGTGTGGCAGACAGGGTGAAGACGAGCACCCTACATTTGTCTGGAGAAAAGAGGTCAGTTCCCATTAAGAGGGAAAATATAAATTGGGATAAGGTTGAGAGTGATTGGGAATGCCTTGAGACATCTGTTTCCCATCTCTGGTTCTCATTTCTATCCTTATTCAAAGCGACAAATGCACAGTAGCTGTCTTTGAAAATTGATGGCGATAGGAACTCAAAAGTACTCTGAAGAACAGAGCTTGTAATGCACTGAACACCGGGTGGATGGCGGAAATTTCTAGTGTTAGCCACTTATGGGAAAGTCAAACTAAAACCAAATTGGTTAAATCAACAGAGCCAGTCCCTAGGGGGAAGGAGAGTTACATAGGCAAAGATTTCAAATGATCTTCTGGAATTAAACGGTTTCCTGGATCAGTTTTCTTTGAAAGCAGCCAAAATAATAGAGCAAGATAAGTGAACTCATGCAAGTGGTAAAAGTATCTGTCTGATCCATGCCTTCCTGCTTTTCTTCTAGGTAGAAAAAAAAATAGGAGTAGATAGAACCCTTTTACTTTTGTGGTTTCTTCCTGGAAATCCTTTTCATCCACTAGTTATTCAGGATCCATGGGAAACTGCTTTTTCAGTCCATTTTATTGGAAATAGCCAGACCCTCTGTATCAGATTTGATGAAATAGTCTTCTGCCTTGAGCTCTGGCAGAGTTGAAGAACTGAATTTGTGGGCCTGAAACTCAAATGCTGCCTGAGAGCTTGCAGTCATTTGCCTTCTGGTTCTGTATTAAGCATCCAAATACAAGTGATCCTTTACTGCTTTTAAGGAAAGGATGTTCTAGTCACTATTTCTGTTCTGGGTAGACAATCAAAGCTGCCTTTCTTTCTTTCTTTCTTTCTTTCTTTCTTTCTTTCTTTCTTTCTTTCTTTCTTTCTGTCTGTCTGTCTGTCTGTCTGTCTGTCTGTCTGTCTTTCTGTCTGTCTTTTCAATCTAATGGCTTCTGTAAATATCTGACATTTAAGATACATGATCAAATCCCACTCTTAAAAATTCTGTAAAGGGCATCTATTACTTCCCTCTTTCCCAAATCGAAGTCCTTGCTGGAAGTTAGGTCTTGAGGTATTTAAGGCAATGCAGGAATGCACAGCTACTTCAGGTGGGTGTACTGAGTATCTCAGTACTGCACCTTTTAAAGTATCTAACTTTAAAAAAGGATGTTTGCTGTAGTTTTCACCCTAAAATTACTATTTGAGGCAGTTCTGAGGCATTTCATAAAATGTCAGTCCTCCCTTTCTGACTGAACTTTGTCAGCGTAGGGGGCTGTTTTAAGTTGTCTTTGTCTGATTGCTGATATTAGTGAAACAACAACACTTGGGAACACGGATGCTTTGTTTGTGTCATGCAGATGGAGCAAACTCCAGGTTGCGGAGGGCACTAGGTCCAGGTACACTCAAGCATCTGTTGTTAAATACAACCAGAGGGCTGGTAACAGTGGTGCAGTAAGAGGAGGTGTCTCTGGGAGGTCAGCTTGCATTTGACGTCAGAAGGAAGCAGGCTGGTGAGGAGTGATCTGCAGGGTGATCTGTACTTCTCCCTACTCAGGGAGGAAGGGAAATGCTGCCAGGTGGACATGGCTTGAGGCATCTGTTCCTTCATCCTCATAGTCACTGTCCACTGTCCAGCAAAGAAGTCTGGTCTTTACAAAATGTGTGAAGACCCCTGTCTAATAGCTAACTTCTTGTTGACTTTTAATGATCTTTCTTCAGCTGGATCACACTCCTCCACCTCTTTGTTAAAATATAATAGCTTTTGTAGAAGTTAGCAATTTCTCAGGGAAATGCAATTCTGTAGTGCTGGCGCCGTTCCATTAATCATATAGAGTAATCTGCTTGTGCCAAAAACCTATCAAGTGGAGCTGCCTTTTTGAGAGCTGGTGGGAATGTGTACCCAGTGGTGTTCTTGCTGGCATATGGACTTCCCGTGTGTGCTAGAATGGCTGGGGCATGGGGGGGTCCCCTTTTGCTGGGCTCAGGGTATACAACTCGAGCAGGCTGAGCAAGCCTGGCAACTCTCAAGACTCAAAGTCATATGGACAGATCTTCAGAAAGTTTTATATTTAGGGACATGGCCCCTTTTCATTCCTTTCCCTGAAATTTTTGAGCATTCAGAGTAAAGGCTTAAGTCTTATTGAAATATAGACAGGAGTTCTTTTAGCCTTAAGCTCCATCAGTGGTCTTATACATGTCAGATGGGGACACTCACTCTCAGTGCTAGATGAGGGTAAGAAATATCTGCTTCCTTGGGTTTTATGACGAACTGCTGGCAGTGAAAGTAGGACTTAGTGAGAGGGGAGTCCTCTGTACTGACTCCTTTTTGGGAGGTGCACTCCTGTTGAGGATAAGCCCTGTTGTGTGGCAGCATCCAAGCCACATGTGTGAGGTGGGCTGTGCTGATGTCCTGCCAGTGGAGGAACAGGCAGAAAGTAGCAGCACCTTTGGGGATGTAGAGAGAGGAGACCAGGAACCACAATAGGAATATGGGAAGCATACAGCAGCAAAGTGGAGAGGAGGTGATCAGCTATGCAAAGTCTCAAGCCACTGAGCCAGGGCATGGAAGACTTCTTTAGAAGTAGAGAGGAGTAGGGCTTGGCAATGGCAGATGTGAAGGGCAAAGGGAAATCTGAAGAAAATGGTCTCCACATCAAACGGGAAGAGTTGGAAGGGGACCAGACTCATAAATTTTGTTGCATCCCATTTTGGTTAAGGGTGGCTGTTGATGCTAGCACAAGGCACTGCCCATTGGGATAGAAAGGGGATGAGTTGTTTGGCTCATTCTGCTTAGAAAGAAATAACAGTCTGTGTATAAAAAGCTGTCTGTGTATAACATGATGTCCTGTGGTGTTGCAATGAAATTGCTGTGTTTTGGGAATGTGAATGATGGACTGCACCAGCCATGGCTGACACTTTTCCTTCAGGTGCTCTCTGTCTCTGCACTGTGTTTGCTGCAGTCGCTTGGTGCACCAGGTGTTTCTGGACAAACTACAGTAAGTGTGTGAGACTTTTTCTTCCTTGGTTAGATCCCAGACATTTCACAGCTACCTGGAGGACATCATCAACTACCGCTGGGAGCTGGAGGAAGGGAAACCCAACCCTTTGCGGGAGTGCACTTTCCAGGAGCTGCCCCTGCGCACGCGGGTGGAGATCCTGCACCGCCTCTGCGACTACCGCCTCGACGCAGACGATGTCTTCGACCTCCTCAAGGTGCTTTGCACAGCAGGGATGAGGGAAACTGTGTGGCCACAGGAGCTGGGCCAGATCAGAATCTTCCTGGGATGAGAAGGGGTCACAAGTGGGTCAGCAGTTGCCCTTGCCCTCCTCTGCCTTGCACTGGCTTGCTCAGGACTTGGGCCCTTGTCCTGTGTGGATGTATTCATAACATGGGAGTCGCTGAGGAAATTGGCTTCATTGGCTACTCTTTCTGCAAAAGTGAATTTGGAGATGCTGTAATGCTAATGGCAGGGCTGTGAGAGCTGAGACTGCTGCCTTGCTGAGGGATGCTGTGAGATGAAAGGATGGGGATGAAGTATACTGGGGGAGCTGGGGGAGGGTAGAGCAGGGGAGGGGGGGAGGGAGCTTCCCAGGGCTGTTCGTGACTGTCGCCAGCACTAATTAGACCTTCCCTGTCAGGAGCACCAGAGATGAAATGTTAAAACAAGAGAGGCCATTCAAATTAGAGATGCCAATCTAAATCCCTCCCTGGACAGAGAGAGAACGTCATCTTCCCCCTGGAGTAACATTTTCCCAGCTCGGCCGGGAGGAGCAGCTGTACCGCTGCTGTGGCATGGTGGGAGGGAAGGAAGGGAGGGAGGTGTTTACAGAGGGGTGTCATCATGTTTTGTGTGACAATGTGGCCGCTTTTCAACTTGTCACCGGCTGGTGGGGGGCTCCCGGTGGGTGCAGGGCTTGGACGCCGACAGCCTCCGCGTGGAGCCGCTGGGCGAGGACAGCAGCGGTGCCCTGTACTGGTACTTCTATGGCACGCGGATGTACAAGGAGGACCCGGTGCAGGGCAAAACCAACGGAGAGCTGGCTCCAGACAGGTAACAGCCCACACCCCCTCCCACGTCTGGGTGCAGGAGGGCACGGCCCAGCCAGCCCGGCTGGAGGGGGCTCCGCCTGACTGCTGTTGTGCCGGGGGGAGCGGGGCCTGGAGAGGGGCAGCGCGGGCGGGACCGGAGTTGCCAAGCAGACTGGGAGCTGCCCTGCGCCATGCATTGTGTCCCAGGCAGCCTGCAGCCTTTGTGGCACCGGCACAGCCTGCTGTGGGAGCGATGCTGCCTGCCCCACCGCATTCCTGCCTGTCTGCCCCGTGCCCTGCCGTGCCGGCGACTCCCAGATCAGGCTCCCAGCCAGTGGGAATCCCTCCTCTCCCCTCCCCGTCCTGTTGCTGCTCTGATTTAATCCCTCCTTTGGTTGGGATCCTAGCAGCTGTTCCGATTTCCGTGCCCTTCTCCCATCCTGCCACCCTCAGTTCTCTTGCTCGGCAGATATTTCATGGTGGTTTTGCCATTTTTCAGGGGATGTGGGGGGCAGACAAACACCCCAAATGTTCCTGGGAAAACAGGCAAGAGACGAGGGCGACCTCCAAAGAGGAAAAAACTACTGGAGGAAAATCTGCTGAGGTATGGAAAGGTTCCTCCTGCAACAGATGTAAAATACATACATTCCCAGAGGGAAGTATAATGTATTTCTGGGGTTCCCCCAATAAGTATGTATATACCATGCAGCCATAATTTCAATGCAATTCAGAAGTGAAGCAAGCTTAGACTTGATGGATGCTTTGATTACTCTCCAAAGCAAATTCTGACTAAGCCTGAAGTTTGGTGAAACAGTGGGCATCACTCTTCCAACCACCTCACTTCAAATGCAGTTCTACCATGCAGTGCTAGGGAATTTGCTCCTGATAAAGAATACTTTCATTGTGTGGCTTGAAGCCAGAAATCCTCGCCAGTTGAGTCCATATAGATTTTGGGATGCTTCTCATAAAAACAGAGATACTGTACTTGCAAAACTTCATCCTGCACCCTTCACTTATAAAAGCTTTACGAAGCTATGATAAATATATATTTGAAAATATATATCAATCGCATGTTCTGCAATGTTCTTTTCATGGTTTTGCTCTGTACTGAATAACTGTGGTGCTCCCTATTCTTATCCTCAGAAACAGCTGCATTTCAGTGATGTGAAGTAATGTGCTTATTGTATCACTCCTTCTCTTTCTTTTTTGGTAGGGAGAAGGCAGAAGAAAACTTGCTTATCCAAGAGACTCAGATAAGAAATGGTAAAGAGATTTTGCAGTATCAAGGTTGATACCACCTGCTAATAAGGCTCTTAAATGATCAAAACCCAGAGAGATGCCTGAGAGACAACCCAGCCTTTCTCAGGAGAGTCTTTCTGTGGTGGTTGGGGCCAAGTTTGGAAGGAAGGATTTGTGTTACAGACTGCCTGGCAGTTGGGAGCCTGGGCACCTGCAGGCTTCCTATTTTGTCATGGCTGAGTCTGGGATGAAGAAATGTAACCTACTAGGATACACTAGAATTTAAGGGCTCACCTTAAAAAGCAGGCTGTGAATGGTCCTCAGTCTTCCAGGGGTGAGGTAAAAACACACCCCTCTTGTTAGCAGATGTGTTTTTTCAGATGGGGAAGAGAGTGGAGTCAGTGATGCTAAGATAGGGAAGGAAGAACCTTTTTGATCCTCTCACTTTTCCTTCCTCATGGCCATTGGGTGGCTGAGAGTGGTAAGTGATGTCTTGGGGGTACCCAGCTAAGGGTTAACGAGGCAAAAAGCGAGTTAGCAACATGATGTGAAAGTGAGTTCAAGGGAGCTGGGACTCATTTGTCATACATGTGTATCCACTGGTTTCCACAAAACCCAGGGACTCAGCCTGCCTGTTGCCTCACAATAAAAGGCAAGGGTGGCATTGTCTTTCCCATGCCTCCTTCCCTTTGCCCTTTGTCTTCAGATTTCCTGGTGGCCACTCCGGCTGCAGGAGCGATGCGCATGAGGCGCTGGGGGTTTTATCAGATCATTGTCTTCCAGCAAATTGTGTCACTTCAGCTGCAGAGTAATCTTCTGCTGGCACAAAGCAGTGCTTTAGTCCTGTTTGCTGTTGAAATGAGTTGTCTGTAGGCAGCTGGCAAGGGAATGAGAAACAAGGATGCAGGCTTCGGGGGCAGGATGCAGGTAAGCTCCCTGCTGCACATGGGCAAGGGATGGCTTTGCATAGCCAGAGCAGCAGAACCAGCACAGGGCTGGACCTTTGCTGTCTCAGTTACCAGTCCCCAGTGCATTCACAGAGCTGGAACTCCATGCTGCTGCCACTGCACCCCAGGCATCTGACAGAGGGCAGGTGCTGGAGGGAGCCTGCTGCTTTCCACTCCTCCTAGGACAAGCTGACAGCTTGCATGTCACAGCCACTCGCAACTCAGATCCACAAAGGGCCCAGAGTCAGCTTCAGGATTTTTACTTCTTTATATTTTTCATTGTTAGTTTGCTTGAAAATGTGGTCAGAAGGTGCATGACATCTGGCAGTGGTGGCCATTGCTTTCTTTCTGGGAGCCAGTGGTTAGCCCTAGAAAAGTCTGGAGGGAGCTGAGAACCCCTCAGCCTGAAGGTGTTTGATCCAAGACTTTCCCCACTCCAAAAAAAAAAAAAAGGGCCACAACCTTTTTCTGCTTACAGAGCATCCTGGGGCAAAAGCATACAAGTTGCAACCCATGAGGTTTCCCTACTC
Source organism: Leptocoma aspasia (assembly GCA_013399835.1). Lineage (NCBI taxonomy): Eukaryota > Metazoa > Chordata > Aves > Passeriformes > Nectariniidae > Leptocoma > Leptocoma aspasia. The sequence goes on along the minus strand of VXAX01006201.1, from coordinate 361,659 downwards.
TGTGTAAACATTTGTGGAGCAGGAACCACATTCCCCATCTCCAGGTGGGTGTTCCAACCACAATGCAAGAGAGCCTTTCCTTCACAATTAATATTCAAATGTTTCACACAAGGTGGAACAGCTCTCAAAGTGTCTTGGTGGTTGGAACATGCTTCAGAGCAGTGGGTGATCTGCTTCAATCCCACTCTGGATGGAGCAGGGATGGGATGTGAACTTTTGGAACTTCCCCTCATCTGGCAGCCTGATGAACCCTGTCCTTTGCTTCCTCTTCTGCTCTTTCAAGTGCCTGCAAACAAAATATTTCATTTGCAGGGAGCAAGAGAATTTTTTTCACTGCAGAAATGGTTTGCAGTGCTTTAAAAAAAAAAAAAGCTTATTTCAAATTACATTATTTTTTGATGGCTTTATTCTGCTGCCAGACTAAATCAGACATTTGCAGTTCCCTATGTCCTGCTCTAGCTGACACCCGCCATCACAAAAAATAAATTAAGTTCTTTTCTCTAGTCTGCAGTAACTGGAATGTGGGCTTGCTACAGGGATGTCACACTACCTGTGTGTTGCCATGTGCCTCCATTATTTCTTCACCTGTGTACTTCCTCTCTATCTTGGCATCAGCATCACTCTCAGAGGTAGCAATGCTTCTGGTGCACGAAGAGAGCTTTGGGTCTATAGCAAATGGAGTCTTTTCCATAACAATGGGCATTGCCAGTGTCTTTTGCTCTTCCTGAGCCCTGAGGAGAGAAGAGAAGGGCTTGAGAGGAGCTGTTAGTCATAACTGCTGTGGACATAACATCCTTTCATGTTTTTGAAGGGTCCCAAGGGCCTGGCCGTGGGACATGGTGGTTGCTGTGCCAGACGGAAGAGGAGTGGAGGCAGGTCACAGAGAGCTTCAGAGAGAGGACTTCCCTTAGAGAGAGGCAGCTCTACAAACTCTTGAGTGAAGACTTCCTGCCGGAGATCTGCAACATGATTGCACAGAAGGTGAGGAGACTTGACATCCTGTTTACCTCTCTTTGCTTCCAAGAGCATGGATGCTTGCTGAGTGAAGGAGAGCTAAATCCAAGCAGCCTGTCTCCCCGTTCTGCTCCCTGCACCTCCAGCCTGCAAGTGTCATGGATGTGGGGGCTGTTGAACTTGTGGATGTGGGGAATACTGTCCCCGTGCTGTGGCAGTGCTGGAGTCGGTGCTCAAGGATCCAGCTGGTGATTGTACAGCAGTGTAGGCAGGATGGCTGAAGGGGTTACTGTCTTCAGCCATGTTCTGTGGCCTTTTCCTGCTAGCAGGGGATCTCTGTGCTTTTGAACTGCTGCGATTTACAGCCTGGCTTTTCTATGCAAACTGCCCGTGATTCCACTTTTACTGCTGTTTCTCTGCTGGCTCTACTGAAGGGCCACTGGCTGCTGAGCTGTCCTAGCTAAGTCTGCTTTGAGCTGGTACGTCAGAACCCCAAAACTCTGAAGGGTATTGTCCGTCAGCTGAATGTTTCCAGGTGAAACAGATCTGGAAAGGGATCCTTCGGCTCGATGGCTTTGTAAAACAGGCTCTGCAGTCAGCGTGATGTTCTTGGATTGAGTTCAGTTTGCTTGTTTGCTACCCTTGTAAAGCTAATAGGGATTTCATGGTCACTTCTAGCCCTCAGAGTTTCTCCTGCCAGTGTCTCCAATGTGCCCTAATTTCCTCCACTCTCTTTTTCCTTCCCTCAATTCTCAACCCTGTTTCAGGAGAAGCGTCTGCAGCGGACAGAGTTTTCTCCCAGGTGGATGTCTGACCATCAGCCCATCAAACCAATCAAGCAGGAGGTGAGGGGGGGTGCGAGGGGGAGGACGATGGAGGGAGGCAAGAGCAGATGCCTCCTGGGGGAAGAAATAAACAGCAGCATCGCCATTCAGTGGGAAGGAGAGGCTTGAAAAGTGCCTGTGCTGAAAGAGAGATGGGTGGTAATGCCCGTCAAAGGCAGGCTGACACCCGGGGCTTCTATGGCGAGCAGGGAGGTGCTGCCCTCTGGATCACAGAGGTAACCAGCAGACCCCGCTGCTGCAGCTGCATATGGAAATCTGCGCTCAGTCTGGGGAATTCCACTTCAATGAAAGTGCTGGCACATTCGAGGCAGTTCAAAGAAAAGTTGAAGAAGGATGAGAGGGCTAGAAGAACCAGCTTACAAAGGGAAATGACAGAAATTCAGCCAAGGGGAAAACGTGAGGCTGCAAACACATGAGGGTGTAGATGGCGCCGAGGGAGAGAATGACTGATGCAGTATGGAGCTGAGCTAGGAGGGGGTCAGCTGGAAATGGAAGTCACAATTTAGGCTACTTACAGAAATGCTTATCAGACTGCAGCCTTGTGGGCTCAAACGGCACTTTCCGTGCCTCCTCACCCTCATCTCCTCTCCACCCCATCAGTGCAACAGCACTGCTGCTGCTTCACTGTCTGTGCAGTGAACCAGACCCAGGAAAATGACTGGAGTTAAATATAACCTTTTTCTTTGGTCGGGGTTATTTTTGACATAGATCAGTTTTCCGATCCAGTTCACCACACAGCCCCTAAGAGTCACGCTGGCACAGCCGGGACACGGGGCCATGGAGATGGGGGGTCTTTGAACTGGCAACTGCTACCCCAAGCAATCGGTCAGACAACACAGGATGAGCTTTGGAGGAAAAAATTGTCTCAATTCTATCAGGCTGGGGCATAATCTCTCACTGTAGATGTAATGGAAACGTAGTTACCTGTGTTTTGTCAAACCCTGGAAATGAGGCTGCAGGGAATATGCTGTGTGAGCTAGAGTCAGGGGTTCCCCCAAAACAAAGGAGAAAGTACAGGTCCCCCGTGCAATAAATGTAGTTGTTTGGAAACAGATAAATAAAAGGAAGGAAGAACCTCTCATCATGCTGCAGAGAGGAAAATAAGACCCCAGCAATGGTCAGTGTGGGGCCAGAATTGCTCTCTGCAAAGCCCACCATGCAGGAAGCACAGGGACGCATGTTTGTTCACAGGCAGCAGAAATCCCAGAGGAGGAGGGGAGTGGGAAACACATGGAGCCTGAATGATGCTAATCAGAAGCGCAGGTGCTCCAGGTCTGCAGCAGCAGAGGGCTGTTAATTGCCGCCTGTGGGCCAGTGAAATGTTTCCAGCGAGCAGGGGGCCCTCCTGGCACCCGCTGTGCCAGGACACAGGGAGCCAGCCAGCACCAGAGTGGTGATGCTCATGCTGCTCCCCAGCAGGGTGTGGCAGCCATCCCTGCCATGGGGCAGCCAGGGAAGGTGCCAGCATGTCTGATGGCTTGTTCCTCAAGCCAGGGTGGGCAGCCAGCGAGCCTGGGGGAGAAAACCTCAGCCCGGTGCAGGTGACCTCTTTCTCCTGGCTGCTGCTTGAGTTGGAGATGTAACTGCTCCATGGGCTCCTGATCCTTCGGGGGATTTCTCAACAGGTGGTTCAGATTAGCTCCTCATTAAGAGCTGCCTGAGCAGCACCCTCATTAGGAGAGCTCTGCAGAAACCTGAGCGGGGAAGGTTTGGCGGATGAGGGGCCGGGGCACTCAGGGCACCTGCACCTTCTGGCCTTCTGCCCCTGAATCTGATACCCACTGTCTGGAGAGCAAAACTAAAGGCAGAAGTTTGGCTCTTCCAGAGTCCCAGGGCCAGGGGACAGCAGTGATGTTGTGTCCTGGAGTGCTCTCTGCCGGAGGGAAGGAGGCGGTGATGCCTTGGTCGCTGTGGTATTTATCCTCCGAGCAGGGAGGAAGCTGGAGAAGCGTCCTTTTGCCACCTCCTTGGTCAGGAAGGAAGCTTAACTTGTGTTCTTGCTTGTGTCATTCCAATAAGCATCTGCTTCCACCAATCCAGTAGGAGTTTGCTGCTTCATGTTTGCATATTTTTTTTAACCCTGAGTTGAGCACGCTCATCCCCAATGGACTTAGGTGGGACACCAGGCAGATGGTCCCTCTGAAAATCAGGTTGTTTCTGTGTCTGGAGTGTCTCAAAGAGCCCATGCAGCACTGTTGCTGCCCTGCAAGTGCTGCAGGGAGTAAGTGCAATTGTGGGTGTCTACTGCAGTCCTTGGGGCTCACTACACTGTGTTTGTGCTTTCTGCTTTTCCCTTTCCTTTGCTTTCTAGATCTGGTAGGATGATACCCTCTCCTTTGTTTGAAAGTGCTTTATTGATGCCATATTTGTGGTGGGTTGATCTGGAGTGTGATGTGGATCCTGTGTCATGCCATTAAAGCATAGGGTGCTGAGTGTACCCTGCAGGCTTGGAGAGGTCCTGCTGTGAGCCCTGCAGCTTGGATGTTGTGTTCTGTTTCCATAGGACATGAATGGTGGAAGTTGTATTTATCCAGGGAGAGGGAAGGTCTCACCTGTGTACCAGCAATTGCAATTAAAGAAATTGTAACATGCCAGGCTGGCTTACATCTACTGGTTTGAGAATGTAAAGGCTTATGGTCACATCCTCATTAAAATATCTTGGCATACCAAGTTTGGTGGCTGGTCCTGCTCACCTCTTTCTCTTTACTGCAGAACCTGACTCTTTTTGTTCCTATTGCAGTTTAAAGATTTATCAAGAAAGTCAGAGAAAAACTTTTCGACAGTGGTCAGGATCAGGTCTAAAAGGAAGTTGTTTGCAGCAAATCAAATGGCAGAGCTTTTGAGAAAGGGATATAAAAAGAATCAAAAGTGGAAATAGAGAACCCAGTTCTCTAGGTTCTTGACCTGTTGTCCTTGTCATAGTACAATGCTGAGCATCCTGATGTTTGGATATTGATCAGGGAGGAGAGGTCTGAGAGACAACTGGAATAATAATTCCAGGGAACTGAAAGGATTGCTTTATAAGAAAACATTTAATCTAACTGTAGAAATGTAGGAGTGTTATGTAAGTGTCTGAGGAAGTCCATAAGGTAAAGGCTGAAATATGAGTGGAGAAAAGGAGAATTTATGTTCACCCAGAAGAGTAACTAGGAATAATTGGATGGAATGAGAGAAACAAACTTTAAATTGACTGTGAGGAGAAGCTGGCTAATCTCAAGGCACCTGAACTCACAGAATTATTTCCCTAGGAAAGAGATAGATGAGTAAAGTGATAACATTTTGACAAAGATATAAAATGGAAAAGAAGAGAGTAGTTCCCTTGTGATGAGATGAAGCTCTGGGTTTCACCTTAAAGGATCAGCACAGAATAGGTAGGTTTTATTGCCCAATCTGTCCCTAAATGCAGGATATGGTCCTAATTTTGTCAAGAGTCCCATGACCCTCTCTTGGACACTTCTCTGTGACTGTTGATGGTTCAAGCATAATTCTCTTAACGTATTGTTTCTGCTGGAGATGATGCATGGTGCTCATGTACAGAGAACTGGAGTGGGAGTTTGTGTGGCAGCACAGGGTTGTGTAGGGGAAGGGGAGGCAGAGGGGGAATGAACGTCAGTGAAACCAGACAACATTTCTAGTTCATCAAAACTCCCCCAGGTTCTATTCCTGGGCAGTGAAACAAGGACAAAATAGTAATCGTGGTGCCAGATTTTTTTTTTTTTCCTGGGGATTAATAATGGGCCTGGAGAAGTTGATGGTCTGAGCAGCAGCCAGTGGACCCCAGCTGATTGCTAATCCTCAGGAAATGCCTTCTGCCTAAGTGGTGGTTGCTGGTTATTCCCTGAAAATGAAGTTGGAGCAAAATGTATGTACATTGTTCTTTTCTGGTTGATATTCCCTGCTCATAAGGCACAAATATCTTGGTCACAGGGGTAGGAGTGGCTGGTGGATGACTAATACATTTGTCTTAGAATTAAATTAAGGTAATAAAAATAATTCCACACTTCCATGTACATACCTCATACTTTATTGGAGAAATAGGAGCAGGCAGTCCCTGGTCTGGGAAGCCTGCAGTCTTAAGTAGGATCAAACACAGCCTTGCAGCCTGCTGGCAGTGGGGAGGTGAGAAAGTGGGGCAATAAAGAGCCAGGTGTCCTTGAATGACAGAACTCGTTTTGGGACCCAGCAGGAAAACTGTCCAAACAAACAAATGAAAGCTAGTTCAGGGGAGATTAGCACACAGAAATTTTGAACAGGAAAGGAAAACATTCCTAATGATACCTTGACGTAAGGTTGTACCAGACGCTTTTCCTATTGAAGTATTCTGTGTTTTGCAGCAGAGACAGGTTTGGCAAAGTAGTCCTTTCTTCTCACACTTGCAGTCAGAGCTCTGCTAGCTGGAAGAGGTAGAGGTGTTGTGTAAGGGTGTCAACAGCCTGAATCCTTTGCCCAGAAGGGAAGAGAAATGCACACAGTGCATCCCTGACAGAATGGCAGCTTGTCTAACCCATCGCTTCTCCTTCCATTGTCCTTGTATCAGTAGGATTTCATTGCTTGACAAATAACTTCCCTTTCCATTTTGCTTTTCATCTAGGAAATCAAACATACAAATCCTTTTTTTTTTCCCTTCCATTCATTCATTGTAGGTGTGCTTTAATACTTCCTCAAAGTAAACCTGCGTCTGCTTGGCTTTCAGTAAGGCAGTGCATTACAGGTTTTGGTGCATCATTTTGTTGCAGGTAAACCCAAATGTGCTGAGCTCCATGGAGAAGCAGAGGCGCAGAGAGGAAGAGGAGGAGCGCCAGATCCTTATAGCAGTGCAGAAGAGGGAGCAGGAACAGCTGCTAAAGGAGGAGAGGAAGAGGGAGATGGAGGAGAAAGTCAAAGCAGTGGAAGGTAACGTGTGGCCAGTGTGAAGCACAAGTGGAAACTTTCAAAGTCAAGACTGAGATCTTGAATTAAAGTCTGCCATTTGCATTCCTCCCCTGCCAGACTTGCTAATGAGAACCTTTTCTTGCACTTAGCTCTGATAAATTGGACTGACCGTAGTTCCTTTTTCTTTGTCTGTCCTCTCAGTGTTGGTGGCTGTTCTCTAGGGCACCTTTAGACTGTCTTGTCTTCTTCAAATTGTGCTAATTTCTTCCTTGCCCCAGCTGTCCAATTTTTTTCTCCTGCTATTCATGTTGTTTCTTGTTTCTGTCTCCCCACTTGCCTCCTCATGATTTCCCTGGCTGCAGGATTAGCTGGCTTTGCTCTCAATGGATAGCATTTGGTTCTTTTGGCCCAATGCATGATGAAAGAAGAATTCTCTTTGAGGAGAAAAGGAATGGGATAACATGGGAGTAGCAAGAGTAGTGTTTTAATATTGCTACTGGCCTTATCAATTGGAAAATTAAAGATGAAGGGACCAGGCTACATAGAGCATGAGAGGTAGCAATTTTAGGTGTTGGTTTAAAATGTTTGTCATTATGAACTAAATGTTGATTTAAGCTGTTCTGGAGCAACCAGCCATGTTGTGTTAATACATCAGATCAAGACACAGACAGCAGGTAGTCAGCCAGTACATGTAGGTGTGGGTGTCAGAGCAAGCTCATTTCTGACCACCTTCTCTGTGTTGGCCTCCCTTGTGGGGGGTTCCTTTAGCTGCTGCTTTAGCCAAGGTGGCTGGCTGGGCTGTTGTAGTTCTACAGAAAGGCTGAACATCCTCAAAAAACTCTGGCAGTGTGGGGCAGTATCAGTATCATGAGTCCCGAAGTGGATAAAGAATCAGAAAAGGAAAGAAAATATTAAGTTCATGCAAACCTTGTAAACTGTCCAAAATGAAACAGTTTGCTACCAGATGTTTGGTAGGAGGCCAGATGTTATCGAAGAATAGCTTTTTTTTACCTGCTTACCTTTCTAACCTTTAGCAAAACCAATTACTTCCTTGGCCTTTGTGTATTCCTGGTTGCTAGTCCTAGCTAATCAGGTGCTTTAAATTGAGACTCATCCAGCTTCCATATCTGCCACAGATACCTGTTTCCCTTGGCAAATTGCATATTCTCTGTGGTTTAATGCTTCATCTCTGTAGACAAAATTAGTTTTGAAGTTCCACAAGAGCTGCAAAGATAAATGTTCCTGTAAAATGGTTTTGTTTTGGTATAAGCCACTTCCTTTTCTGGGTAAATGCAATATTTACATCATTGGATTCAAAGGCACCAGAGCCATGCAAAGAAAGTGGCATGGAGGTTGAGCAGTAGCTTCTTTTAAGCCAAGTTAGCATACATTCATGCTTTTATTGGCAGAGGTGCTGTAATTTTGTTTTGTGCAGTTTGTTTCCATTAGTTTAAACTCTTCTCTAGTCCATTTAGTCTTAGTCAGGAGAAGTCTTCTTTTAAGCTGGTGCAAAAACTGTTTGCAAAGGTTATGTTGACTTGTTCAGTTAAACCACTACAGTGTTTTTTATCCCTAGAACCAGCAGCTATCCAGGTAAAACTGGCTTCTTAATGATTTTTCTTAGTGCCAAGCACACCCACCACTAGCATTTGCTGTCATGACAGTTCTTATGATGGAGAGGAAATTATTTGAAAATTCTGTCATTTGTTTTACTTGGTCCAGACTTGTTACAACTGGACATCCGACAGCAGAAATTTTAGGGTAACAAAGATTTTCTTCTAATTTTCAGTCTGTTTGGAGCATAATATTAATTTTATATGGCCTTCTGTAGAGGGAAGATGTGAAATATCTTCTCTGTGATGAATTTCACCTTCTTCTCAGTTTTGGATGGCATTCCTGTTTTTACATCACATTCCTGTTTCCAGCCCAAGATTACACTTCCCCCAACTCCAACACACTCCCCAGGTAGCAAGTTTCCCACTGGGCCCATCTGTACTCTCCTGAATTTATAAGTTAAGGCAGCTTTCTAGATTTCTACCACAACAGTATGTTAGAGTTTCCCAGTTCTCTTTCTGGATGCTGCCTCAACATAATCTGTCACATGTACGACTTTCTAGCTGGTTGAGGTACTTTTTAGGGCATTATTTACATTTTGAAAGCTGGGTAGGACTCGACCCAGGCCAACAGTATGAGAATGAGCTCTGACAGTGATCTTGAGCACACTGTGTTAATCACTAGCTGTGGTAGAGGCTCCTGCTATTAATCCTAGCTGAGATCTGGTACCAGGGTAGCACTCCTTGATTCCTGTCAGTTTACCAGCTCAGATCCTTGGCAGACATTGGTGGATTTCTAAAATCTACACAATCTTTATCTCTTGGCTGCTGTTGTCATAAGATTTTCCATTTGCTGCCCAAATAATCACTTCATGTTCTCCTCAGCTTTCTCACTTTGGCATCTATTGCAATGTCATCTAAGGATTGCTAATTTTATGAAAGAAGCATGAATTCTGAATTGGACAGACTCAGATCTTCTCTGTCATGCAATTCTCTTAGATTCTGTCAGACACCTTAAATACAAGTCCTATAATCCCAATTTCAGTGCTGCCCTGAGTCTTCTAACAGGAAATTCGGGCTTTCTTTTACCAGTCCTTGACATATCTGCCAATGAATGTCCCTGCAAACACTCACCTTGTAGCTATTCCTACTTTTCTTGTGCTCTCAACCCCCATCCCAAATTTGTTTTCAACTGACAGAGTAGGACTTTAATAAATATTTTTCCACCAGAGCTGGTACCTCTTGAGTAGTTGGCATTTTCCAAAGGCAGAGCCTCTGCTAGAGGGTGTTAGCCAAGTCTTCCTCATCTTTCTTTTACTCTGGGTGTTCCCTGATGTGGCCTTTCCTGTGACATCTCTCCCTGAACATTACTTTCACAGAATTCTACTCCTACAGAAGGTTGGTCCAACCACAGGTGTTTTGCAAGTCAAATGAATTCAGATTTCCTATAAGAAAAAGGAAATGAGGTTCATAAGAGCCCATAAACTTTCTATTATGAAGCAGTCTGTTAGCCAGCTGTCTGGTTGCATTACCAGTGCTGGTAATATAACCAGCATTGCTTCTTCCTGTGTCTCACTTCTTTAAACAAAAGCCATCCCAGTGGTCTTCGTGTGTGGCAACTTGCTCACTCTGGCCACTGGCCATGAAGACCTGAGCAATCTTCCCAAAGCCAGTCATGGACAATAATGACCCCAGTTACTCAATTACCCAGTTCCATTTACTCAGCTGGTAGAACTTCCCTGGGCACTGCTCTTCATCCCATTCAGTGCAAAGGCAGCTGCCTCAAGTTCACCTGCCTGAGGTGAAGCCCCTAAAGGAAGATAACAACAAGCCAGCTCTTTCCATAGTGCTGAGCTGTGCCTAGGGCTGGGTGTTGAACTTCCCTCTTTGTACCACACTACTTCTGGAAGTTGCCCAAGGCAGCATCTGTGTCACAGTGATTCTTCAAGATTGGTGATTGTAACCGAGGGAAGATGATGAGGGGTGTTGATGGTGCACTGTATTCTCACCCCACCTGCTCCTGTGCTGTTGCTGCTTTTGCTGAAAGAACAAGACCTTCTCACTGGAGTTCTTGAGAGCTGCAAGAGCACCTTCTGTTTCCCTGCAACATGTGGGCAAGGAGTGCTGAATGGTTTTCCATCTCTTCCCACTGCAGAACGGGCCAGGAGGAGGAAGCTTCGTGAAGAGCGGGCCTGGCTGCTGGCACAGGGGAAGGAGCTCCCCCCTGAGCTTTCCCACTTGGATCCCAGTTCCCCTGCCAGGGAAGAGCGAAGGACCAAGGATATGTGAGTACACAATGGGGCACTGCAGCACACAAGTGTATTGAAGCAGAGCAAGTATGGCAAGGAGTGTGATCATTCCCAGGAATGCAGAGGGAGAAGGAAGGTTGGAGAACAGTGAGAGGAGTAAGCTGAGAAACATCTGGGTTTGGTCCATATGAGAGGAGTGTTTGTGATGAGGCCTGTTGGCCAGCATTGTGGCACAGCATGGGGGGGAAGAGAAGATGAAGTACAGAGCGTGTCTTATCTATCCTCAGTCTGCATATTCACTGTGGTGCTTCCCATTACAGCTTTGAACTGGACGATGAGTTCACAGCCATGTACAAAGGTTAGTCCCACCCCAGCTCTCTCAAAGTGAAATACTTCCCTGTGTGTGTGAGTGTAACCATTCACCTTTCTCTTGCTTCTGCCAGTTCTAGATGTGGTGAAGGCTCACAAGGACTCTTGGCCCTTCTTGGAGCCTGTTGATGAATCGTATGCTCCCAACTACTACCAGATCATTAAGGTATGGAGAGTGGCCCAGCCATCTTAACTGCAGCACTTTGTTGACTGGGATGCAGTTTTTTGGAAGTGTTTTGAAGTTTGATGGGCTGTATTATTCTCACAGTCAATCTCCATGATTCTGGCAGTCCCTTCTAGCCTTACAAGTCAAGAAAACCAGAGGTGGATGGCTGCCTCTCTGGAGAGCATCCTCTGCTGCCCATGCCCTCTCTGAGCTCTAACTTTGTAAGCCCCACTATGCTTTCTGTAACTGAAGGGAAGTTTGGTTGTATTCCAGGCCCCCATGGATATCTCTAGCATGGAGAAGAAGTTGAATGGAGGTCAGTACTGCACCAAGGATGAATTTGTGGGTGATATGAAGACCATGTTCAGGAACTGTCTTAAGTACAACGGTGAAGGCAGTGGTAAGAGCAGTAAGATGCTAAATTTGTCTATTTGCAGTGCTCAGCCAAAGCAAGCAGTGCCCTCTGCCTCCTCACCAGTACTTGATTTATAATTCTTCTCTTTCAGAATATTTTTGGGAGACCAGATGAAAGGGTAATAGTTACTGAGACCTGCATTGGGTTTTAGTGAGGCTTTTAGCACAGTTTGGTCATGCTGAATTGGGGCATTGCATACTAAGGACTGCCATGTTGGTAGATGGTGAAGGCAGAACACAAAGAGAGAGGAGCGTCTATTTCTTTCTGAGCTCATTCCTTCATGTGCTTATGTGTGCCCCTTTTCCTCATAGTGACTAATACAGACTTTGAAAAGCAGTGGAGTCTGGTTAACTTGCAGTGTTTGTTGAGTACCACAGGAGAGTGAGGAGTGAACCATGCCTGTCCTTTGGATGGAAAATGTGGTTTTTACGTTCCTTGGCTATTGAAGGAACAATGTGAGTGTGCAAATGGGAAATCCTGGGTTTAATTGCCATGCCAATTAAAATTCTATGTGTTGCTTAGATAAGAAACCAGTTCCCATATGATGGGTCATCACTGCAGACTGTCTCACCAGCAACACCTGGTGAGAAAGGGAGAGCAACATTAAGAACAAATCAGCTTGTTGCTGTTGGCTGCAGGTAAAAGCATACTTGCACTGCCACTGGGAGAGCTTTGTTCCTCAAGGAACTTCAGGGTTAGTTTAGTGGAAACAACTGGAAAGTCACTTGCTTCAAGGCCTTGTCACCAACACCTCTCACATGTCTTTTCCTTCCTATCTGCTCAACAAAAAGTAAAAGCTCATCTCAGCAGAACTGTCCAGTGGAAATGATGCAGTGGGGACACTGGTGTTGGCAATAGCTTTAGTGTAAGGGTCAGCAAGTGCTTTGGAAACTACACAGATAAATGTGTTTGCTGATTTTCCTCTGTTTTGTGGCCCACAGCAGAGATCTGAACGAGTCCAAGAAAAGCCTTTGAAAGTAATCAAATAGCATTGCTGGAAGTTCACATTTCTTCTCTCAGCACTCCTGCTGGCTAACTGTGCAGGTCACACATCTCTGTGAGCAGAGGTGGTGCACCTCCTAATGTAATTCTTGGCACTAGGCTGGAACACTGAGTTAGTGCTGACTCTGCAGGCCCTGCTGCCAGTGGTACTTTGTCATGCCTGTGTGCCTGTCCTCTGGTGGGGTTATGGAACAGAACTGATGCTGTGTTGCTTATGGAGTTTAGGAACCAAAGCCAACTGGTTAGAAACAAAAGTCTTCCTTGGAGAAACTTGGCAGAGGGGAGATGATTTATCTGACGTTGCATAATTGCTTCTCTCTCTGACGTTCTTGTGGGTTTTTGACTGCAGAATATACAAAGATGGCTTACAACTTGGAGAGGTGTTTCCACCGAGCAATGATGAAGCACTTCCCTGGGGAAGATGGAGACACAGATGAGGAGTTCTGGATCAGAGAGGATGGGAGACGAGAGAAGAGGAGCCGGCGGACTGGCCGCTCCGGCACAGGCAGTGTCTGGACTCGATCACGAGACCCAGATGGGCCTGGCAAGAGACAGCAACGCCTGGAAAATGGAGGGAAACCTCCACCATATCGAGCTACTTCTAGGGCTCCTGCTTCCTCCTCCTCTTCCTCTTCCTCCTCCTTCTCCTCGTCCTCTGTAGATGACCCAAGTGGCAACCCAATGCAGGCTGCTCGAGAAGTGGGCCCTTCCAATGGGCGAGGCTTTCCCCACTCCCTGCAGTACGGCGGCATGCCCAGCCCTGTGCCACATCCTGGACAGATGGTAAGGAGCAGTTCCTGCTGTCCTTTGCCCACCAGGGCAAGGGAGGCAGGGAGGTAAGGTGGGATGAAACTTCTTACCATGAAATCCTTAGTGCATGTCAGGAGCCTTTTCCCAGAGATAAAGGGTCAGAGCTATGGTGAAACTTTTCACTCCAAGTGAAACTTTTCAGCTGTTAGATTTAAACTGGTACAATTTAAGTCTTTGCCACATTGGGTGGGGGCGATCTCCTAATGTTTCCCATGGCTGGCATGTCCCAGTGTAGGCTTGCACAAACTGATTCCCCCAGTTGTCTTCTCTCCTTAGAGAGTAACCCCAGTATGCATGGAAAGCTGTAACATTTCTTCCCTTACCCCCAGTTTATGAAGCTGAACAAGCTGGTCTTCCTTTGTCTCAATTGTTTACAGATGCCTGGTAACTTCGTGCCATCTGTGTACTACTGCATTTCGTGCCTTGAGTATATAGAAAAGCATTAAACTAAATCAAACAAAGGCCACCCTGGATTGCAGCAGTGACCTATCTTTAGCCCAGCGTTTCTTCTCTGAATGCCACCTCTGTTCTGCCTCCCTTGTGGCCTATTCCTCACCCATCCTTCACTGCCTTTTCCATTTTAACCAGTGATGGCTTGTGGTGTGATGTATCTGCCATTCCCCTGAGATCTAGGCTATCCCTTGCCCTTTTATCTAGAGATCAAACAAAATTTTTAGAGTCATTCTTGTGCTGCAGATAGTGGGAGGTGGTAGGAGAGCTGGAGGCCTTGAGTGTTTTGAAGGAAATCCAGCACATTCCCGGTTGTCTTCCTGCTTCCATACTCCTGTGGTCCATTCCTCTTCTTGAAGCAAACCACTGCCCACTCCAGTCCTCTTGCTTGCTCCCCAGTATCTGGGTGGCAAGTGAGTGTATTGCAGCCTTAAGTTCAGGGCTGAGTGGCTGAGGTGTGACAGAGTGGCTTTGATAAGGCTTTGTCACCTCACAGAAGGGAGTGTACAGGTTTTCCACGGTATCTCCAAAACAGTCCAGCTGCTTATTCAGTGTGGTTACTCCAGCCTTGGCTTCCCCTCACCTGCAGTATTTCGGCTACCTTTATGCACTTCACAAATTGTTCTATTTCTCCCCTCTGCACTTCTCCCCATCCCTCAGAGACCAGCGGTGCCAGGAACGTTTGGTCCTTTGCGTGGATCGGATCCCACAAAACTGTACGGCTCTCCCCGAGTGCCTGAGCCCCATCCTGGAGACCCAGTCCAGCAGCACCAGCACTTTGCCATGCAGGTAAGCCCCTCCTGCCACGGGGCGCGGCACCCCAGGCCCCGCAGGTGCCACGGCTCTCGCTGAGACCCCCTCTCTCTCCGCAGCCGGCCGTGGGACTGAGCGAGCACCGCGGGCACCGGCTGGGCACCCCGGAGAAGCAGGGCTGCGTGGCACCGGCCCACGTGGCCGGGCTGGGCCCCCGGCTGGGCTCCCTGCAGCTGGGGCGCGTGGGCGGCCCCCCACCCGATGGCGTCTACCCGCCGGCTCAGTTCCAGCAGGGCTTCCTCCCACCACGGCACAACGGGCCCCCGGTGAAGCCGCCGGAGGGCTCGGAGGTCCCTCCAGGACACATGTACCGGCCCTACAAGTACCTGAACCGCGCACATCCGGCCCTGTGGAACGGCAGCCACGGCCCCGCTGGCCAGGCTGCCGTGGGCCCCGAGGAGAAGGCGCCCATGGGGCCGGGGCGCTCGCTCCAGCCCCGTGTCCTGGGCCATATGATGGACCCCCGGGCCATGAGGCCACCGCTGCCTGCGAGCCAGTGGAGCGAGCAGTCAACTTTCCTACCTCACGGGGTGCCTCCCTCAGGGTACATCCGACCGCCTGGCAAAGCCACCGGCCAGAGGATGCCGCAGCCGCCGGCAGCTCTGTTTGGGGGACCGCCTCAGGTTCAAAGGGGGTGCCAGGGCGGGGACNATTTAAATATAAATTGGAATATTTTCTAGTCAGGGCATTGCTTAGATTTTTTCTAGGACTAGGGTTTTGTTTCACTGTAGCCTGCCAGAGGTCCTCTCTCTCCCAGTTTTACCTGCAAATTATCAGTGTGCCACGAGGTGCAAATGCAAAGCATAGGCTGTGATGCTTCTAGAGCTCACCTGGAGTTAATATAAAAATTGGATCTGCAGAGATTTAGGTAAGGAGAGGAGATGTTACGTGAATAAATGCCTTAAATATGCTCCTTTGAGTGTGTGTACGTATGGCTTCTCCTCTGAAATGCACATCTGCCTTATGAGCTCTCAGCATCTTAAAATCCTCACACACCAGGGCTGCCCAAAAGCCCCTGAGCAGCTGTATCAGATCAGGTGGGATGGCAGCATGTCATGCATGTCCTTACCAGTTTCCTTCTGGTTGAACTTTATTTGTTCTATCCGGTAAACTACAGATAATAATAAAAAAAAAAAAACCCTTAAAATTAAAACCTAATGTAGAGTTCAAAAAAAAATCAGAGATCAAAAAAAATTTTTTCATTAATTCTAGCTGGTAAACTAGAGATCAAAACCCTTGTATCTTTTATCAATCCCTTGTGTGCCTTGCACTAAGAGGAAACTNCCGGAGGCCAGCCCCCAAAACCCGTCGTGGGCAACGGGAACTCGCAGGATCCAACTGGCCCCACCATGGACATGGACAGCAACCAAGGTAACGCCCTGAGGGCCCACTGGTGGCACTTGACCTCCCTGCCTGCATCTGTTGCCTCCACCGCTCAGAAAATAATTCAAATCTTGATNCACACACCAGGGCTGCCCAAAAGCCCCTGAGCAGCTGTATCAGATCAGGTGGGATGGCAGCATGTCATGCATGTCCTTACCAGTTTCCTTCTGGTTGAACTTTATTTGTTCTATCCGGTAAACTACAGATAATAATAAAAAAAAAAAAACCCCTTAAAAATAAAACCTAATGTAGAGTTCAAAAAAAAATCAGAGATCAAAAAAAATTTTTTCATTAATTCTAGCTGGTAAACTAGAGATCAAAACCCTTGTATCTTTTATCAATCCCTTGTGTGCCTTGCACTAAGAGGAAACTCTTTCCTTGTGTGGCATTGCTTAAAAGTTATCATCGTAATTTAGCTTGCTGGATATAGAACAGAGACAGAGGAGAACATTGAGTGATTGCAGGACAGAGCAGTCTCATCTCCAAACCACAGTTGGTTAAAATATGGCTGTGATCAGCTCTGCAGTATCTCAGGGCATGGTGTTGCTCCTGCCCAAGCTGGATGCAAACAGGGTTTGCAGAGGGTGGGCTAAAATTTGATGTTAAGAAGAAATTCTTTACTGTGAGGGTGGTGAGGCACTGACACAGATTGCCCAGAGAAGCTGTGGATGCCCCATCCCTGGTTCAAGACCAGGATGGAGGGGACTTTGAACAATCTGGTCTGGTGGAAGGTATCTCTCTCCATGGCAGGAGATTGGAGCTACATGATCTTTAAGGTCCCTTCCAACCCAAACTATTCTGTAATTCTATGACTGGAAGGGACAAGGCAGCCTGAAATCAAGCTGCCAGTACACCAACACCTTATGTTGCTGTCATGTGGAGCCCAACTCTGCCTCCCCTTTAGGCAGCCTCTGCACACCTCTATGTCAGACCAAACACACGTGCCATGTTACTCCAGAGGGGCTGTGACAGCAGTGGCTTGCATACTGCAGTGTCTACCTGTGCCATCTTTCGAAGACAGATGCAAAAACTGCTCAGGAGCAGTTTTTAAAAGAGCACTTCTAAAAGAAGCAGCTATTAAAGATCACCCAAATTTGCAAAAATTAGACGTGTGTTTGACTTTCTTCCCTCTCTTTCAGTGGACACACCGGCAGGCATGGACGAGAAGGCTCAGTGCATCAGCATTCCCGACGGGGCCTACGCCAAACTCCTACCTCATCCCAAGCCCCCGCTGCCCATGGAGTGCACGAGGCGTGCCTTGCCCCCGGATGGGGAGGGGGATGGCCCCGGTATGAAGGGCGACCTGAAGGCAGGGCAGGGCAAAGACGCGTGGTCGGCGGAGAGCGGCTACGCCGGCGACCCAGGCTGTGTGAGGGACATGATGCCCGCCTCCGAAAGAGGGGCTCCCCTGCCTCAGAATGGGGCGGCGGGTGAGGGGCCAGCAGGTGGCTCCGAGGGGAAGGGGCTGGCTGCCAACTTGCTGGAGAAGCCCCTCTGCGCTGGGGGAAAGGCTCTGCCTGAAGCAGCCGTGCCTTGCATGGGACAGGGCACCGGCCTCCCTGGCCTGGATGCCACCTCCATGGGCGCCACCCCCAACCAGTTTCATCCTCTCTACATGTCCGGCCTGGAATACCCGAATTCAGCCGGGCGGTACCACATCAACCCAGGCCTGCAGGGCTTCAGCCCTGTGATGGGGGGGAAGCCACCTCCTCCTGCCTCCCATCCCCAGCATTTTCCCCCGCGGGGTTTCCAGCCAAGCAGTGCCCACCCCGGCGTCTTCCCACGCTATCGGCCGCCCCAGGGAATGCCGTATCCTTACCAGCCACAGCCCCAAGCCTCCTACCACCACTACCAGCGACCGCCCTACTACGGCTGCCCACAGGGCTACTCGGACTGGCAGAGACCTCTCCACGCCCAGGCTAGCCCCAGTGGGCACCCCAGTGGGCACCCGCCGCTGGCCAGGCCTCCTTTCCCAGAGCGGGGCTCTGCTGGCCTGCAGGGCTGTGAGGCTCTGAGCCTGGCCTCTCCCAGCCGCATGGACGCAGCAAGTGCCAAAGAGGTTTCTCCGAGCGACGGGCAGGAGCTGGGGCCTGAAGATGAGAAGTCTGAGGAGTCCCAGGAAAGACCGGAGAGTCCCAAAGAGTTTCTTGATTTGGACAACCACAATGCAGCCACCAAGAGGCAGAGCTCAGTGGCAGCGGGGGAGTTCCTCTATGGAGCCCCCCCACCACACCTGGGTGCGGGGATGGGATTCGGCCCATCAGCTTTCCCTCCCCATGGGGTGATGCTACAGACTGGCTCTCCTTATGGATCCCGGCATCCTGCCAGCCACTTCCAGCCCAGGACATATGGATCACCCATGAATGCTCACCTGTCTCATCATCCAGCCTCCAGCCAGGCCAATGGCCTCTCTCAGGAGGGGCCCCTGTACCGCTGCCGAGAAGAGAACATGGGTCACTTTCAGGCCTTGCTGATGGATCAGAGAGGCAGTGGAGGTGGCATGGGGGGGCCACCCCAGGACTTGTATAGACCCTCGGGGTAAGAATGTGTTTTCTGCAAGAAGGCAAGGTGGGAGGGAGGGTGATGCCTGGGTGACCATCTGTGTTGGATGCCCTTGAAGGGATATGGCTTCAAGTCACAGGAGATGGCAAGTCAAGTTGAAAGGCTAAGAGGTGGCTCTTGGGCTCTTGGAGTAAGAGTGCTAAGATGGAGAGAGAGTCTCATTGCATCTTCTTAAAACAAGGAGCACTAGCTGTCATGGAGGACCTGTTAGCCTGCCCCATCCCTCTCCCCACACCAGTGCTGAGTTTCCCTTGACAGTGTTTTGCTAATGTATCATCCAGGGATGAGCTTCTCTTAATCACACAGACTCTTGCCATTTTCTTTGCAAATGTTTTACTTAATCTTGCTTGTAGTGTGGCAGAGTCATTGACTAAAGTGGAAGCTTGCCTCTTGTTGTGAACATCCTTAATGTTGCCCTCTTTTTCCCTCCTCTTGCTTTGCCCCTTCTCTCTGTGTCAAATTTCCATCACAGAAAGTTACTTCTTACTGAGACTGCATATCACATTTTATTCCCAAGTGGAAAATACTTGCTACTCCAGCAATTCCCTGTTCAGTTTTTATGAATGTGCCTCAACTGTTACTGTTTTGTCATCATCACAGCATCAAGTCCTTCCTTCTTCTAGTATTCAGAGTACTTGGCTTAAAGCTAAGCCATTGGGGGAATGGCAAGGATTGAGGGCTGTGTTTTGGGGGGAAGCCAGACAGAATATACAAGACAAATGCTTGTATGCTAATGTTGTATGTATGCCTTCAGTGAAGTAGTTTTAACCAAGAGTGGGGATTTGTTCCTGACATTCATGTGCTAAAACTCTCTCCATTCAACCTGAATCCAGAATGCAAATGCATCAGGCTCAAGTTCCTTTCCCGAAGATGCCAACAGCAACCATGTCCCGGGAAGATTTGACATCACAAAAACCACCAGCCTTGCCTCTGGATCAAGTAAGGGCTGCTATTGCTGTGGTCCATGCAGTAACAAAGGACTCTTGACAATAATATTAGAAGGCTAAATATGATTTATTAACATGACTCCATAATTCAAAGAATTGGGCTATTATCTGCCCAGCACAGAGCATCTGAAGCTGCTGATTCCAGCTCTGTCCAAGGAATGCCAGAATAGCTTACACAATCAGAGATAACAACTTTTCACCTCATAGGCTGAAAGGAAGAAACCCCCCATCTCCCATTATCAGGAGACAGGGCAGAGAAACCATCTGTGTCCTTGAACACAGCTCAGAGATTTGTTTATAGAAACTTGTACAGAGTAAAAAGACAGTAAAAGATGCTTTCCCATGGGAAGAATTTTTCTGCAGGCTTGCATGCAGAGAAACTTATAGTATGTTCATGCAACAGGCTGCTAGGGAGAACAGAACTGAAATGCAAGTCTTTCTCCTCCCAGTTGTGAAGGATTGAGGTGTTTGATGAGGGTGGGAAGAACTGGAGGAAGCTGTGAACTTGGGCAGATCACTAGTGTTAGCTTTGAACCGGTTGCATGCAATCACAAGATTATTCCTTTCTAAAGCTGCCAGCTAAAGCCCCCAACTCTTGTTCTTCCTCTTCCAGAGCTAGTCCAAGAAAGGACAGATTTCACTAAGAAGAAAGCCACACATGATTTGGACAACGGAGAGGAGGGGCAGGTCTTGCTCCCAGCCTCCCCTGGCCCGAGCAGATGGAGCTTCCTGGGTCTGTGGAGCACGGTGCCGTGCCGGATTTTGTGTTGGGAACCCGCAGCGCTGCTGGGCCCCAGCCGGCCGAGCAGCTGGCTGCCCATGGCAGGGCACCCCAAACTAGTGGCTTTCTGTGACCAGAGACTGCGTCTCATTCAGGGTTTGAGGGATTTTTCAGGTGGGGAGGGCGGGGGTGGGGGTGGAAACTTTCATTGACTGCTAAACTCAGGTATATTTTTCAGGGTGGAAGAGGACGATGATGGAATTTTACTTGTAGTATTAATGTGTGTGTTTTGGAGCTGGATCCAGTTTACAGAATTTAACCTGTTGCCTTTCTAAATAAATTTCTGTTGTTGGTGAATGTATTGTACATAGTGGGGGAGGGGGTGGGCCCAGCTTGTAGTGGGCTTAGCACTGGAGGAATCGTTAACTGTTTACAATCATATCACACTGAAATCTTTCAGGATTGGGTGAGGGTTTGGGGAGACTGGGGAGAGGTGAGGAAATGTGTGACAGATGACTTGCTGTCCTCCTTCCTGTTCTCTGCAACCAAGACACGACCCCATGGTTGGTTGACTTAATAGTGGGAATTGCTCAGGAGCATAACGTGTCCTCCTCTTTCTCTTGCTTTCTTCCTCCTTCCCCCCTCACCCCCACCTCCACCCCTCTGGACCCAGGGCCTGAGTGCACTTCCAGCTCCTGTCATCATGGGGGAACGAGGAAACAAGGACCAGGAATTGAAACCAGGGCAGGACACCCATGGCATTGTCCCTTCTGCTAGTATAGTACCCTTCTCCCTGCCTTTCTGATAGAAGAAATGTGTGCTCTAGGAAACAGAAAATGGCATAACTGGTCATCTTAAAACTTATTTTGGTGACACAAGTGCAGCTGCAGGTGGAGCACCACCTGTCAGTAGAACAAACTTTGTGCAAATCTGTACTGCCCTCCTGCCCAAGAAGAGGAGCCAAGTCCCCATCTCTGTCTCTGACCCTGGGCTATATTCACTTCTTAGCAGCAGTGAACCAGAAAGTGCCACAGGCTTCCTGAGCACTCTTGCTGAGGAGGAAGAGCAAGAGGCTGCCTTGGGTTTGACTTGCAGGTGTGGAAGACAAAACCAAGTAGTGAAGCTGACTCCTCCTGGGAGGGTTTCTAGGTAAATGGCTTTTGATGTAGTCAGTAATTTTTATTAAAGTGGCTAACAAGCTGCTGTTGTGAGGACAGATGGTTTCTGTTAGAAAAGTACTTCTAAAGAATGCAGGGAACTATGGCTGGGCTTTCCTGAGGACAGGACACACTGAGGTGGTGAGATGCTGGTGGAGTCTTAGATCGGAGTTTCC
The DNA here is from genome assembly GCA_013399835.1 of Leptocoma aspasia. NCBI lineage: Eukaryota > Metazoa > Chordata > Aves > Passeriformes > Nectariniidae > Leptocoma > Leptocoma aspasia. The sequence goes on along the minus strand of VXAX01006201.1, from coordinate 340,215 downwards.
AGACTTTCAAATGCTTTGTTCATAAGTGAGGGTTGGGGGTTTGTCTTTCCCTCTTATAATATCTAGTGATCCCCTCAAAATCAGAGCTTAATCTCGCTACGTACAATCTGAGCAAATCACTGAAACCTGACTCCCCTCAGAGGGCACAGCCCTGGCAGAGGATTGCTGGGCTGGAATACCCGTGCAAATATAAGGAGGAACAGATAATGTGAATTTTATTATTTCCAATCTGTGCTGCTTTGTAGATGTTGTGGAAGATAGGTTTGAGGGATTTAGAAGAGTAGCATCACAGCTCTTTATGTACAGAGTGGTGTTTTGTGCCATGGGTTGAGTTGCAGTGCAGGAGAAGTGTAGCTGCACTTTAAAATAACATAGCTTTTGAGTGCCATACTTGTGCCACTGTCTTAATTTTTTAGCATAGTACAGAGAAACTCCAGTGCATTCCCCAGCATTGTTGTAGTACAATATATTACCAGGTGGTCCTTTTTCAGAAAGCATCCTGAACTAGTGACTTTGAAAAATTTCCTGTAGCTATTACTTTTCCCACCTGCAGGATGTGTTTTGCTATAATTACGGATATCATGTTAAATGAGATTACATAATACACAGAAAAATTATGAAGTTGACTGTGCTCAAGCATGACAAAAATTTCCGATATTCTCAGAAGAGCTTTGTATGCTACTCTACCTTTTTAGCCTCTTGCTCTCCTCACCACTTCCTCCTTTCTAAGTGGTGCGTGGTGTTCCCAAGCTCCCTGGAAGTCAGGTTGCCTTTGCAAAGGCTGTTGTATAAAATTCCCCCGAGACTCTGAATCTTTTGGCATCTTAGGTGGTACAGGCCCTGGCAATTCAACTGGAAAGGGCAGTCACTGAGGCTTCACTGTGACTTTTAGCTGTGATTAGAAGTTTGCAGTCTATAAATTCCATGGTGTGACCCACCAAACCGCTCAGCAGCAATGCAAGGCACCAGCCTGCAATGAGGAGGACAAAAGAGGAAAGTAAATTTGAAGCTTCAAGGCCCAACTGGTTTGATTTGTGACTTTGAGGTACACAGAAACACTTTTCTTGGAAGCTTCTGATTCTTTCTTGTCTGCCAAATGCCTTTCCCATGCAGACTTTCCTAAGCAAATTGCCTGTGTATATTTTTGTAAGTGTGTTTTCTCAGGGTCTTGGAGAGCTATCAGCTTTATGATGTCTTATCTGAAAGCAAGACACAGAGGCTGTCTTTCATTCTGCTGACTGAGGCAGCTGCCCTGTAGGTTCTCACCCCAACACTTCTCCATTTCAAATGAAAGTATAATCAGAAAACAACCTTTCTTTATTTTCTCCACTGATCCCTGTCAGGCTTTTGTTCATCTCTCTGTTCAACCAGGGTAGTTTCTTTGTTCGTGATGGCTTCGTTCTGCTTTCCTTTTCTGAAAAGACTGTATTGCTGTATGCTCTGTGGAATTTCAGAGAATGTGCTGAACTGAGTGCCAGGGAAGTGTCATCCCAAAGGGTGGCTTGAAGAAGACCAGCAGTGGAATCTGTGATGGTGTCGTTGGTCCTGGTTCCCCTTTCTGCAGAGCAGCCACGCAATTGGGTCAGCACTTAATCAGATCAACCCCTTAAAAAGTTTTTATTGTGGTGCATCAGTGGAGGGGTGGAGGAGTTTGCTCTTGCAGAATTCCAGTTTGGCTTTAAGGCGGGTGCTGGTGGTTGCAGAGCAGTTGTGTGAGTGCCAGGTCCTTCCTGCAAGGCTGGCATTGAGGTAGCAGGCTGTGCAAGGAAGGCTGCAGCTGCAGCTGTGTGAGCTTGAGGAGCCTGTGCTTATTGTAAGGGAGAGAGCATCTCAAAGGTTGCCCTCACTGCCTGTCCCCATCTGTACCTGTTTAACACAGATGGGGGTGAGCACGCTGCGAAGGAGAACTCTTAACCAGCAGATCATGAACTGCACCTTCTGGTTTTCACTCTGGAAAAGAGCTGGGGAGGGACCCATTTCCACCTGTCTTCCAACAGGAGCTCCTGGGGACAACCAGGGCAAGGCTCAGTCCACAGCTAGGCAGGGAAATTCAGGACAGGGTTTAATGGATTTGAAAGTAGATCGTAACATCCCAGTGTACCTTCGAAGCAAGCTGTGTTGTGCGCTTCCCTTTTTGGTCACTGCCTCGCCTTGGCTCACGCGCAGGATTTCAGAGACCATGGAGCATTTTGTAGATCTAACACCGCTGGTCTTGCATTGACTGAGGGCTTTTTTCCTTCATTTGCACCCATGGCCTAGATTTCTTTTGGCAAAGGTCTTCCTCTTTTTGAAACGTGGATATCAAAGTAAACAGTGCATCCAGGAGAGAGCTACGTCCACTAGGGAAAGAGGGGACAAAGGATTCACTAGGACTAAGGCTTAATTGGGATTTTCACCAACTCTAGCAAGCCCCTCTGTCCTTTGCCCCTTTTATTTTAAAACACTTGGCTCACTTAGCATAAGGGCAGTAAGTGGAATATCTTCTAAAGAAAAGCAGAACTGACTCTGTGTGACCACAATTTCCTTGTTGTGAACACAGCTAGACCTGAGAGCCATTGGGAACTCCTTTGGGCATCAAATGAGTAAGAGGCCTGCAGACACCTGGTGCACTCTGACACTGAAACACGGCAGGGGAGCAATCTCCCTTTCTGATGCCAGCCAAGCAGTTACAGGAGCCCAGGCCTCAACTCTTAGTCTGGAAAGTCCTCTGATTCCCTTTTGTATCATATGCCAACACTTCCCTTCTCCTTGCTTCCCAGCTTTCAAGCCTCTGCTGGCTTCAATGCAGTGGGTGGCTGTCAAGAGCAGAGGTGAGAGCTCACTGCCCACACGAGCACAAGGGCAGAGGGTTGGCCTTGCCAGCTGCCTCCTCTGCACACACATAGACAGCAGGTGGGGAGGGCACATTTACTCTCCTCATGGAATTGGGGTGTCTTCAGTGGCTCCCGAGTGTTCTCTCGTGTGCCCTGGGGTTTGCCACCCAGGCACAGCGGTGTCTGTTCAGCTGCCAGTACAAGGATTTGCTCCTGGTCCCAGTGCAGTGCTCCCACACGTGATCCTGGCATGTCTACCTCCAGGAGGGCTTAGGTTAAAATGCCTGTGCATATACTGTGTGCAACTGTGCAAACTCTTGTCTCTCCTCCTAGATGGATCAATGCCTGATCTTTTTCTGAGCAATAATAACATGCAGCAGTGCAACTTTGACCTTCCTGTACTGATTTAGGGCTAAGATGGCTGTGGAACACACTGGGGGAGGGTCTTCACAGTCTCAGTAGGAAGCAAGGTGCTCTCTGTGGCCCTACATTTTATCAGGCCATGTTCCTGCTTTCCCAGAGACTGGTGGGTTGATTTAGGTAGCTATGAGAGGGCTGGTTGCTGCTTCTGTGTTTGGGAAGGCAGAGAGGGAAGGGAGCAGTTGGGTAAAGTTGAGCCTCATCCATCCATCCATCCCTCCATCCCTCCACAGAGCAGAGCACATGGAAGAGGGGTGGGTGGACCACTGATTTAATGTCTCTGGGGGAGGAGAGTGACCCACTGCTGCTTCACTTGGCATTGCTGGGGAGGGAGTGGGGGAGCCTGTGCCACTACGTCCATTCATTTTTCTGATGCTGGGTAACATTGGGGTTGTTTTTGTATTATTGTAAGTTTGTAAAGAATGTAATCTGTCTGTTGGGGGCACAAGGAGAAAACGGGGGCCTTTCTTTTTTTGGGTGAGGCTGTTCTTATGTTGCTGTGCTTTTTGTTGTTGGGCAGGGAGGGGTCTAGTGGCCATGGGGGCAAAAGCCTGGCCCTTGTCAATGGCTTGCAGCTGTCCCAGGGTGACAGGAGGGTGAGCTGAGGCTGCTGCAGAGACCTCCCACACCAAGCTGTGAAAATGCCTCTGCCTGTGTCCCTCAGTGGGGGAAATCTGACCTCTGCAGTGGGGCTCTGCACTGGCATGTTTTGCTGGGCGTGCTGGGATGTAACACTTGAGGACTGGGCTTGCTTGTCCTCGGCTCAGCTGGAAACTGGGCTGAGCAGCTGCCCATGCTGTTCAGGAAAGGTTGGGCTGGATGGGCTCAGTTTATCAGCTCAAGAAGGAGTTCATGCTGGAGCTGCTCATCCCAGCACTTCTGTCCCCAGCAGGGCCTCAGGGGCTGCACCTCTCCATCACCTCCTGCCCAGGAGCCCCCACCTCCCTCCCCATCCTGTAGAGCACAGTGTCAGGGATCCTCTTCTCTCTCCTGCTGCTGCAAAGTTGTGTGAACTTTCCTGGTCAATACTGGAAAGGGGAATGCTATTTATTTTTATATTGTGTATATTTTGTCTTGGTCTGCTGATTACCTTTGTTCCCCAAGAGCGACAGTTACCTCAATAGTTAGTTTAATACTGTGTGTTGGGTAATTTTTTTAAAGAACTTTTTTAAAATCCTGATCCTTTGAGGTCTGTAGATTTTATTTCCATATGAATTGGTTATTTTGTATAAAGTACGTTCTTAAAATAGCAATCACCCTTGCTGTACGTGTGTTTTCTTGTCTCCTGGATGGTCTCCCTCTTCCTTTGCAAGGGGAAGCGGATGGGGGTGGGAGGATAATACAGAGACAAAGCCCTGGACTGCAGTCAGACACCGTTGCACCACCTGTAATCCATTTACAAGAGAGCACCTGGAAAGCTAATGGGGATCATTTCCTGTTCAGAAGCACAGCTGTCTGCCTGTGAACAGCCCAGCTGTGGAAGTGTCACTGCTTTCTCCCCAAAGTCCCTGGTGGGCTGTGGCTTTTCCTGCAGCCCAGGTGTGCCAGGAAGGCTGCCTCTCTCCCCAAAAAACACACCATGCTTTTGGGGCACAGGTAGTCTGTGCCCCCACACCCACATGAAACCTCTCTGCTTTAAAAGTGGTGACTGCCCTGAATGGAACCCATGGAGTGATGCTGCTAAGGAGGAGCTGATGTAACCTGTGTGACTCCCCTTTTGTGCTGGTTACTGATGGCCCTCAGGGCCTGTTAGAGGAATGGAAAGCCTTTCCAGCCCATGTGTGGTGGTCCAGAAGAATATTGAGCCCAAAAGGGCACTTGCAGTTTGCTGTTTGTTCAATCTCCCATGTGAGATGGGGCAGGGGTTGCAGCCCTCCCAACAAGGAGGTGTTTAAAGACAACTTAGCTCTTTCTTACTGGGGTTTCAGCATCACAGCCAGGAACTGGCCATACTGTTTCATGCTGGAAGGTGCCTGCTGTAGGTGCATGGAGGCAGCTTGCACTTGGCCATTGCACAGCTGCTCCCTGAATAAATAACTTGCTCAGTTCTGCTGATTTGGCAGCTTTTCATCAGGGCAAAATTAAGGTGATTTTCCTTAAAAGCTGGTGCCAGCAAACAGAGGCATGTGGGGATGAACAGCAGAAGGATGGGGGCACAAAGGCTCCCAGGTGCATGCTGCAAGCCTTTTCCTTCTCCTCCTCAGCTCTATCCAGTGAAATCTCCCTCTGTTTCCTCCAGGGCTGGTAACAGACGCTCATATCTCCTGCCAAAACAGCCCTGCAGCGTAGCCTGCTTGCTCCGTGGGCTCCATCTGCCCCTCCTGTGGGATCCTCACTAGGGCTGGGGCTTGCTCCCAAGCTGAGCATGCTCTCCTGGCTCTCAGCACCAGAGCTGCCTCTGCAAAGAGATGCCCAGGAACCATTTTTCCATGGTGCAGGACTCCATACTCGTTGGGCAAGCCAGGGGCCAGCGTGTTTTCTGGCAAAAGAAGCTCACAGGAGCACATGTAGGCAACTTCCCATCCTGGGCTTTGGAGGAGCCTGAGATGTGATCTGCTGCACCCTGACATCTTGAGTACCCCAAACCCACCAGCCAGGTGCCAGAGCTGCCCCTGCTGTCCAGGGCAGGCAGATGAAGTCAAACATCCCAGCAGGGTTTTTCCCAGCATGGCTGCAGGCCCTGCAAAGGCTTCTGAGGACCTTGGCTCCTTGTTCCTGGGGAGGATGAAGGGCTGCTCTCTGTCACGTATGCCCCCTTCCCCTCTCCCCTCCACAGGGGCCAGAGTTTGGAGAGACAAGAGCAAGCTGTCCAATTTAGGAAGGGGAGGAATTTGGTCACCCTATCAGTCCCCGGAAGTGTTTGGGTCAGAGGGGATTGGCACGGGGAGATTTTTAATCCTGAGGCTAAGCCTGCACAGAGTGGAGCCGGCACTAATTGGAACCAGTCCTGGGGAAGAGGCAGATGGAGATCTGCTCCTTTTAGAGCTGCCTTGCAGCCCAGGCAAAGACAAAGTTTATCTGTGCTAAAGGAAATGCCTTGTCCTATAGACAAGATGCTATCACGAGTGTAACAGGCAGTGTCAAACCAAGCCACATGTCCCCGTATTTTTTCCTACTTTTCTTTCTACTACTATCCACAATTCTCGATTCTTCTCCTCTTTCTTTACTTCCATAGGCTGGCAAAGCTAATCCCATCCCCTTGTACAAAGGGAGCATTCCTGAGCTCTTAGGCCGAGGCTTTAAACTCTCTCTCTCTAGCCTCCCTCTCACTGAGAACAGGGATGCTTCCCAAACCCAGCTTTTCTTCCCCAAAAAAAAAGCCATTTCAAAGCAACTTGCTTGTTCACGTAGGCTTGAATTGGGGATGGATTTGATGAATCAGTTTCAATAGGGACCAGTTTAGTGCCCAGTTTGGGTGTGGAAATAAATGGCAGGCTCTCACCCCTATGATGGGCAGACCCTGGGGAAAGCTCTGATTCCAGGCAGGCTTTGCTACAGCTGGAGGATGATGCAGCTGTAATGGAGCTAAATGCAGCATTTGGAAATGCCTAATGGAGAAGGAAGAACCAGAATGTCTTTGGCATGATCAGTGGTTTTTTGGGTTTGGGTTTTGGTGGGTTTTTTGTGGGGGAGTGGGGGGTGTTGGTTGGTTTGGTGTATTTATATTAAAAATAAAGCATCTTGCAGGTAAAGTTCCCATATTGAATTTTCTCCTTAGTCCCCACACTTTAGCGTGGGAGAGACTACCTCACAGAAGGGCAGAACTAGGACATTTGAGGTAGCTCAGGAAGACTCAGTTTTAGGCTAAAAGAAATTATTTCTAATCACAGAAACCTTCACTTATAGGTATTAGGAAAAATAAATACACTCATAAGTT
>VXAX01006201.1:312688-333058 GCA_013399835.1 Leptocoma aspasia | reverse complement strand
CATTGAGACGTAAAATGCAACTTCTCCAAGCAGATGGGGATCTCTGGAAGGGTGAGACCCTGCTGTATCTCCTCCAGTCCACAAAGCTGCATTTTTTGCTTGGTGGAGAAGTGGAGAAGTCAGGAGGGCAAAGCAAAGCCATTGGCCTGGTGCGGCGAGAATGTCATAAGCTTGGTCTGAGGTGCAGTGTTGGTGCCTGGGTGTTTATACACTCACAAAACGAGTAGTAGAGCCTCCCAAGTGCTAAAATAAAAGTAAACTTGTTCTGGACCATAACGAGAGCCCCCCGGTGGGGATGCCCAAGGGCCTTTCTTGCCCAGCAGCAGGGACAGAGAGGTTTTGCTGGAGGAGAAGGGGGTGGGAAGGTGCAGGGGCCAGCTTTGCCATGGGCTGGGGCAGCGTTCCAGGCCTGCCCCCTCCTCTTCTGGCAGCTCCCGGAAGCCTCATGGCCACTTTTTCAAATTCCTTTCCCGAAGAGACTGCCAGGGTGGAGGGATCATAAAAAGTTCACCTCCTTGTCACGAATGCTCCCCGTTCTTCCGGGGCCGGTGGGCAGAAGTTGTTAGCAATTTCCTCAGGCCGTGACCTTTGTTTTGACCATGGCAGAGGAGGATTGCAATCCATCAAAGCCTCGCCTGGCCTGGGGAGAGGGCTGGGCAGAGAAGGGGGAGCCTTTACGAGAAGCAGGGGGCACAAGGACACAGCTTTGCCCCTCAGGTTTGGTGAGGAGACAGCGGGGGACGCCTCGCTGCTGCCTCAGCTGGAAACTCAAACTTCCCAATGCGGGATTCAGTGAGGGAAACTTCACTGTGTGGGCCACAAGAGAGACTTGAGAGTTTGCTTTCATTTTCTTTCCCAAGAGAGATACTGGATTACAATTTGCTACCTCAGTAGAGTGGGGAAAGGTGTCCTGAAGGGCTTGTGCCCAGAGCCAGCTCTGCCAGTTCCTTGTTTGACAAGGATCTATTGATCTTGGGGAGAAGAAGAGAGGGAAAGACCTTTTACACCTCAAAGTGAGAACCTTAGGCTGTGTGAGTTAGCTCCTTGGACTGGGAGGCACACGAGTCCCCCAGAAAGTCTGGAGAAGGCAAACCAGCCGGCTGCATCAGCACCGTAATTCCAGCAGGAGCTTGGGCAAAATGGGAGATGCCAGCAGATTTACAGCCTCCCAAGTCCCAGCCCCTGTTGGTCCCTGGCTTTTCCAGGCGGCACGGGTTTTTGGAAGATCCCACAGGACAGTGTTTTGTTAGGAAAATCAGCGGCAAACTAGAATTCCCCGCTGGGAAATGGCTGGCTCCCACAGACACCTGCCTCTCCACTCAAGTTCCCAGGGGGGCAATTCATCCCTGGAGCATCCCTGGTACTCCCCTGCACCCTGGTGTCCCCTTTGAAGACATACCTGCATATGAAACAAATCTCCCCTGAGGAAATGCAGCCTGTGCATACCAGTCTACTCTGCTTTCCTTGGCTGCCTCCCCTCTCTCTGATCTCCGCTTCCCTAGGGAAATACATCCTACCGCACTTTCCCGGCTGTTAAATACAGATTCCCTTGGGAAGTTCCTCTGTCAGTTATCCCCCTGATGAGGCCCTTGGAGAGCATCTAGGTTTTTGGGGTTCAGCAGGGAGGGTTGCAGTGTTTCACCTGTCCCCTTTGTAACATCCAGACCTTCCTTTCCAGCCCAATCACTTGCATGACAACCAGGGTAGTTTTTTCCCTAGGAAGCAGCTGTGTGCACACTGCCAGGGACAGCAGAGCATGATATGGAGAAATATGCTGCTTATTTCCTTGCTTGACAAGCATCTGTTGATCTTGGGGAGAAGAAGAGAAGGGAAAGACCTTTTACACCTCAAAGTGAGAACCTTAGGCTGTGTGAGTTAGCTCCTTGGACTGGGAGGCACACGAGTCCCCCAGAAAGTCTGGAGAAGGCAAACCAGACCTCTCTGTATGGAATGATCCTCTGCTCCCATGTCAATTGCTGCTACGCTTGATAGCCTGTGTGCCTGAATGCCCACACCGCTTTCCTCAGCATTCGTATTTTGTCTGCCTGACTCACAACAAACCCAAACCTCTCTTTGTCTGTGTGCACTTCAGTCAGCAGCGCTGGGGTTTGATGTCTCTGACATCCCCCACACCCTGATCAATTGTGCAGAGACTTTGTACACTGTGTGTTGACCCCAAGTCTGTTGATATTTAGCATCTGCCAGCACCAAAACACTGAACACAGCCCTCCTTGTCACCCTGTGTCCCATGCCCATCTCAGGGGCCATGTCATGCTGTCTGGGCTCAGAGCACCCATTCTCAGGCCTCACTAAAATTAAAGCCCCAAAGGCTGCTCTCCTTTCCCCAGGCCCTGCTTTGCTGCTCTCCCTGCAGCCCAGACACCCCTCCATGCCGTGGCTGCAGCTCCGGTGGCTCAGAGAGGTTTGAGGGGCTAAAGCCGGGCACCAAAGCGCTTGCCCCAGGCACTGGCGGGCGTGGGAACTGCGAGGAGCCAGAGCCACAAGAGCCTGCCTTTTCAGCAGGGCTGATGCTGCCTGGGTGCTTTGAAGGAGAGGAATGGAGCATGGGAAACAGCAGCAGGCTTTGGGTGTGCATCCCCCTCTCCCAGGCACGCACGGCTCTGGGCCTGCCCCACAGCTGGATGCCCACGGACCAGATGTTCTGGAGATCAAAGCGGCTGCTCGCTGCATCCTCCGTTCACGTGTGTGCACACACCCCCCGAGAGACTCCTAATGCTCTCTGTCTTCTCTCCAAGATATTTTCCTTCCCTTCCTTTGTTTGCTTTCCAAAGCCCCATTTCTTCTTTGGCGCTCCCTGTAGGGAAAGGCACCGTTTGCTCCCACTAAACACATCCAGCATCAGGGGGTGAGCCGGGAATGCCTCACGGGTTTTCCACCCTGCTTCCCTGCCTCTGGCATTTGGTGCTTCTTGGGTGGGAGGCACAGGGGCCTTTGCAGCACCCCTGAACCTCCTACCCACGACAGCTGGGAGGAGCTGAGGGGTGTCACAGCTTCCCACAGTGACCAGGAAACCCCCTGGAGGTGTCTGCCTTTGCCCCCTGCAAATTCCTGCAGCCCTCTTATCCCCTCATAGTCCTGGGGGAGTTTCCCAGCCACTGCTGAAGTCCTGAGACCCTTGTGGATGCATCGGGTGTGATACAACATCTCTAGCACAGGGGTTACTATTCACCAGCATGGAAAGCCTTTTTGGTACATCAGAGGTCTCCAAAGTGAGCTGCATGCAGAAGAAAACACTGTTGGGGTGCGGGAGGAGAATACAGTTTGCACTATTAATAAATAAAAAATATTTATTTCATATGTATATAATCCTTTCTTAATTTCTGGTTTTGTTATGCTCTATAATATAATTAGTACAGTAGTACCTGCATATAATTTATAAATCATATTTATATTTATTTATTTGGGGCATATGCCCCTAGTATATGGTTTTTTACTTTTACCAATATGGGTGCACAACCAAAAGGGCTGGCCTAAATTACCAGCCAAAAGGTTGAAACCAAAGCAAAGGGTGATGCCTGAATGCCAGAAACCCACTCAGCAGCATGGACACCTCTTTATGGACATAAAGGAGCCAAGTTTTGGTGAGCTCCAAGGGTTTGTTCCAAGGGTTTGCCTCTCTCCTCTTTTTCCCCCTAGCACAACACAGCCAGAGACCTTCCAGTCACTATGTGTACTGGTGCTCCATGAAAATGGGAAACATAGGATGAAAAATGAATGGTTAGTACAGAGCAATAAAACCATTCAGATGCAGGGAGATATGGTAGCAATATATTAAATGGGGAACAGAAAAAAAAAGCCAGATGGTTGATCCAATTGACTTCACAACTCCAGATGACTTCACAAAGAGGTCACTTGGTGAAACTGAAAGGCAAATGCTTCAGCTTGGGTGAAAGCAAACAGCTCATGCCTGCCAAATAAACGTGGAGGAGACAGAGGAATGTCCGGCATTGACAGAGCTGGAGAAGTAACATTTTTAAAGGTTTTTAATAGGTTATCACCTTTAGCCTGCATTACAGCTGTAGCCACTGTTGTGCTGGGATTAACATATCAAATGCCAGGATTTTAGAGCATGGGTGATGAGCTGCTCATGCTCTTCGTCAAGAGCACACAGAACAGCAGCACCTCCTGCCACACAGGGGTGGGATGTGGATGTCTTCAGTGTTAAAATTCTCATATGCCCATTCCTAAATTCCAGCGACTCAGCAGTCCTATCCCACAGAGCCCACCAGTGGTGGCAAGGACACCTGGCAAGTCACCCAGGCAGCAGGTGAAAGGAGCCTCCCAATTCCTGGTGTCCCAGCCCTGCCTAGTGGTGATAGCTAACACTTCCAAGTGTTTGGAGCTGAGAGCAGAAGCATGGAACAACTGTCTGTGCTTGAACTGCTTTATTTCTTGTGCATGTGGGGAAAACAATCATAATTTAATTTTTTAGACATTATTAATTTTCTTGTGCTGCCACCCAAACACTGCTTTGGGATTACTTCTGGCACATTTCTGCTGGAGGTGGGGCTCCTCTCTCCTCCTGCAGCCCTCTGAGGAGAAGCACCAGCCTTTCTCCAGAAGATGTTCCAAAAAGGTTTTGTCTATGACCACCCACAAGTGAGTGAGGGAGAGACTGTGCACGTGTGGATGAAAGTTTTGCAAAAGGTAACTGCCAGGAAGTTATCCAATACCAGGAATACTTCAGTGTGTCCCTCTCTCCCTTACTTGTGCTCAGTTCTCCAGCTAAGACAGTTGTTCCCTTCTCCTGTCCACTTCCAGCCACATGTCAAGGTGCTGCCTTTGTACTTGGTACCCTGCAGCCCCCAGAGCTGAACAGCCCCAGGGTTTGCCCTGGGGTCAGGTTTGTGCAGTCTCTTGGTGTTCAGGCAGTGCCTCTGTGGGCCAGGGGCTGACTGGGAAAAGGAGCTGACCTCCTGCAAACCCTCTTGGACACAGGAAGGAAAAACAGCCTCTAGAAATGCTGGGGGGGACCACCCTTGATAGTTTCTTTTTCTCTCCCAACAGATCAGCCCTGAACTACCTAAAATAACGTGGTAGCCTTGATTTCCACAGCTTTTGATTTCCAGCATGTAACAAGGGCTGGGAAATGACATTTTTGGCACATTGTCAGTATGATTTTAACCCGAGAATGCTCCTGTACAGATGTTTTTCTTGCTTCTCTAAAGCAAAGCCAAAGAAACAGTATGGGATGCTCTGAATGAGATGCCTAGGAAGACAGATTTGGGGTTTCCCAGCCAGCTCTACTTTGGCTGAGAGCAGTAGGAACGTCCCAGCCCTGGAAGGGCCTTCTTGTCACGGCCTGTTCCCTGCAAACATGTTTGAGAGGCAGGATGGGGCCCCCACCTGCCTCTCTGAGCTGCCTGTATCAAACAGCACACCCAGCCAAACCATGCTCAAGTCTGTCTGGGCTCTTGCTTAGGGCTAAACACCTTTTGCCAAGTTGCTTTACTGCACTATCAAGCCTTTGCTCCCCAGAGTAACAGCACAGAGTTCACTCAACTAAAGAAAATTTTTTTGCTTTGAATTTTCCCTTGGGGTGGTTCACTTTTATTTCCAAATTTTCCTGTTCCTCTTTCACTGCACTTTCTTTAGAAATTAATAATGGGTAATTTTCTTTTAACCTCCCCAGCTATTTCAGGCACAGGCTGTGTGTCCATGGAGGTGGCCCAGCCTGGCTGTTCTGTGTGTGCTATTTGGCTGTATAAGGTATGAGCTTACACTTCTCTATTTTCCAGGAGATGCATATTTTGCTTGCTAACATCAGCAGGTCAGGACAGGGGCATGCAACAAGCAAGGTATCCTCCTTCTGCCAGCTTCTAGGTGTTTTCTTCCAGGCTTTCTCTCTTCTTGACACTTGCATGCACTTCCAGGGATCATTCATACAGCCTGATCTCCCTGATTAATGTTAATATGCCTGTTATAATATATTATAAGATGTTAGGTGTGAAAGCTACCTTCTAAAACAGGGTTGTGATAGATGTGCAGGAACATTTCAAGTCCTCTGGTGACCACTTAAGTGTCAAGCCCACTCTTAAATTTTCCACTGCCAGCTCTGCAGAACAATTTCCCTAACTCCTTTTCCATTAGGCTGAACCATCTCACTGTTAATCTGCAGTGCTTGCCTCTCCCATCACAACTTCACAGAGAATTTCTTCCTGATTTAATGCCTCCTTTGCTCCCTGTATTTGTCCAGTTTCTTAATGTGCTGATCTGGCTTAGGGCTTGTTAACTGTGCCCAACTGGAATATTATGCATGCTTAAAGATGGATAAAGACCAATATTCTCATTGATTTGCCCTAGGTCATCAGGCTACATTCAGCAGTACAGTTCAACTTACAAAACTGTGCTGCAACAATGCTCCAGGGGGAACTCTGAAATTGTACCGAAATGCTGCTTTTGTTTCACATTTGACTTGCAAAAATCTGTGTACAAACACTGAAGGAAGTTTGGATGAAGACACAACAGGGTTTCTAACTACACTAGGTGCATCTGGATGGGATATCCCATTTTCCTCTGCATCTCTAAAAAAACTTGCAACAGTTCCTATTACCTGGAATAAGGACCAGGATGTTCCAGATAATGCCTCAGTCAGCTTGAGGGGAGCTATAGGGGGTACAAACCCCTTAAGTCCTGGACTTCAGGTGGGAGGAACATAAATCTCAGACCCTTTCTTAATCACCTGCTTTGAATCACTGCTGTCATTGACTAACACTGAACACATTCTGGAGGACACCAATTTTTGAATCCAAGTGTAACAAGTTTCTTCCTCTTTCCTGAGAAGGAAGATACAAAACTAACAGAGAAAAGTAAACAGTAATAACTCCAACATCTTTCAGTGTGAGAATGACAGTCAAACACTTATCTAGTTATCATTCTGCTTTTCAAAAGTATGCAAGACCTGGATTTGTGAAGGTCTTGCTACCTTCATGAAAGAAACAGACTATCAGATCCTGTACAGAGTCTCATTTTGCCACAGATAAGCATCTGCAGATAGCTTACAGATAAGCTGGATGAAACCATCAGAAAGGACCAAACAAATCTGCTTCAAAAAGTACTCTTTGAATCAAGAAAGAACACAGCTAAGCATGCACATGCAAAGGCTCATCCTTCACTACATGTGTGTCACAAAACCAGAGCCCAGTGCTTAGTCAGGAAGCTGGATCAGTGACTGTTGCAAAGATAACAGCTGTAACAGGTATCCAAAATCTAGAAAGAGGGGGACTTTAATCCAGACACACCTATTGCCCACTCACAGAAACATGCTGAAAAGCAAAGCACTGAAGAAATAAATACCATAACCATCTTGTGGAAAACAAGAGCTGGCACCTAAATGCAACAGCAAAGAGCAGTAAAACCAAAAAACCCAACCTTGCTAAATAATCTATTTCCTAAGAGCAAATTTACAACATTTCTTCCAGAAACAGATTAAATAAGCTTGGAATCAGGATTTTCTTAGCAGTCAATCTCCATTTGAGAGGAATGAGGCAGTAAAAGGCTTATCTAGCATTTAAAGTCTACTTTACACGAGGGCACACACATTAGGGCCTCAGGTTAAAAACACTGCATAAAGCCAGTGATGCTGCAGCTTGGCAAATGCCCTTCATGGCACAACATAAAATTCCTACTGTTCTTGATTCACTGCAATACTTAGAGAAGATTATTTCAAAACATATTTAAGTTGTAATTCATCATCAGCTTCTGTTTTTCATGAAAGAATCTCAGAATTGAGCATTAGGAAGAGTCAGGGTACAGTTTGGATCTCCTGCACAGAGCCAACAAACTTGTGATGGGAAATGGATGGTGTTTGTTTTATCTAAGTAGCACAGATGTGTTACTGCAGTTCTCTCCTGTGACAGAAGATAGGAGCAAAACTACTGACCCATTTTTCAGGGAGAATGATGCTCCAGAATCCTGGAGTCCTATTCAAAAGCCTTGCCTGCAATCCAACATTATTCCTGCAAATAACTTGATACTACTCCTTGCACTTGAATTCCAGCTTCACAGAACAGTTCATACACACAGCTCAGGTAGGAAGTCCTTATCCAAACAATCCCACTCTCCAGAGGCTGCTGCCAATGTCCCAGAGAGAAGTGACAAGGAACTCCATACACACACGCATTTTTATTTTAATAAATAGTTTTACAGGCTCAGGCTTTTTTTTTTTAATCACATATACAGAACAGGAAATGCCTGACCAAGTAACACGAATTGAACTACTAACCTTGGGAAGGAATACATGCCCTCTGAACACTGAAGACCATAACTGAAAGGGGATTTGACATCAGCAGCATAGTAATTTACTTCACAGATCAGATAACTTGAGAGAGACATGGCCAAAGCAAAGAGAGTGACCCTAAATGGACCACTTGTCTTGATAGAGTCACAACAGTGTAAGGAAAGCCAAGAGCCCAAGTGCCTCCATTTTCTAGTGCCATTTCTGGATGAATATGTATGTCTTCACATCCTTTGAGCAATGCATTCTAACCACAAGTAGAGAGGCTAAGCACAGCAGGTATGCAAAATTATTCGATTGAAGAACAGATACTGGATGAGACAGTAATGTTAAATTTCAAGATTTTACATTAGCAGATGCTTTTGCATCCCCTTCAGTATGGCAGTGGAACAGATCCCACCTTCTCTCATAGAGGTTTAGTCCAAAAACTTCCTGTTGGCATTAGCACCAAAGAGAGCCACTCTGATTTCTGGCATCATCTGTAGAGAAAGAGCACATCAGATATGTGAAATGGGCAATAAAGCTGCTGTATGTTCTTCCTGCAGGCACTGTGGGATAGCTAGGCTGGCTTCAAAATTAACAAGTCAGTTCATCTGAGCTTTCTGGAGTCTTCCTCTGATCACACATTGCCTGCTACTCTACAGACTGAAAGCACTGCCTGTACTGCAGCATAAGAAAGAGATGCAAGAGCGAGGGTTTTTTGCACTTGGGTGTAATAGGTCTCAGCCAAAGTTTGTACTCAAGCTAGCTTCAGTAATTCAGGTTAGCCTCAGCATTTCAGCATCTTGATAGCACTGCAGTCATAGCCAAGGCTTTCAGTATCATAATTTACAGAGTTTTATGCTTAAGCTTAATGCAAAAGGAATAATTCTGGGGAAAGCCATGGGTTTTTTTGCTGCACAAACAACAGGTAATTTGCTTCTTTCCCTTCAAAAATAACTTCCTACTTGTCATTCCCAATGAAATCTGATGCTAGGCACTGTTGTGACACTTTGGAAATACAAGGATTTCATTACAAGAACAAACTAGTTAATTGCATTTTGTTTCCCTAGGTTGTTGAAGAAACTCACCTGCTGGGCTACAAGGTCCAGCCGACTTTCCAGGGTATTGGAAACTTTAATTTTACCATCACCGTTGTAGATTTCAACACCTCCAGCACTGAAGATGGACAACAAAAAAAGAAATAATTCAGTGAAATCCACAGGTCAGGGTCAGCATGTAGCAAACATATCCCAAATCAGCATTTATAGGCAAGTCACAGGCATGGCTAACATTTCTTTTTTAAAAAAACAACCTTTTTGATCATGTCTTAATAGGAATCAGCACAAAGAGATCCACCAAAGCAGCAGTGCAAAGCATCTTTGGAGTTATCAGAGACCACAACTATGTGCAAGGATCCTCATTAGCATGTTTTAAATGTAAGTGGAGCTTACAATTATGCAATTTGTCCCTTCAAAACAGGTTCTGACTCTGTGTTATTAAGACAGGTGTCACATTTTGGAAAGTGAGGAGAAGAGCTAGAAGTAGTTTGCTGGCCCGTGCATAAAGGTGACAGAATATACAGCTTTGCCTATGGTACCTCTGTGACAGCATATGGAAATAGAGCCTTGCAGACAGCACATCAGACAGACAGACATAAACCCCATCAAGTGATTATCCTGCTGCACCTTAAGACTCAGTTTGCTTCATCTTGAGACAGAAAGCATGGCTACACCCATATTCTCTCTCCTTAAAAGACCAGTGGTTCAGTTCCTATGCACAGTTATTCCCTATGCCAGTACTGTGAATCAGGCTGCAGGCTGCACCAAACTTCTCCTCACATTTTTGGTGGAGACAGTGCTTGTCTGGAAAAAACTGCAGCACCTGTGTCTGATAAACTCAAAGAAGTGTCAGTTCCACAAGAACAGCAGCAGCCACTTTGAGGACATTCCATACCTAATTTTCTGACACTAATGTGAGCTGTGGCTTGAAAAGTTGCATTAAGTTAGTGCCCTGTACAAAACAATCCCATTTTCCTTACATATCTTCTGGCAGGAAGCTGTCTTGGTCAATATGAACATCCACATCCCTTTTTATGGCATTTTTGTAGATGGGAATGCTCTTCTGTACAGCAGTCTAGGACACAAGATAAACCTCCAGTTAGCACTGACAAATGCTACTGCAGCACTCAGGTTAGATCACTCAATCACTTGGACTAATAAAATGAAGGGATTGAGGCCTCTTTTTTTTTTTTTTTAATTAAGGAAATGCATTTCAGTTTGGCTCTTCAGCCAAACCCAGTTATTATTCTTAATACTGTAGCCATGTCTAAAGTTTCCAAGGTAATATCCAAGCAGGGAAATTATCCCCAACTTTGGAAGAACATTGCAGCTGCAACAGAAGTGCAACAAGCAAAGCTTGTTTTCATACCACACAGAGAAGGGGATCTGAGCAGCAAATACATGCAGTCAGGTCTTAACCTCTGTGAGCAGGGCACTGTCAAAATATTCCAGGTGTCTTACCTTAACCATGGGGAGATCCTGCTTCCTGCACCGAACAACTAATTTGGGCTCAAGCAGCTGGTAGAATCCCTGCAAAGAATAACCATTTCAGCTTCAGGAAGTCAATGTTTTCTTTGTCAGAATTATTTAACCCCAAGAAAGGAAAGAAGCTGATCAATTTGAAACCCAAGCACCAACAATATCAGCCTCATTTATTTAGATCTTTGCTCACAAGTTCACCTCACACAGACATTCTGAGAAGACAGCAGCAATATTTGAAGAGCCCAAATATGGATGATGTTTTTGGGGCTCAAGTGCAACTAAACACATGGAATCTCAGGACTGTGTTGGCCAGTTACACATAAAGATCACTGTACACATAAGGGTCACCACTGCCTAAGTAGACAGACCATGCAACCAAGGCCCTGAAGACATGCAGCACTTTCAGATGCCTGTTCTAATAATTCCTGCTGTTGCAAGAACATATTATAAGTTTCTCTGTATGCAAGCCTGCAGAAAAATCTTTCCCATGGGAAAGCATCTTTTTACTGTCTTTTACTCTGTAGAAGTTTCTATAAACAAAATCTCTAATGTGTGTTCAAAAACATTTAAATTTCTCTACTTATCTCCTAATAGTGAGAAATAGATTTTCTTTCTTTCTACCTATAAAGTGAAAAGTTATTATCTCTAATTGTGTAAACTATTCTAACATTCCTTGGACGGAGCTAGAAGCAAAAGCTTGAGATGTTCCAAACTAAACAGCTAATAGCCCAAATCCTTTATATTATAAAGTCATGTTAATAAATCATATTTAGCCTTCTAATATTATTGTCAAAAATCCTTTGTTACTACACAAACCACAACAATATCCTGCCTTGCAGTTCCTGTGGCAATACCTGAGGCTAGAACAGAATTAAATGTTTAGTTCCAGTTTGAATGGACCTACAATGATCATCTGGCCCAGCTGTGAGCACAGATCCCTCACTGGATCTAACATAACAAGCCAAGAGAAGTGTGGCCAATTTGCAAGAACAAGAAAGGTTTTTTTGATGTACAGCAACACCAGACCTGAGTGTGACACAGAAACAACACCCAGCTGGAGGCACTAGTGAGAAAACTCTGCCATCCAAGTGTAACAGGCTGGCTCCTGGGAGCTCACAGCAACAGGACCAGTCTGTGCCAGGAGGAGGCACCAGAGCTCACAGGACTGACCTGGCCAACACCTACTGGACCTTCAGCCATTCATTTCTGGGGCTTGAGGATGTTCCTCTAGGCAAGCAAAGCTCTGGTTTCTGCTTTCTGTGCCTTCTTCTGTCACAGGCACATTCCATACTATTAATTTGTCAAAGCTTATTAAGTGTCAAATGCTGACAAGGTTTTTGAAGCAGATATCAACTGACTTGTGGGTTTGGAGAAACAGCCTCTGACAAAAGTGCATTTGATCCAACTCATCACTACAGGAGCTTAATGTGTGCACCCTAAAATGTGTGTGTGAATAATTACATCTGTAATTATTCTTACAGTTGACCTGCTGCTGGCATACCAGGTTCTACACCTCAAAATAAGCTGCAGCCTTGTCTGTTCAGAATCCAAGACTCAAAGATATTGAAGTGATGTTTAAAACTCAGGGATCACCCAGCAGCATTTGATCCAGACTCCAATACAACTGTAACTTTCAGATGGCTATTTCTGACAAAAGAAACTTAGGGGGCTAGGGCAGCAATGATCCATTTTTTACAGTTTAAATATTTACCTGTAGAACTAGTCCATCCAGCAGTGTCTGGTACCTGGCAGTATCCTTCACCACCTTGGCAAGTCTCTGCTTGGCCTCATTCAGCAAATCCTACATTCAGAAGAAATCAGATCAGCAGAGCCCATCTGTTTGGCATTTGGTTTCATGCCTACCAACTTTCTGTACTTCTATTATAGCTCTCACACCCTGCCAACACGTAAATGTACACTCCAGCTGGTGTTCATCCAAGCTAGACCTCCATCTCTGTGCATGGCACATTATCCCTGCCCAACACTTCTCTTCTTCCTTCCCTGGCCTGACCTCATTAGAACCTGACAATAATTCCTTTTGTGTGAAAAAGGGGGAGCTCAGGAGTAAAAGGATGGTACTTAGAGTGTTAACTTAGATTAACTAAATATGTAGTAAATAATTGCTTAATGTAAAATAATACAGTTGCCCAAATAAATTTTTTCAGCTTTATGGTTGAGCAAAGAAATCCAATCTATTTTTCCATCAAATAATATTCATGTTAGGTATTCTTTAATTGTAAGTAAATGCAAGTCAAAATTTAAAAGAGAGAGCTTATTTTTAATTTGAAGTAGCTGTCTTGATTATCTTTACTCAGCAAATCAGTATTGGATGGGATTGAATTTTTAAGAAAATTTTAAAGAGTCAACTCAAAGCTCCTAAAACTGAACCATCAGAAGTGCTTCAGGTAAAGAAACTCTCTCCTGTCCTACATCATGGTGTTTAGAAAAAGAGTGCACAGTAACAAAATCAGTATGAGGCTATAAAACTATCACAATTTACTGTCATGGTCAAACCTAGTTATTCTGTCCTCCCTAGAGTAACACTGCATTTCTGGGAGACTGCTCATCTCTCTTCATGAAAGAAGCCAAAGATCTGATAAAGGAAGAACAAGTGAGCAGCATGTGACTTTAAATGTCTTAAAATGAGGAAGAGTGCTTAGAATTACTCAGTAGCATGAGGTTGAGTCAGCAGATAAATGAGGAAGAGATTACCCAGCAGAGACTACCACAACAGAGTTAGCCCTTGAGCAATCCACCTTCCTCCTCTCTGGGAATACAATCTAAAGTTTGAAACTCGTTTTAAAGAGTCAATAAACTGGTGATTTTCTTCTGCTAACTCTTCCTTTTCATGGTAGCATCAACCTGAACATTTATCCCATCTTTTATTTTTGACTTCCACGGGCCTCTCAAGCTTTTCCAACAGCTCAACAGCCCCATCTAGCAGAACATGGAACACCCAAACTATCTCTGAAACAGCAAATCAAATGGGGACACACTGCCCATGCTGAGAGATAAACACAGGAAACCCAAACAAGTCTGAACATAGCCTGCTCTGATGAATAATTACTCACTCTCTGTGTCAATACACACAATAGTCACCAGAACAAGAAGCAAAACTTTTCATGTACTATGGGCCACTGAAGGACACAAAAAAATCCCAGTTAGTGGTGTTTTAAGCCTCCTTGCTTATGCCATGCTGGGTTTTCACATAAAAAACCCAGCATGGCATTCTGTTTTGCTTCAGGCAAACAGAATTTCAAAGTTCTACCAACTGTGCAAGAGAGAGTTGCTGCTCTTTAAAGAAACAAGCTACTGTGCAAATGACAGATACAACACTGCCTGCAATGTTCCTGGCAGACCAATGTATTTCCCTAGAATAGTAGGTAATGGAAACTGTGAAAACAAGGAGATTAGCAAAGCTGGACTAGATCCTCAAGGCCTTTTCAGAGCAGCTTGGAAAGCCATTTTTGTATGTTGAAACAAACGTCACTCAATCAAAAACCGTATTTTCTTTAGAGAACGGTTCCATTTCCTAACATATGGCAGAAACAGAGACTGTGTGTTTACTTCAGAGATACTCACTGCAATAAGGTCATCCCTTGCCTTGAGGACCTTCAGCCTTGCTTGATTCATCAGGTTGGACATCTGACTGCAAGTTGCATGATAAAGCTGAATCAATCCATCAGCCTTTGACAGAAGAACTGTAACATTTAACTGCACGCTTTGCACTTAAAGATAACAATTCTACAACACTTAAAAACAAGGTCTGTTCACCTGTTTGAATCTGTTTCTGGACTTGCACAAAAGATTAAACTGTAGAACCCCTTTCTTGGTGAAGCCCAGCCAAACTAAACCAAACATGATCATTTGGCCCATGGTAACAGATCAGGGTAGAGTTCTAAATGTTAACTACATAAAGAAATGTGAAGGATTCTTTCATCACACTGTTATACCATTGTAGCTCAGCTTTGATAATTTCTCCCCAGAAAAAAAACTGAAACTCATAATTAGAACTAAATATGTTGTCTGCAACTTGCCTGTTTGCAAGGGCAGAAGAATTTTGTATAAAATTAACAACAAAATGCGAGTTCAGGCTCTGAAATCAGCTGTCTAACCCAAGAAATATAAGAAAGCTTACATTTTCTTTTGCTGTTCAATTTGCTTCTCCTTCTTTTCATAATACTCCATGATTTTCAGCCTCTGTGTCTGAACAAGGCGACCCTTCTCAATGTTGAATTCTTCTTCTGCCTACAGTAAAAATTAAATAACTGAAGTGGAAATTGATTCCTTCAGCTGAAAAAAACAGAACCAAAATGTAACAAAGCACATTTACAGACAGGATAGGATGATACAACTTATGGTTCCATATAAAAACCCTTCACCTCTTTAAGTAATTTTTACACAAAGAGCACAGCTCTTGCTTTTTTTTGTAAAGCCTCACCAGACAGAAGGTAAAAACACATGGATAATTCTCCTACTTATACATGAGAACCCAATCTCAACTTCTGAAGTTGAGATTCTGTTTGCAGATCTTCAAGAATACATGCTTTAGTACTGACTAAATATTTGTGTAAATCTAAATGTTTAAGGGAGATTAAATATTATTAGCAGCACATATGCTGAGTCCAAGACCAGCAAGGCATTTCACTAGTGGTATAATGCAGATTGTTGGGGCTGAAAGGCACCGTTAATCCTTCTTCAGTAAACATCTATGCTCTATCACCAGGTTAATATTAAACCCAGTCTCTTGTGGCTTAACCTAAGTGAAGCATTCTACAAGTAATTCAACTCCTGCCTTAAATACTAATTTAGTGGGGGAAGGTGTTTTACTTAATCCAATTGAGTCACATTACCACTCAGCTCTTCTGATTGCTCAAAAAAAGGGGTGAACTTTGATACAAATATATTTATATTCAAGAACCACCAAAACATTGACCAAAACCAGCTCTGAGTCATCTTCATTTGTCAAAAGCTAAGAAATGCTACCTTTATTTGGTACATGTTTTACTATGTAATAACTAAACAGAAATCAGCTGTAGCTTACAAAAGTTTCTAGTTCTTTCTGACTGCAACTTTCAAAGCAGGACGTGGGATGTAGTTTTCCTTTTGCACTTACTGACAGTGAACTTCCATTTTTACCTTTGCATCTATTTCCTCAGCCTTTTCATTGGCTTCCTGCTCAATGAAAGCCATCATGTGCTTGATCTGTAACGAGAGAGGAAAGAAAATATTTTCTGTAGGAAAGGACACTGAGCAGAGGAAGTAGGTGCATATATATACTCATCTGTAGATCCTCCATGTCCATTTACTATTTCACATAATATTGTTTTGCAAGGAAAACTAATTGAGCATACACACTAAAGAGTCAGTTCATCTTGACATATATTCCAAGAAAACTATTTTCCCCAATAATTCTATATAATGCTGTTTCACTAGATGCCATTAGAAGAATTAACTTCAGGTATGGAACTATTAAAAAACCCAAAACAAACCAACCAACCTCACAGGAAATTTGTATAAATGTGAGGCTGGGTATTTTCGTTCTTCATTAATGAGACCAACTTTTTTTTTTTTTGGATTATTAAATAAACCTCCCAGGTTCAAAAATCCTCACACAGCAAAATGAGCCTGTTTGCTATNACATATATTCCAAGAAAACTATTTTCCCCAATAATTCTATATAATGCTGTTTCACTAGATGCCATTAGAAGAATTAACTTCAGGTATGGAACTATTAAAAAACCCAAAACAAACCAACCAACCTCACAGGAAATTTGTATAAATGTGAGGCTGGGTATTTTCGTTCTTCATTAATGAGACCAACTTTTTTTTTTTTGGATTATTAAATAAACCTCCCAGGCTTCAAAAATCCTCACACAGCAAAATGAGCCTGTTTGCTATGACATTTACATGAAACATGAAGATTAACATAGATGGCATCTGAATGAGCCTGGGCCTTCCACAGGTGAACAGTGAAGCAAAACAAAGTGCTACTGACCACTCTGGTCAGATCTGTAGAGCCAGAAGTTCCTTTGAACACCAGAGATGCTTCTCTTGGGAAACTGTAATAAATTCTGTAAAGACTTAAAAGGTCAGTTTGGAGAGGCTGGAGAAGGAGACAGCAGCAGCAACCCTCTGTGACCCAAACCACATCAAGAATGTCACATGCTGCTTCAGAGCCCCACATGAACCAATAAGTCCTACTTGAAAAACATTTCTGAAGCCACCTCAAAGCACTACAAAGCCCAGGTCCAGCAGCTTAAAGACCAGGAAAGCAATCAGACCAAGTTCTGTTCATCCATCACAAGCCTTTCTGTGACCAGACCTCAGTTCAGGTTCCCATCTGGGGGCAGACTGGAAGGAATTGTTCCCAACCAAACTGCAACTGGGATGAGGTACAGACATTTCCAGGGCCAGATGGAGCAGACCATAAAAACCTACTGACTTCTTGTCTGCACTTAGTGATGAGACACATTTTGCAGAAAATTCAGTCTGAATAAACTCACACACAAGACTCTATTTATAGAATCTCATGTTAAAATTAAATGTTTTAAAGAGATCAGAAAGGTGTCAAAGTGAAAACTGAGCCAATGTGCACTTAGCACTTAGCCCATAGAGATGAAAAAAGAGAAGTGAAGAGACAAGTGGAAGATTTTAAACACGTGTTAACACAGTGGAAGAAGTGAACAGTAACAGCTACATCCTCAAAACCAAATATGCAGGTTTTCTTTTAATTTGTGTCTGCAAAGTCTCAAGTGCTTGTCCACCTACAGCATCAGCTTCCTACCCTGCATTTCAGAAAGAACAAGACAGGCTTTTAAAATAAGGATATTATTTTGCTGAATAGCCTATTGTTGGAGAAGACTGAGAACTTAGCAGCAGCAGCCCTTATGTTACCGAGTCACTTCTTCCAGTGCAGTCTGGTCTCTGAATTTTGGAAAAGCATTTTTAACAGTTCTGGGTGTTCAGGAAACATCCTCTGCGTAAAGAAAAGGAATGAGATGGAAGCAAGCTAATATGGAATCCCCTTCTCCTACACTGATAAGACTGAACAGTGTTACTTCCTTCAAAAGCTGCTGTACTGAAATCCCCTTTTGCTTTCCACAGAAATGAAGAGAGATCCAAAGTGAGATTTTCACATCTATAAATAGGATTAGTTCTAATAACACTGACAAAAATGTATTTTGAAATGAGAGACTTATTTTAAAGCAGTATTTCCTATAGAAAGGAAGAAGGGGTTTTCCCATCACGAGTGGTGTGATCATCCTTTCCAAGGGAAGTTCTGGATGCTGGATGGGCTTTAGAAGTGACCAGATGGAACAGTATATTAACCACCTTTGACAGAACAACAAAGCAAGTCTGCCAGTGGGAAAAAGTCTCCATCAGAGATGATTTTCAGAGTGACAATCATCAGAAGTGTGGTGGCAAGGAGTTAAGAGGACCAGCTGGCAAGTTCATGCCAGCTTCATTGACATGCAGGACTCCAGTTAACAGGATCATCCTGGGCTCAGGAGTATAAAGCACTGACAGGAATGCTGCAGATGTGAAATGCTATTAGTATTACATGTTTAATACATCACGAGAGCCTGGACTAACCTTTGAAGTTCAGGTCCATTCTGCCTGAGCAAGACCACCCTACTTGTCAGCTTTATTTTTATTATCTTCATGGAAGAGGCAGGAAAAAAAACCCTGAGCTTTGCAGAGAAAAGGAATACAATGTAATGTTACAATTCTCCTCCTGGAGAAAGGCAACCTACCAATTTTACTTTCATTGTGATGCTTCCTTGCCAAGAGACTATGTTTAGTGAATGAGAAAGTGAGACACAAGTACTTGTGATGCAGAGGACAAAGGGAACTTGCATGATCTGCTCATCCCCTGCAAGAAACTACCCAGACCAGTGCTGACTGGATCCCCACAGCCCTAAACACCACACACCCCCTCCAACCCAGCTGAAAGCAGTTTTTTTAGCTGAGGGCAGTGTTTACTGTCAACAGGGACAGGGTTGTCCTGCCTCTAGAGGAGTGTCCACAGCCAGACTTCAGGGCTGGAAGTTTCCATTGCAAGCCAACCCTAGGCTGCACCACTCTGCTTAGGATGTAGACCTGAAAAGGGCATTCAGGAACCCTGAGCAGCCCACCCAAATGCTAAGGTACAGCTAACTGCAGGTAACACAGCTACAAGCAAAAAAGAGATGGGAAATCTTCAGGGAACTATAGAATTATTAAGGTTGGAAGAGACCTTTGGGATCACCCAGTCCAACCATCAACATAGCACTATAACCTTTAAACCACTAAATCCACTTCAGATCCAGACACCTCCTAAACACCTCCTGGGTTGCTGATTCCACGACCTCCCTGGGCAACCTGTGCCAATGCCTGACCACCCTAACAGTGATTTTTTTTTCCTAATATCTGATGTGAATCTCCCCTGTCTCAGCTTAAGATCACTTTCTCTGGTTCTCCCACTGAGGCAGGGAAGAAGAGACTGGCCCTCACCTCTGAACATCCAGCATGTAAAAAGACAGGACTCACCTAAGGCTCTGCATTTACCTGCCCTGGGGTGCAGTTAAACACTGCAGGCAGCGCACTGCCTGCTTAGTGACAATCTGCCGTAACATGTCACCAAAATGACACAAGGAAGCTCCGGGTGGGGCCCATCCACCCCGGCAGGGCAAAAAAATCGCTTTGTCCGGAAACTCCTCTTTCCAAGCCAGGATCCTTCCCCTCCAGCCATCTCCCTTTCCCAAGGGCAGAGCCGGGCCGAGCGCGGCACTGCGGGCCCCGCTGTGGCACGGTCAGCCCCGCTCGGGCCGGGGGCAGCGGCCCTACCTGCTTCTGCACGTCGGCATCGCTGAGCGCCATGGCGGCGGCGGCGGTGGCGGTGGCGGTGGCAGTGGCGGCAGAGGCGGTGGCGGTGGCAGCCGCAGGCCCCAGCAGTCCCGCCCGGTGCCGTCGGTGGCCGCGAGCGGAATCAGATCCGGTTCGGGTCACGGCCGGGGCGGGGTCGCCGCACAGCCCCACCCACCACGCCTCCGCACCAATAGGGACGCGACGGGTGAGTGACGTCACGCCGCCATATATGGCGGGGCGGGTGCTGCGTCACTGTTACTGTGACAGCTGATGTCACCCAGTGCCACATCCAGGCTTTGTTTAAACACACCCAGGGATGGTGACTCCACCACCTCCCTGGGCAGCCATTCCAGTACTTGATCACTCTTTCTGTGAAAAACTTTCTCCTAATATCCAACCTAAATCTCCCTTGGTGCAGCTCGAGGCTGTGTGCTCTGGTTGTGTCAGTGCTGCCTGGAGACAGAGCCCAGCCCCAGCTGAGCACAGGCACCTTTCAGGGGTCACAGAGAGTGCTGAGGTCACCCCTGAGTCTCCTTTTCTCCAGGCTGAGCACCCCCAGCTCCCTCAGTGGTTCCTCACAGGGTTTGTGTTCTCAGCCCCTCACCAGCCTCGCTGCCTCCTCTGGACGCGCTGAAGCGTCTCAACGTCCTTCCCAAACTGAGGGGGCCCAGAACTGGACAATTTTCCTCCGAATCCGCGAGGAAAACGGGCGGGGTTGGCAGAACCCCCCCTCACCCCGGT
>VXAX01006201.1:256008-312608 GCA_013399835.1 Leptocoma aspasia | reverse complement strand
CCGGGACACCCCCGGGACACCCCCTGACACGGCGGGCAGCGGTGGCCGAGGGGCCGTGCTAGGCCCCCGTCGGCGGCGGAGAGCCGGCGGCTCCCCCGCTGCAGCGGCAGCGCGCAGGCTGCGAGTCCCGCACGGCCCTGCCGGTGACTCATCCCGCCGCCGTGCCCGCTCGGGTATAAATATCTCATTCATCGCCGTAGTAACTGAGCGGCTCACGCTGCGCTCCCGCCGGCGGCTCCGGCGCCGCTGAAACTTGGAACGGCTGTGGTCGGTGTCTCAAACCCAAAGAGGCACGTTAAGACAGAAAGTGAATGGAAGTTCGTTAGTAAAATCTGTGTTTGTCATAATTTAATGTTGTGGTGAGATGGTTTGAAGCTGCAAAGGATTGAAGACTTCGTAGTGGATAATGCGTGCAGCTTTTGTTTTTCTTCCTAGAAGTGAAATCACACCGTTTGCCTAGAATGCTCACTTAATTGCATTTCTGTCAAAGGTCAGCTACGGCCACTGTCTAGATAAAGAAAAATAATGTTTTCCAGTATTTCTATCCATTAAGTGCCACCAGAGAATCAGCAGTGGCTGCAGCATTGATCTATTTCCAGTAGGAACTGACATGTTTGAACTGAGTAGGTCTCAGTTTATTATAAACAATCTCTTAGTCATACCCTCATACACAGTTGGAAAAGTACTCCGGAGAATTTATCTCCCAAGTTGATCACAACTGGGTGCTTTGGATAGTCCTGCCTGTTACGGGAAGTGTTTTCAGAGACAAACTGCTGCAAGGTTTAACTAGTCCGCACACGCAAGTCTCACCCAAAATCCCCACGCAACCCTCTGGTGAGGCTGCAGAGTGCCTGAGTATTTTCCATCTTGTTGATACGGGGTGTGGCTTTGCTTTGTAGACCTGCAAATTTGAAATTGGGTACCTTTGGTAAAGGGCACCGTGTAAACCCCAGGCTGTAGATGTGGCTGAGCTGAGAGTGGCTGCCTGTTGCAGAGATGGATGTCAGGAAGACAACCCAAACCATGAGCATAGCCATGTCAGGTGGCCCTAGAAATGACTTGAGCTGCAGTGCTGCCATCGTGTCGCCTCTGTGGCTGCTGCTCGCTGCCTGAGGCTGTGTTGCAATAATTCAGCAGCAGCAGGAGGTGTTCTGCCACAGCAGCTCGCAGGGTGACTGGGTTTGTAGCTGGTGAGTGAGGAATTCCCCACATTCTGGGTGGGGAATGCATCCAGCTCTGGAGTGACTCTGTTTCTGAATGGAAGCTGAGGGCCGTGGTGCTGCTGTTTGGAAAAAGCTCTGGCAGTGCTGATGTTTCTGAAATCCGTGGGTGACGTTGATCGCCTGCTGTTTCGTTTATAAAAACCAGCTGAGCTGCTCTGGGCAGTAGAGCAGTGATGTTGCATTTTGGGGTTTGAATGACACACAGTAAGCACACCTTGATGCACAGCAGGGTTTTACAGACAGGGACTGAAACACAGCCCGGCCTCATCGCTGGGGATTATATTCGCTCTATTCATTGGTAGGCGTGTGCTGCCCGTTATCCAATTTATAACTCTGCCATGGATTAGGACGTGACAGATGGGGAAATGTCACTCCTACTGCAACTCCTGCTCTCAGGTCGCTTGAGCAGCTCAGCCCACATGAAACAAGTGACAGCAGGGCCAGAGGAGTGACAAGCTAAGTAAGCTTCAACAGGTATTCCATCCCCAAAGGTTGCAGGAACTGGGAAAGGTGATTTTTTTTTTTGTAGGGAAGTAATTGATAATACTGTTGATCTCTCTAGCTTTTTAAGGACAGTATTCCTGCAGAGAACCTGTTAAACCAGAAGCAACCCTTATGCCCTGGCTTTGAGACTTAGGGAGTCTGTGTAACACCTTATTTCCTCTGCTCCATTGCATCTCCTGTACAAGCTTGTCATCCTAAACGCTTCCTGCACTCTCTTCCATTTTGCTCCTTTAACAGAGAGCTTTCTTTCCTCTGATCTGATCTCTCAAGCTGTATGTCCTTTTTCAGTCCCACTCATTCCTGAAAAATGGCCTTTTCTGAGCTATTTACAGTATCTGAGTCAATATTTCTGTGTTTCTCTTTGTAAACAAAACCAGTCACTCGCAATCCAAAACGAGTCGTTCAGTTACTGTGCTGTGGGCTGCTCTCAAAGGGAGACCAGTGGTTCTGAAGTGCACTTCCACTCATGGCATTCTTTTATGTGAATTTGAAGATTTTTTCCCTTCAAGTCTCCTTTCTCATTTCATTATAGAACTGCCTCTCAATATATCCACCAAGGTAATTTTTTTAATTGTTCTTTCCTCAGGGAAACATTAGCCACTATTTAAATAAGCAGTGGTCTCGTTCTCTCTCTCTTTTTTTTTCCCCTCCTCCCCTCAGAAGTGCTGAGCCAAGCATGCTGTAATTTTTGTGAATTAGGCCTCCCTGTTGCACTGTGCTGCTTTGGATACCATGCTTGTTTTGATCAACTTTTAAAATTTCATTTTCTGCATTGATTTGGAATTATATTTTGAAGAATAATCTCTATTGTATATCCAGACTTGTTCTTTGGTCCACAGCACAGTTTCTGGATGTCTCTGGA
Source organism: Leptocoma aspasia (assembly GCA_013399835.1). Lineage (NCBI taxonomy): Eukaryota > Metazoa > Chordata > Aves > Passeriformes > Nectariniidae > Leptocoma > Leptocoma aspasia. Next base: position 310,019 of record VXAX01006201.1, on the reverse strand, counting down.
CCATCTGTCATGCAGATATTTTCAGGAGAGATCAGTTCAGGTTGTCTGGAAGGGCTCCCATTCACTGTGTGGGCATTGTGAGAAGCATTTTGATTTCAAGGCTGTGGATCTCTACTGAACAAACCAGAACTGAAACACGCTGGGGAGCTTTTGCTTTTTGGTGAATGGCACCTTTCACCTGATGATGTGAACACGTGATGTGGTGATTGCGTGTGGTCTGAAGAGCAGATCTAATGTTAAAGAATCCTAAAATCTTCAGAGCAGTTATTTTTTTCCCAGATCCTCTTGGTCTGTGAAAATCTCATTTATGGAAGAGGCTCAAGGGTAACTGTGTTGTGCAAAAGCTGTGGTTCTTCTCTGCTGTGATTTCTCAGGTTTCTGAAGCAGGATGTGTTGCCTGTGGAGCACTTTGGGATGGAAGAGGCAGCATAGGTGAAGTGTTGATCCAAGTTTCTTGTTTGTTTTGTTTATCATTTGCTACTTTGGTTCGAGCTGTAGCAAAGACACCATGGAACCTTCCTGGTAAAGGCTTTTAGGCATTTTTAAACACATGGAGCAAGAGGCAGGGCTGCCATAGTACAGTCTTCATGAGAGAGCCCTTTTCGCTTTTCAGTCCTGAATGAGTTTCAGAAACTACAGTTTCTAAAGAAAATAGCCAGCCAATTTTACACCACTTTTACACTTTTCCTTTTGCAGCTTTTAGTTTGGTGGTAAATTTTTCTTTGCCAAGCTACCTACTCCCACAGCAACCATACCACAGCACAGTTCTAGTTTTATTTCTTCTCAGTAGCCAGTGTACAACTGCTGTTAATCTGAATTCCTTCTCAGGGAGGAGGGATTATTAGGAGTTAGCCCAGACATCTTGAATAGCTAGACAGGCAAGTGCTTTTCTTTTGCTTTCTTGGTTTATTATTATTATTATTTTTAATCTTGAGGCTTCATTTGCAAATTGTTCTTTGGTTTTGGAACCTGATTCTTTCTTTTAGTCCCAAGGCATTTCCAGTGCAATCCATAACTCTTGAGATGGTCCAATTTCTCTTCCCTGTGTATAGCATTTTGCTCATTCTAACTGCTTTAAGCTTTCAACTTGATAAAGATTTTTCTTCTAAATGTAACTGCAATCTCACATTACTAAATTATCTGGCTCTTTCACTGTCAGTCCAGTAGCTGTTCTGTAGCACAAACTTCCTTGTGTGCCTTTCATTTACACATCCATTCTGGTGGCCAGGAATGGGCTACTGCTTCTTTGGGAATGTCTCTTTGAAGTCCTAGAGAACTTCACTTGAAGAAACCTGTCAGAAACCCCTGGATAGTATTATTTGATCCATTAAGCTGACAGCATGTTGGGAGTAGTTATCCAGACTTCACCAAACAAAAAGAGCTAAAACATGTTGATTAATCTCAAACATCCTTTTAATCTGTTGTGTGGCTTTTTCCCCACTTCCATGTTGTTGTTTGAGATTTTAATTTTTACTATGTTGTTTTTAATTTCTGTCTACATGAGTTTTACATGCAGGTCTTATTTGGATATTTGAAAAAAGCAACAAAACAATTAGAGCGAAACAAGGAGGAGTTCTTTGGCCAGATGTTGCTGTTAGGTGTGGATTTCTGGTTTATACTTAATAATGTCTGGGTGAGAAATCCAGGAAAAACAACCATCTGTTCTTCCAATCCCTGCAATGAATGTGGAATTTACTCTGTTGACCATATGTTTTCCATTGCTGTTGGAACAGTAAAATTAATTCGAGGCAATTGTGGTCACTTTTTCTTCATTGCAATTTTTGAGCATCACAGTAGTGTTACTTTGATTTTCAACCTTTTGATGTTTTTATTTTTGTGATAGAGTTTCTTACGTTGTTTCTTATAAACATGCATATGTGTTTCTAACTATTTTTTTGTTTTTTATTCTTTCTCTTGGGAGGAGAAAGGTTTGATGGACTTTGTCATTGACCAGTGTGGTTGGAGAGGATGTAACTTCACCTTCCAACAGAGTCATTCCCAAAACTCTATATAATACAAAAATCAAAATAAAACTTCCTTCTTCCTTACCTTCTTTCGACTGTGACTGTGCTGTGTCTCTAAGATTTGTTTTAGGCGATAGTGTAACACAGTAGCAAATCTGAGGAAGCAGAGAAAATATTCATGGGAGGCTTTGGGAAAGGGAGACTCCTTGGGACCTGCCTTTTTACCACATGTTGTGGTTAAGGAAATGTTCAGAATCTGTCAAAACACAAACACGTGTTTTTGTGCGTGGTTGAGATGGGAGGTGTTGGGAGGAAGGCCATGTGGCAGGGGACTGCTGGTTTTGCTTCCATGGGAGTGTGACCGTGGCAGGCAGGAGTGACAAGTGCCACTGCTGGCAGCAGGCAGGGAGCTGCGCTGAGGCACAGTTTGGTTTACTCTGCATGGTTCTTATTAAAGCAATGCATAGGATATCAGGGCAAAAACCTGGCTATTGCTTCAGGATTGTTACATAATTCCTTGTTCTGTGTGGGTTTGTGACCTGTTGCAGCCTCACAAAGCAACAAACAAAACCCTTGGCTCTTCCCTGGCAGGCTCCCGAGCGCAGCCCCACGCCCCACAGCCAACCCGATGGCGTCCGCTGCTGCCGTGCCTGGGGGATTTCACTATGAAACCAAATACGTGGTGCTCAGCTACCTGGGCCTTCTAGCACAGCACAAGCCACAGGAGCATCCTCCTCCTCCTCCTCTTCCTCCTCAAGGTAACGTTTGCATGTTCATCTCTAGCCATTGACTGTCGTTGTGATTCACGCATTGAAGAAAAGGCTCTTGATGACAATATCAGAAGGCTAATATGATTTATTAAAATGACTCTATAGTTCTAGTATTTTTCTATATCTGCTTAGCAGAGAGTATTTTCCATGCTCTTGCTGCTGCTTTGTCCAGGGAATGTCTAGAATGCTTACAATATCAGAAGGATTACAGTCTTTCAGCTCCTTCTCCCACTCTCAAGGAGGAGCAGAGCCATTTTCAATGTCCTTGAAAGAACAAACACCAATATTGTTTACAGAAAGCTTATACAGAGTAAAAAAACAGCAAAAAAATGTTCTCCCATGAGAAACTGATCAGAAAGCTTACACACAGAAAAACTTATAATATGTTTATAGCAACAATTGACATGTGCAGATGTGTTTGCTGTTGGTTCTTCGGGTGTTTCTGCAGGGATGCAGAGTGTGAGCCTCGTGTTCTCTCTTGGTTTATTCAGTGAAAAATGGATAAATTTCAATTGAGAGATGGGAGATGCTGATGGAAACAAAGCTGTTTGTATGTAGATTACTGTTTTAATTTGAGCTGTGGCAGGGCTGACTGGTGTTTAGAAAGCAAGTAAGTGGTTTTAGCTGCTGTCTTGAGGCTAGGAGGGATGGATATATATTGCTTTTTTTGAGCCATCATGAGAATTTCAGCCCATGCTTGCTAGTTTTTTGGGACACAGGTGGAAGTAAGCAGGGGTGAGGTGGTGTTTACTGGCATAAACTGAGTGGTGTCTTGAGCAATCTCCTGTGCTAAATAGTTTTGCCCTATTACATTGAGGCTCCTGTTGTTGTCAGTCAGTGCTGGTGCAGTGATGTGGCCTGTGCTACTTCTGATTATTTATTTATTTATGAGAAGTCAAGGACTACATGAAGTCAGATGTCTCTTCCATGCCAGGTTTATGAATAAAAGAGGTTAAATAAATAAATAGAAGGCAGGGCAAAAGAAATTTGGTAGATTGTGTTTCACATAAACCTAGGGGGTAAAACTGTTCTTTATTTTGTGGTGGCAAGCACTTAAGCAATGTTGTTTGTCAGGATTGCCTGGGTGACTTGTCACTTCTTAATGATGTTTTAGTCACTACTAGTTCTGTGATTCAGAACTTATGCTGATGAAAGGAGAATTAAAGAAACCCCAAACCAAACAGTGACAGTCTTCAGAATATTTTTTTTTCTTTGAACAATCATAAGAATGCATATGCTGTCATTTACTGAACTTACCTGTCATGAAGTGAGAAATTCCTGAAAAGACTGCATCAAACTTTTCAGGTTGGCACTACATCACATAGCATATGCTGGGTATATTTTATATAATTCATTAAATTAATGTTAGTATATTTAATTCATACAATTAACCTTAATATATTTAAGGTATGTTTGCTACTTCCACTTTGACTGCATCTGTGGTCCATGACATGAGGGGCACCTTAGCTGTTTCATAAAACCCTTTGCTTCATAAAACCATTTGTTGAAAATTTTGCTTATTTTAGCAATAATATCTCATTCTGAACATCCCACCCATTTATAACTGGGCTGTAACTGGAAATGTATTGAGTACATGTAAAGGTTCAATGTGTAAGAGTCTGCTTTGTCCTATAAATAGAAGATTCAGAAAGGAAAATGTTAGCCTTAAAGCTTTTTAAAAAATGATTTTGCTGAGACCTAATTAAAGTGAAACATGACCAGGAGAGGAGACATTGTGGTCACTGTCTGGTGTGGGGAAAATGTAGGAAGATTTCCTTTTTAGAAGTTGTGAAGTATGAATGCTTTAGAGTATTTGAGTAGCAAATCCAACTACAGACTGCTGTCACAGAAGCTAACACATCTAAACAATATCTGAGAAGTAAAGTCATCTTAAGTGACTACAAATTTTTCATTTAAGAATTTGTAGCTTCCTCTGTAGAAAGTTTAAATATACCTCTGTAATTCAGATTTGAAGCCTAGAGGTTGCAGTAATGAGAATCAACTGATTCTGGAAATGAAAGGTTTCACCTCAATTTGCAAATACTTCAAAGGTAACTACAGCAAAATCATTTTTTAAAAAGCTTTAAGGCTAACATTTTCCTTTCTGAATCTTCTATTTATAGGACAAAGCAGACTCTTACACATTGAACCTTTACATGTACTCAATACATTTCCAGTTACAGCCCAGTTATAAATGGGTGGGATGTTCAGAATGAGATATTATTGCTAAAATAAGCAAATTTTCAACAAATGGTTTTTGAACTTGCTTGTTGGAGACCTTCCTTTTAGGGAAAACATACCTGTTTGGGCTGTAAGGATTCACATTGTAGATCAGAGCAGTTCAGTTCATGGTAATAAAGGAGCTATTCCCTGAACTGAGGCAAGGAAAAGGAGCTTTTTGGGGTGTAAATTCCCACCTGATTAAGCCTCCTCTCTTCCCACAAAAAAAAAAAGTGCTTCTTATGGTTTATTAAGTTTCTTTTAAACATTTCTGAAATCGAGAGCTACATCTATGTGTGGCAGTCATGGTCTGGAGTTTGCTAGTAATGGATGTACTTTTCATTGAAGGAAACAGATAAATACATTTGTAAAGAGATTTTGTGTATCTTTGTCACTTCTTAGTGCTTACAGTAATTTTAGAGTCTTACTTAATGTTTTAAAAACTGTGAGATGTTAAAGAAATATTACAGCCATGCTGAAAGTAAATTTTTAAGTCAACTAGACAGAAGCTCTTCCCTGACAGCCTTCCTTGACAGTCAATATAGAGACCTAGGAGAACTCAAAAATGAAGATATTGTGAAATTAAAATTACAGGCATGAAAGGAAAAATCAGGAGCAATCCGTGACATCAGTGGCTTTCTTTTCCAATCATTCTGCATTCTCTTGAACTAAAAAGGCATAATATCTTTTCAGTCTCTCCTTACAGTTGCTGTTGTCCCTTGTTAGCTGAAATTTTGGCTCAAGCACTGTAGAATGAGATGTGCAGACTCTGTAGCTCTGATGAATTACTTCCCATCCCTCCTCCTCCTGGGACTGAACCTGGCAAACGGGTTAGTCTTGTATTGTTACTGAGCTTCTGGAGTTTTACTGAAGTATTACATTTATTCAGTAGTCAGGTGCTCCCTGATGTGGTGCTTGATGGACTTTTAGAACATGTTTTCCTCTGCTTTTTAGGTTACTTCCAAATACCTGAAACCCGGAATCTTAAGAGGAACAGAATTGTGCCAAAGTGAACATTTATTCCATAAATAGAAAGTAGAATGCACTAACTTGGTTGTGTAAGAACATGTAACAGAGGCTTGTTGTGCCTCTGGGTTGGGAAGAGGCCTTGCAGAGCTGGTTTATCAAAAGCCCAGAAGAGGCAAACCCATTTCTTGAGCACAGGAAAGCATTCAATGCTTATGGTTCTTATAAACACCATTTCTGGTGTGACCATTTGCATCTTTGATAAGGAAAATCTATTCTCATCTAAAATAAGCTGGTTTTACTGTTTTCTTCTACCTGTTTGTGACTTGGAAGTTGGCTAATTGAGAAAAAGATAGCCTCACTTAGGACCTTTGCTGTGTGCAGTGTTTGTTGGTAGCAGTCAATATCCAGGAGATGCAGAAAACTGAAATCCTTTCTTTATTAGGGGAATAAACAGTGCAAAGTCACTGCTCTGGGAGGGGTAGGGTTTTGATGTTTTGGCATGACTGAACAGTCAGGTGCTCTCAGAATCAGCAGCTGCTGCAAAGTTGTGGGTGTTACGAGATGGAAACCATTGACTGCAGAGCTGATTATCTAAACAGCTCTTTTGTACACTGGCAGCAGTGGAATTTCTTTTCCTTCCATTTTCTGGGTGAGTTCTTATTGAGTATGACAGCTTGTCATGGGTGATCATTGTCACATTAGTCCCGTGAGAATGGGTGCTCCTGTGTCCCTTCCCTACTCGGGGAAGGCACAGCTTCACACAGGGTTTGGCACTTGCACACACTTGTTGCACTTGGCTCCAAAGCAGTGGTTCAGTTCTTCAAAGAAGCAACTGACAGGGCATTAACCAAAAGGAGGAACAGTTTGCTCCTCTCTGGAATTTATTACTCAGAGTGGCAAAGAGATGCTGCTTGGGAAGGGATTTAAGAAGCTGAGTAAAGTTAGTCTGAACATGTGTGGTTAAGTCAAATGGAATTATGTTGCAAGAACATATTATAAGTTTCTCTGTGTGCAAGCCTGCAGGAAGATTTTCCCATGGGAGAGCATCTTTTACTGTCTTTTTACTCTGTATGAGTTTATGTAAACGAAATCTCTGGTTTGTGATTCAAGGAGATTTTTGAATTTCTCTGCCTGTCTCCTGATAGTGGGAGAAAGAGGTGAAGGACTGTTATCTCTCTGATATTGTAAGCATTATTCTATTCTGGTACAGGGAATGAAGAAGTAAGGATCTGAGCTCTGTACCTGGGCACATTATAGCCCAAATCCTCTGATTATGGAGTCATTTTAATAAATCATATTTAGCCTTCTGAAATTATTGTCAAGAGTCCTTTGTTAATGAACAGACCACAACAATAGAATTAAACTGACTGGTCATAGAAATACATGAAAACATTTTATACTGACTTAAGCATGCATTGGTTTAGAGGAATCCTTGTACTGAGTTTTTAAGCACTAACACATGTTCAATGGATTGATACTGTGGATTTTTAATGTATTTTTGAATTGTAGGAGACCTTGAAAGCTTATTGTCTAGTGGTTTTTTAAATACAGAAAATGCACAATGTACTTCACTAGTGTGTAGTTAACTACACATCTGTGTGTGTTAAGGGCTTTTATGGTTTTCACACACCCTTTTCTGAAATGTAGTGATTAGATGTGTCCATTGTGGAAGAAAAGGAAAGGCAAGACAACACTTAAAGTGAGTTCCAGCAGAGAAACAAACCAAAGAAAACACAAAGCTGTCATTCACAAAACCACCAAGTTATGATTTAGTGCCTTCAAAACAGGAATGAAAAAAGATGTGCCAGAAAGCTTCACTGGCTGTTGCAGGACTTACCTGAAGATCTGGATGTGAAATGAAAGTGATGAGGAGGAAATTGAGTCAGATGATACCAACATTACAGATTCAAATCCTTTCCCGTTTTGTTTTCTTAAACTGAGTGAAGAATGTCTGTAGAGCAGAACATTGTCTGCATGTCTAGAAAGAACTGCAGCCCTTGGTGTAGGTGCAGTAAGAGTGATGTCCTGAATACCTGGGTTTGTTTGGAATCAGTTTTGTGTCTCTTGGTACAGCATCATTATTAAGATGATGGAGAGTCTGTGTAACCCTGACTGATATGGCTGAAACAACTTTTGTTACCAATATCTAGAGTCAGCACATAGAAAATATATTTGTGATCCAATTGTGATCTTTTGGGGATATGTAGCCATTTCAAATTCCTAAATTTCTTGGTTAAGAGAGGAGAATTGACAACTGACTGACAATTGTGAGGTCCTTTGCCTCTAGTCTTACTTATGAACCCAGTGTTAAGTTATGGCCTCTAGACTCCTCATGACCAGGGAAATGATGCACAGTTCACAGGTTTCAGGATTCTTCATTGATGTCATTGCATAGTTGCACAGAGAATGTTGTAGATTTTGCAGGCATCAATATAAATTTTATATTTTGCTACTAAAAATCAAGCTTATGCCAGTCTGCTTTGTTTTGGTGTAGTTTGATAATAAATGTATTGGGTATAATGGCTGATTGTTTCTGTGGCTTGGTTTGATTTTGGTCTTAAATTGAAGATGTTGCTTTTAAAGTTCCTATGTATCCTGTTTGTAGCTTTACTGTTCTTTTTTTTTAAATTTAAAGCACAAGTTCTACCTTGAATAGGCCTGGAAGTTTATCTGTTTCTGGGTTCATGTAATAAAACTTTTGTAATAAGTCCTCTGAAGGGATTGTACTTGTTGCTGTCTGAAATGGAACTTTCACCTCAAATTCCTTTATACTTAATATTTCAGTATCATATTCCATTATCTACCTTGTTTGAAACATGAAATTAAAGCATTTGAATGAGTTATCTGGTTTCTTTCAGGGACCCAACAACAGCTTATGGCACAACATGCTCTGGAGAAAGAGGCTTTGGAGAAGATTAAAATAGAAATTGAGGAGGAGCTAAAATGTCTTGATGAAGAAATCTTGGAAGGTGCTCTTCAGGTTTTCCCATTTCAATCCATAATCTCTGTTCACTGTAATGGTGGTTAATTTTGTAATGGGTACTCCAGTTAAGGAGATTTTTGAATGCCTTGAATCTTTTTCTCCTCCTCTCCCCACAAGATTTGTACACATTGCCACATGGAGTAAAATAGTTAAACATTACCATTTGGAGTGGTGGAGCCTGGCCAAAGCAAACAACTGGATGACATTTAATAGTCTACTATAAATAATGGAAAGTAAGCAGCCCTTAAGCTGCACTTGATGGCAGAAGTCCTCAGGAGCTAATATTTCAAGGAGTATGGACTTAAACCATCAGATTTCTCCTTTCCACCAGGTTTATTTTTTGTGATATGCTTTGGCCTGTAGATGTGGCTTTTATGGGACTCCCAGCAAGGAATGATTTCAAGCCCATCTTTGCTTTGCATGTGTGTTGCAGATCAGAAATCTGAAATAGAAGCACTCTTGAGCTGTTTCAGTTCATTCATATGGAGCTTTCTAAGAGGTTTTAAACTGAGAAGGAAAAGGTTGTATGAACAAAATAATATTTTAAAAAATGATGCTCTAGTACTGCTGCAGAGATCGTCCATGTGTGGGCAAATTTACTGTGAAAAGAGGCTCTTCTGCTGCTCTGTCAGGATTGGCATCAGCTTAAAATGGGAGAATTGCTGCACATTTAGCAAACTTGCTGGTTAGGATGCAATTATGAAACAAGATCTGGTGGGGAAATGTAGCTCAAAGTCATCTTTGCCTTGTAAGTAGCACTTTCAGAATGTATTTGGACTTTTTTTTACTAAGCTGTGACTTTTTTCGTTCCTCATGTAAACTGCTGGGGTAAGAAATCTGAGACTGTTGATGTTCTTCTGTGAATCTGTTTTATTTTGTGTACTTTCTTCTCTCAGCATTTACCACTACAGGGTTTGACTGCCACACTTCCCCAGTGTTCAGCCCTGCCAATCCAGAGAGCTCAATAGAAGACTGCCTGGCTCATCTGGGTGAGAAGGTCTCCCAGGAACTGAAGGAACATCTGCACAAAGCACTGCAGAGCTTGCTTAGCAAGTGAGTTTCCATTTGCTTTTTCAAAGGTGTTTCCTTTTTGCACTGTGACTGCTGCTGAAGTTGGGACTGCATCTTGTATTGCATTTCTTTCTTTTTCAACCTTCCTTTATCTGGCTGGGTTTTTTTGGTTTTGGTTTTTTTTGTTTGTTTGTTTGTTTTGGGGGGGGCGTTTTTTGTTGTTGTTGTTTTGCTATGTATTGTGCAAATACTTCTTTGTGGTATTTGCCCTCTGCAGCAATGTAAGTTCTAAAGTTTTTCTAAGCTTTTGTAACTGAATTTCTGAGGCTGCTTCAAGCAGTTTGAGTTGCTGGTGAAACTGGCAGCTGCCATTGCCCGTTCCATGAATGCTGGGCTGTAGCCACATTAATGTCTTTAGCCTTATAGCTAAGAGTGGAGCTGAAGGTTTGTTTGTGGTCTGGACCATGAGGAGTGGGAGAGTTTCCCTGAGAGGATGGTGGTTACAAACCTTGTGGCCACCCTCCAGGTACACATCTGAAGCAGATGTGGGCCCCTGGGCTAACCTTGGTGCCTTAACAGCTGTCCTGCCAGATTAAGCTTATTGTGTAAATAGCACATTGCAGCTGGGATGCTAGTATCTTAATTAATGTGTTTGTAAATTGGTACAATTGTTGCAGTTGCTTGGTTTTCTGTTATAAATTACCAGCCTGAAATTTAATGGATCTGCATGAACTACTTGAGGCTTTTCTGAGTGACCTCCAAAAAGTGTTGGTAGAGAGTTGGAAAGTGCTGCTTTAGGAAGAGTTGCATAAATGCAGCCATGCATTTCAGTGGTTCCAGCTTGTTGATGTTCTGATGTTCTAGACTTCCTATGTTTTCTATAGAAAAATATTTGCTTTCTAAGTAATATTTTTTGTTTATGTATGTACATACATAGTCAGAAATGCCTGTGAAACCGTGTTGCCTTTTTCTAAGGCAAACCAGAGTTACTGTTTAATCTTTTGATAATATCCTTCCTGCAGCTGTTCCTGCTCTTCTCATCCCACTGATTGATTTAGATTTGGTTCCAAAGAATTAATGCCAAGCAAGTCAAGAGAGTGCCCTTAAAATGACAAACCCAAATTATGTTTTCCCCACTGTGCTTTAACTCTGTTCTTTTCCCCTGTTGCTAGACTAGTGCTATTTGATGCAATACTTATTAATTTGGCTTATATTTTCCTGCCCTCTGATATGCATATGAACAAGTGTTAAGGTACAGTAGGCTTTTAGATCATGACAGGTTCCTGAAATTCAATAAGCAGTTTTCTGTCCAATGCCAGTTACCACTATTTCCATTAAACTGAAGTCTGAGCTTGCCTTTTGTAATGATCTGGGCTGAGGACAGCTGCTTTTGAAGCAGTGCATCTTCTGCTGTCACTTGGCCTTTGCTGTTATTGACTCTTGGATGCCAAATGATCTTGGAGGAAAGAGTATGGAACAGATGAATTTCATCATCCCAATTCAGAGAAGCAGAGATGTGATAAATCTAGAATAGAGGTATCTAATGAAGTAGGAAGGGGTTTTGTGGTCAGAAGTGCTGTTTCTTGCAAATAAAGGTTTCAACTCTAACATAATGTTAATGCAGTCAAACGGTCTCTATTAGTCTATAGCCTGTATTGTTTACAAAATTTTACTCTGCATTGGCCTCTAGCTCAGGTATGAATTTCTTAGTGAAATTTTCTGTCTTTAAAATCTTAGATTATAAAAAAACACATGCAAGAGCTTAGAAATTTTCTAGCGTATCAAAGAGCCTACTTATCTAATGTCTTTTAAGTTGTAGAGTATCAAATTATTAGGCAATTCACTTAACCAGTGTAAGTGGGAGAAAGGTGATGCCTTCCTGACCCTGCCTGGTGCTGGTGTTTTATGTCCTGAAACACAAGACTTGTTAACTCTTGAAAATTACTTGCTGTAATACATGTGGAAAATATTTTGTTCTCTGGAAACCGAGAACTTTCTTTTATTCACGTTCTTTTGTTTCCTTTTATAACTTTCAGTGTTGGTTTAACTTCTGCAGGCCGGTGACATACCAGGAGTATCGGGAGCGCACGCAGGAGGCATCTGCTCATGCCAGTGGATGGAGCAAGGTACCACACCAGTGACTTGCCCTTGGACTTGTCTCATGTCTCTTTGATGTCCGTTGTTCTTCCTTGGGTTCCTCACACGGGGCACCAATTGTGGGGTTTTTTGGTGGTCCCCACACAGCTGGGAACCTGCCCCCTGGGCCCTTGAGGGAGGTTCCCTCTCGTGAGTTCTTTGCCAGGGATGAAAAACGAGCAGGACTCTCTGTTTCTTGCTCTTCAGGCTGTTGTTTATTTTTCTCTTAAGTTCAGTGTCTGCACACCAGACTGAGCGTACGAGAAACAAGGCACAAAATGGAGCAAAATGGAGCAAATGGAGAGCAAACACCCAAAACCAAGGACTTTTAAAGCTAATCAGTCCAATTACCTTCTAACACGTATCTTGTTTTTACTTTTCTACCAATAACTCCTACTAATCTACTCACATAGCACCTGTGCCACTGCTTTCTCTAGCCAATGACTTTGTGCCACCAACACTACAGAAAATGGAGTGGAAGAAGAACAAGGAGATGAGACAACACCCAAAATCCTCCATCTTGTCCCCTATTCACTCTCATATTAAAATCCTAAAACCCTAAATTCTTCACCCTGTGATAAACTATTACTGCTACTACATACTACTACCTAGTTCACACCTGTATGCTCCGACTCACCCCAAAGCCTTGGCAATTTTTCCCTGGGACAGAGGTTAAAAGCAGTGCTCTGCTGTGAATCAGGGCTTCCCAAAACTGTCAGAAAAACATTCTCTGTACCCTGGATTCCAACAGATGTCCATATTGTTTGTACTAGCTACAACTGTGCTTCACAGAGGGCCAAAACCAGAAAGAACTTGGTTTTAGTATGAAAAAAATTGCACTCTCAGAGTGGTAGATGTGCACATAGTGGGTAGTTTTGTAGATAATCTAGCTAGAAGTTACTGAATGGCAGTGTTAGGTCAACCTTCCTTTAGTTTGGGAAAGTGAAAAGTTAGACATGTTGCTTGACTTATTTTTTTTAAATTCCCAAGAGAGGTTAATTCCTGCAGCAGTTTTGGAACAAAATCTGAGATGGTTTTTTCAAAATACTTCTCTACTCTTTCTCTACTCCAATGTCAGGTTTACAAGAAATGTAAAAATGAGTGCTGAACATGGTGAAAATAAAAATTGACAGTATCTTCATGATATTTAAATTGTTCAGAAAATGTAGGGATAGTGTTCCTACCTGGTTTCAAGAGCAGTTAACTCAAATGGTAGGAATCTTCATTTTTAAAGAAAATGCAAATCTCTAAATGATTTATCTTAAGTTACTTTTTATGTAGAATGAGTAGATAACTCTTCCCAGATTCATCTTTCATTAATCATTCAAATTCATCATCTTAATCATTCTCTGAGGGCTTCAGTGGGCATCAAAAAAAGAGTGAAAGAATGAAATAACTACTTGCAAATTTAGTCACAATTTGAGTGTTAAAATGTAGTCTTAAATTTAAAATAGAACAAGAAATCTTTTTCCCCTCCCTTTCCTTTTTTTTTCCCCAGAAAAACTTTTTCCTGACTAGATTTCCCTGCTTACTTCAGAAACTGTTCATCTAACCAAGGGTGTGGGCACTTGTAAAGCAGTTTAACAAACATTGCATGACAAGTTACTGCCCATGGCTCCAGCAATTATTATTGCTTTATGTGTGTGCTCTTTCAATTTGTAATCTTGTGATTCACAGCATTTTGGTTTAAACAACCATGAAATCTGATTATCAAGAAGGTGGCTTAAGCTAGCACATTTCACTTTTCAGCTGGTGAAAGCTGAAGCCAGTCATTGTGGCTCAGCTGGCAGGGGAGGAGGTGCATGGGGCTTCTCAGCTCAATCTCCTTTGGGTCCCCACCTGCTGAGGACGCAGCCCTGGGTGCATGAGTGGGCTCCATTTGGGGGTTTATGATCCAGCTTCACTGCTGCTGCATTCCTGCAGCCCCTGGGGCTCATGGGTTTTGGTCTCCATCAGCTTGTGGTGGAGAGAATCATCCAGAACATCTCTGTCATCAACTCTGCTTGCCTGTAACATCTGTTGCTACAAAACATATAGTCCATATGAAAATGACATAAAAGCAAACCAGAGTGGAAATTTTGTAGGCCAGCACAGCATCTGTTTTGTATTGTTTTTCTGGTAGCTTGGAGCTCCAGGAATGCCCAGCAGTTCCTTCAATAACCCTTGTTTTGAGGAGATGCAATATATTTGTGTTGGTTTCATTTCCTTTTAATTTCCTTTACCATCTTAATCAGATTTGTGTTTTATAACAGAAGAAATCTAGAGACCTTTCCTGCCATCTCAGCTCTGCTTAATTTTTATTCTAAAGAAGCTGTTAGAAAAACATGTTGATGTTTGAATTCTATAAAAAAAAAACCAGTCTTCATCTTTTATTTGAAATAAGGCTCTCATTAAAAAAAAAACCAAATTCCAAACCACCTCAGACAGGGCAAATTGAATTTCTATAATAAAATTAACATAATAAAAAAACGTTAAGTACTTCACTGCTGAGTTTTTATGCTTTTTGCTTAAAACTGATATTATATACCTATATCCAAAATGCATAATCCAACTGTTGTGCATCATCTGAAAGGATAACAGATATTGTTATTGAGAACCAGTTGAGCTGGTGAGTAGGGTAGCAGTCATATTAGTGTCCCATTCTTACTTATTAATGGTGGCAAAGAATAGTGCAACAAAAATATAAGAAATAATGGTGAAGAATTAGATTAATTCTAAGTTGAAATAGTCAAAAGGTACACAGAACTGCAATAATTTTGGATACAGTTTCCTCAAAAAACTACAGCTTCTCAAAGCCTCTGAACTTCTTTGGGTCTTTCTTGTGTACATTTAAATTTGTGCTATTGTACAATGGGATTGCAGTAGTGTAGAGGACACAAGTGTTTCATTTACACAGTCAGCTATCTTCTCATAGTAAAGTGGGTTTTATAATGATTCCCTAGAAGTTTTCTCCTGCCAACTATTTTCTGTGTGTGTTTTTCTTCAGTCAAAATATAAATAGCCCCTAGCATTCCTTCCCAGGCATCCTGGTGGAGGGAGTTGCAGTTGCTTTGAATTGCAAAGGCTGTATTTTTACTTTGCTCTGGTTAAATCTCACCACCGTTCACACAGCTGCTCCTCTGTACAAAAAGGTGCTGTTAACTTTCATGGAAGTACTGTGAGGTAATTAGTTTCATGAATTTAGGGACAGTCTTGTGCAAACCTGCTCCTGTTCCTGCTGGTCTCAGAGGCAGGAGTGTCAGTAATTTCAGCAGGGAGGGAAAGCTGCGTGGTGGTTGTTGGTCTGTGTGGGACTGGGTGTTAGAGTTTGTTCCCTCACTCTGAGCCCTGAAGAGGCTTGCTGAATTTTGGGGTAATGGTTGGATTAGGCATCAAGTTGGCAAAGGAGGAAGGCAACAATCATATTCACCATGCCAGCATTTTAGCTCCCTTCATCTCCCAAGCAGCCTTTCCTTGCCTTTGTTTCTTTTGCCTTCAGCTTCATTAAATGTCAAATATTTTGAGATCTCAGTGTTCATGCTGCTGTAGAGTTATGTGGGTGTGCCCAAAGCCTCTGAAAGATGCCAAGCCTTGACAGCTTGAGTTTTTTTGATCCAAAAAAATTGAGGCTTCCTCTTGACAGCTCATCTTGACCTGCTCCTTGTATCTGTGCACTGTGATCTTGCACCTCTTCTGCCTCTGAGTTGAGACTAATTGCAAGAAACTCAAAAACTCCAACACTTTTAAAATTCAAACACTTTTAAACTTCTGGCACCATGACATCCCTAGTGAAGTGTTAACAGTTACCAGTGTTAACTGCTCAGCACAGAACAACAGTACTATAACCTTGTTGGAGTAAGTCAGCTGAGACTCCATTTTCTTAAAAGCAGGAAAAGCCAATTCTTTATTCACACAACTAATTTTATACAGTTTTTACAGACCTTGTGTGGAACTTTAATTGGTTAATAGCTTTCTTGCCAATTGCTCTGTTGGTTAGTAAGAGATATTTTAGTTGTCCATCAAATCTCTCTATTCTTGAATTGTTTACATATTTTCTTCACTGATTCTTATGGGGCAGATTTAATGTTTATGCAGGTGCTAGTTGTTTTTCTCCCCAAGAATCAGTTGTTGTGTGAATGAACTATCCATACCAGGATTGTTTTCACATGGGAACTTGCAAAGTACTTAGCTGCACTTAGAAAGAGTGACAGGTCAGCTGTTAATTTAGCAGAGCAGGCCTGATTTTATGAGGCCTTTCTTTTATAGTTTTTCTACCTGTCTGCTATATAACCTGTCTGCTATATAACCTGTCTGCCACAGTCTTGGACTCCTTTGTTAATCAGCTGGAGCATCCGAAATTTATCTGATTATGGGCATTTTTAGGCCCTATCTGGTTTTAGTAGTCAATCCCAGTGTGATTGACTGAATTTAGTACAAATCTCAATTTCACCACCATGAATTTAGTACAAATCTCAATTTCAGCTTACTTTGCCTATTCATCTTCCTCCAGCTTTGCACCCTAGGTGTGGTTTCTTGTAATAGTAGTGCAGAATATTTACAGAAAAGAAAACCAGACTGGAAAAGGAAGGAGGCATTAGGAGTTGAGTATGAGCAGTAGTAGAGCCTTCTTCTCCCTTGTGCAGCTGGGAAACAGCATTCCACTCTGCACAGTAAATGGATGTGCAGTGCAGTTGCCTCAATTCAAATGCAGTAAAACAAATATTTTTCTCTTGTGTCATAATAATGCTTTTTCAGATGCTAATGACTTCAGTTCATACCAGTATCCTGAGTGAAGCCCAGAGGGCCACTTGCATGCTCTAGGAGAATAAATTTAGAGTCTAAAAGTTCAACTGTGTGATGTTTAGGTAAACAAAAACTTAATTTCAGAAGGAAGTGTCTAGAACTGTATAATGTGAAGGAGGTGGATTCACAGAGTTCTGCATCTTCCAGAGCAATTTGGGTTAAGCCTGAGCATTCAGTTAAAAGATTTCTAAAGAGGAATGGGAGTAGGAAATGAGAGAGGAAGATCTCTCTGTGTTAAATGTGGCATCAGAGGGAGAGTTTGACATGTAAAAAGGGCTTTGTGCTTGTCATTTTAAACGTGTTTGTAATGTGAAGCTGCTGGGTGGAGGTGTTTGTTTCTGTCCTGCCTCAAAGCCAAGTGTGAACTTCTAAAGAGACTGTCTAGTGCAGTGTCCCTATTCAAGAATGTGTCTGAGTTTGCTGTTTGCATTTGGATGCATCTCCCTTCAAGGTATTTATGATGCTGTGTCTTTCCACTTCTGGGGTAGCAAGTTCTAGACCTGTTCTGCTTCTCTACCTGAACCCTGTGTTGGGAAAAAAGTGGGGATTAAGAAAATGCTGCAATGGTGTTCTGTGAAATTCTCAAGTTAGACTGTGGGTTTTTGCTTAGCAGATGAAGTGCTTCTTTTTTAGTGCATTTTATTGTGTGTTTGCCTTGTGCCTTCTCAGAAATGAAGTGTATATTCCCTGGTATGTTTGGACTTGAAGACTCAGACCTTTTCTGTGAACACATGAATTCTGTTCTAGCTGCACAGTAGTATTGATAATGCTTTCTGTATTTATTCACAACTCTTGTTTTTTGAAGGTCTTGGTGCCCCTGGTTCTGTTACAACAATTTCTGATGGAGCTGACCAGGCGGGGCCAGGAACCACTGAGTGCCCTTGTGAACTTCGGGGTGACATATCTAGAAGATTATTCTGCAGATTATATCATTCAACAAGGAGGATGGGTAAGAAGACCTCATTTCTAAGTGTGATCCTAGTAGGAGTGAAAGCTAAGAGGGGTTGCTAGAAGTAAGCAGATGCAAGAAGGAATGACTCAGAAAAGAAATAAAAAATATAATCAAAAGGTCAGGACCAGAAAGGGATCTTGGGCAGTCATCTATTTGTCTTTTCTGCCCCAAGGCAGAGCTGACTTTAACCCATTCATTTCTGATGTTGATATTAAAGACCTGTGTGATTGGACTCCACAATTTCCCCAGGCAGTCGGTTTCAGTTCTTTGCACGTCTGGTTTGTTGGATTGCTGTTGAAATTGAAGAGGTCCTTAGGTGTCAGATAACAATTAATTTTCATACAGTGTGTGTTAAGGTGCTAATTTGTTGCAGTATGGTGAGCTTTGTGCTTCCCTGTTAATATACATGGAGCACTGCATTTGGAAGCAGACACCCATAACAAGAGGTTGTGTGTCTGAGAGGCTCCTCTTTTTATTGGTATCCTCATCCTCTGGTGACTGCTGGAAAAGGTATATGGGTTTTTTCCTCCTCTTAATTTCAGAGAGTTTCTTAGCAGATGAGTAATTGGGGAGCACTTCATACAGAAATGTCAATAGGTACTAATTTATTTTTATAATAAGTATTAAGATAGCTAATGCATATTAGAGTTTATAGCTCTGTCAGAACATGCACAGAATAAGCAATCAGGATTTCTTTGTGCTGCATTTTCCTTGTAGAAATCTTTAATTCATGGTAACCAGTGTTCCTGAGTCATGGCTTGCTGAGAAAGTTTCATTTAGAAGTACTTCAGAAAGGCAGCTCACAGCTGATGAGCTGGGTCTTCAAGGCTGAGCCTAAGATTACTGGGTTTGGGAAGAAAGCCATATTTGAATGGAATTAATCTGGGATTTGTGAAATGGCTCCAGAAAGCTGATTTATTCTAAAAAGAAAAGCTGTTCAGGAAAACCCAGTGATAAAAAAGTACTAGGAGGAAAAATCTAATTCAGAAGCTTCTTGTTTTCAAGAGTTTACCTGAGGGTTTTTTTTGAAGAGTAGCTTGGTCCAGAATTTCTGCACATCTGCACCTTCTTTACCTGTTCCCTTCCCAGCAGTTGTGGATAGCAGTTCTCAAGGCCTGTGGGAGGGATTGTTTGTCTTTAATGGACAGAAGCACTAACAGCATGCAGCCAAATGACCTTAGGTCATTTGATAAATGCACTCATATCTCAAAAGTATTTTCATCCCAGGGCAGGCCCTTACTTGCAGCTTTTAGACAGATCGATGTTAGTACTTTTTTGCTTTTCTGCCTTGCTTTTTGACCTCCAAAAGGGCTGTGCTGTGTTCTCCAGCCCCTTTTTGAGGCCTGCTGTAAATGCACTTCATAGAGTGCAAAGCTGCTGAAAACAAGTGGCTTTCCAGCACAGCCTGTGAGGGAGGGGGCTGTGCTTTGTGTTTGGGTGGCTGTGCATGGATGTACAGATCTGGGTGGTGGTGTCCAGCAGGCTCCCAGTGTGTCTGTGCACATCCAGCCAGGCAGAAAATCAGACTGACACAGGCAGTGCAGCAAACAAGCCAGAGCTATTTTTGAAACAGCACAAGAGGCGAGGAAAGAGACTAGGTGATGAAAATCCTTTCCAGATGAATTAATGTAGCTGCACTAACCTTTGTGAGTTGCTCTGGGGATGGGCTTGGGGACCCACTGGGCTTGTGGCTTTTTGTGGAAGAAGGGGAGTATATGGTTATATTGTATTTTTTCCTCCCTGTAAGGAAAAGGTTCGTTTTCTCCCTGTGGTGTGTTTCTGGGTTTGTTCCAAGTCTATGGGATGGCAATGCTGGGAGCAGGGCATGGGGCCAGGATGGGAGAGGTTGTGTTCTGAGAAAGGCCAGGAAGAGCCTGGCAGGCTGGTAGCCACAAGGAAGTGTTGGAGTGTTTGCATTTTTTAAGATAAGCATCTGCCACAGGGGCTCTGTGTGCTGGATCAAGTTGTCAGTAATAATTTGCTCAAGCCATAAGGGCAGCGTGTAAACCTGGGAGTCTCCAGTGACTCATGTTGCTGTGACAGTAAGAGGTTCAATTTTTGTGTTATTTTAGAGCTGTATGAAGTTAGGTCTTTCCTGCAGCAGCCAAGAGCATGCTTAAAAGTGAGATGCAAGAATAGCCTGTCTGGGTTTCTGTGGATCTGGAGCAGAGGAGAGCTTCACAGGAGTCAGTTTTTCAGGGGCAGACCTGAAAAGCTGTGTAGTATCTCTGGAGCTGTCTCATTGCTTGGCACCATTTGGCATCTTCCTCAATTTTTGGATTGAAGTCAGCCTTTGCCAGGAGGGGAGTAGCCAGTCAAAGGTAGGGGTCAGCTGAGCCCTTCCTGTGCCTCACTGCAGCTCTGTGGAGTCACAATTGCACAAAGCTGTGTCATCCATTTGCTGCATCATTCTGTGCAGCTGGAAGAGCTCCCAGGGTTCTGCATGTGTGCAAGACTTAAGGTTCTCCTGTGAGCTCAGGAGGCTTGTGGGTCCAGGAAAGCATCTGGCTGAGGATAGTAGACAGCAAAATTTCCAGCTCAAGGGAATAAAGGTTTACTAATTGGGTAGCTATGCAGCAGATTTCAGGAAATTGGCATGGCTTGTGGGAAATGAGAAATTTGATCTAATGGAGGATGAGAAGTTGCTTTTTTATTTTCCATGCCAGTCCCACAGAGATATAGTGCTGAGATGGTGTGTTGAAACAATGAGTGTTCCCCTCCCATTCTCCTTTCAGGCACTAAAATTATAATTCAGCTAACTTTTGATGGCAGTGTGGGATTGGGATGTATTGGTGGGCTGATTGGGTTGGTGAGGGAATGGCTGGCATAGTTTTGTGTTCCTTTTTTCACTAATTGCTCTGACAGCTTTCGCTGCAACTCTTGCATTTACTTGTTTGACTCTTAAGTTTTAGTGTGACCTCTCTTTTGGAGCAAAAAGCATCCTGGCATTCCAGGTTCTCTAAACAGACACACATGGGGGCACACATTTCTTCCTCCTGACTAGTGGGCCCACTGGTCCTACTAAGACCTTCTTCCTATATCATCTTGAGCCATTGCAAAAAAATACCCAGCTGGACTTATAAGTAGCTTTGTTCTTTTCTTTCCTAAAAGCAAAGTTAGGGCTCGACAGACACGCAGTGTGTATATGCTGTCCCCACCCCTTTCCTCTTCTCCCCACCCCTTTCCTCATCTCCCCTCCCTTCTCCTCCTCTGCCCTCCCTTCTCTCCTCCTACCTCCCCTGCCTTTTTGCTCTCTCTGACTTCTCCAGGGCTGAATGCTGCTGCATCAGAAGCAATTCTTGGTCTCCTGGAAAAGTGCACAGTAAGATCAGTCAGTTGGTAAGGATTTTTTCCCTTTTCCTTTCCCACCCCTTCCCAAATAATTTATTTATTCTCAAGTTCTGCAGATCCTGTTTTCCATGGTTAGATTTCATCTTTGTAGAAATATCTGGGAATGTCTTTAAGGACAAAAGAGTGTAAGTTTTCTTGGAAGCTAGCTGCCTGTTTTTTCTCTCCGGTTCCCATTCCTGTTACCAGCCCCTCTGCTTTCCCCTTGTTTGAGCCTGTTTATCAGAGTGCAGTTAATAAAACCTTTCTTCTCAGCACAAGCCTGGGAGTTACATTTGTGACCTGTGGCAGAAATTGTCTCTGCCTTCCCAAGGGTCTGTCTCATGGAGTTCAGACCTGGATTTGCATTTAACTAGTTAACTGCCCATGTTGAAGGGAATAAAAGTAAATTTGTTTGAAATCTACGTTGTGTTTACAGTTTCCTATCTCAGCCTTAGAGGAGCTGTTTTCTCTGTGTCTCCAGTGTTTTGTCTTGGGCTTTGAAGCTGGTTTAGTTGTTTTGTATGCTGCTGGTGATCGAATAATACACATATTAGAGAGTGTTAACAGTCTGGAGGAGAAAGAGCATAAAGAGGCAATTGTCATCCTAGGGAGGCTAGGTAGTCAGTTTGTGCTTCTGGAGATTAAAATCTCCTTCTGCAGCAGTCCAGGTGCCTGCCCTGGGAATGACAGTGCAGAAATAGAGAGACGTGCTCTGCTGATGGAGAGAGAAGTAAGTTTAATGTGGCAGAGATGCAAAAGAAAGGACAGTCTAGTTAGAGGAGTCCTAGAAAGGAGTTTTCCTTTCAAAATAATTATGCTTTATGCTTGTGTCATGGAATACTGCAGCAAAGTGTCCACTTTTATTTATATGTAACTTCTTTGGTACAGTAATAGATTTTTTTAATTTTTAGGCACTGTGGCTGAAGAAGGACATTAAATAGTAAAGGAGCAACTAGATCTCCTTTCTCTTTTCCCTTCCAACAACTTCAAATCTGAAGAAGTGGTCTATAAATAAATGAATTTACCTGATTTTAAACCCATAAGACTGAAACGTAAAGGGTGTTGCTTTGGTGCTGACTTTCTGCAGGTTGTAGAGGTTATGTTGGAGGACAGGGATGGAAGAGGATCATTTCTGCAGGCTGTTCTAGCCCAAGCATTCCTTGAAGGGAATGAGAGCAGTGGTTGCAATATCAGCGTGCTTTGATGTGGTTCACTCAACCTTCTTTTCTTTTTTTTTTTTTGTCTTAATACAAAGTGCAGTCCTATTTGTAAGAACTCTCTTTTCCTTGGCTTCACCTATCTTGACAGTTTCAGAGGGATGAACAGAGAGGCACAGTACGTGCCTGAGGGCTTTTTGGGACTTCTTTATCTTTTAGAATGTTTTGTTCTGAATCTGAGTGTTGTAAGAAGCTCCTTTATAATCCGTTTCTCTGAAGGATTGGCCGGGTGATGCTGTCAGATCTGACTTCCATGAGGGTCTGAAAAGGTTTGGTGTAATGGGGCAGAGAGGCAGGGAGCAGCCTGGGCACACCCAGGTGGGAGTGGGGCCATTCCTGGGCACAGGCACCCCTGCTCCAGCACACAGCTGCTCCTCTGTCACAGCTGCAGATCATGAAACCAGCACATTCCCAGCTCTAGGGAAGTTTGTTGTTGTGGAAAGTTTGCTTATTTCCCCATGGGAGATGTCTGAGGATCCCTGGACATAGAGTGACCCAGTTTGTCACTCCTTGCCTCTTGTTTTTTCAGCCATTGGATTTTATGCACAAATGCATATGATGGGTTCCTAGTGCTCGTTGCTGTGCTGTGCTGTGTTGTGTTGGTGTGGGGAAGGTGGCCATAGAAGCAGAGAATATCCTGAGTTGGAAGGGACCCACAGGGATCCCTGAGTCCAAGCCCTGAATCACACTGTGTGCCTGATTGTCCAAACGCCTCTTGAACTTCATTTGTCTCTGGGACAGGTTATGTTACAAGATAGTCAGTGCCCTCACCTAAGAAACTTTCTAGCTGAGTTGAGTGTTCAAAATTTTTATTATAGCCAAGGTTGCTCTCATGGGACACTGTGTTCTGCCAGCATTTCCTCTTGAACCTCAGGATACTCTTGTTTTCTCAGGGATTTTATGTGGCTCTGTTTAGTTTCCTGTTGAGGGGTTGAAGCTCAGAGAACCTGGGGATTTTTTTCCCCTGGTGGCACTCTCCAATCTGTACAGAATTTTTGCCTGTGTCAGACAAAATCAGGATCTGGGTGTACAGGTGGCTTGCTGGGCTGTATATTTTTCAGGTGGGCTTTTTTGTGTCTTCAGAAATCAGTTTCATGTGCATTGCCTATCCACATCATTCCTTGTTTCTACTTTAAGAACTGAACCAGAGAGACCAGGTGAGCTTTTAAGAACACCCTAGAAGAAGCTTCAACCGCAGTTAGACACAGCTGTTTTGCATTTTCCTGGTCCTTTGAGTTTACAGGGCATTCAAAGTCTGCTCTAAGATGCAGCAAATGCTCTGTTGCACACCTTAATGGGGATCTCTTCTGTTCTAATCTAATCTCATCTCTATTATAGATACAATATGGGTTACTACTCCTACTATATTTTTGTAGAGAAAAGAGTTGCTTTTATCTTTGAGACATTCAGAATTTTGATTTGAATATCTCTTGGCACCAGAAACAGCTTTGCATAAATCATGCTGAAATTATTATTTTGTTAAATAAGGATTTTTTTTCCTTAGGTGTAGTTAAAGGTTTTGCTGTTTAACAAATATATACTATAGGTAATGAGCCTGTTTGTTTGTATACACGTAATAATAGGCATATTGGAAAACTATGAAAGACAATATAGACAACATAAGAGTCAGTTTCTGTGTTTTGGGGGAGGTTTTGTTATGTTTGCTGCTTTAAATCATAATTGAAAGTTAGCAGGTGTTTTTAAGTAACCATTCTATGTACTATATTATTGTAGGAGCTTTCAGGCTTTTTTTTCATTATTTTGTTTCCACCTTGCTACCAGTGTAGCTCACCCTGTAGCATACAGGCTGTATCCTCTCCTGAGGAAAAGTGTGCCACATTCATTGACAGTGCTTGCTGTCACTTGTAGAGGCATCGTGGAACATTCCTTGTTCAGAACCCATAGGCTGAGGACAGTGATTGATTTTGGTACCTGATCTTTTCCCCAAGACTGCCTCATGGGATGTGGCCATTCTTGATCCATGTTCTAGCCAAGCAGGGAAATATGCAGTTCTGTGCCTACTCATAAGTTGTGCCAACTCTTCCCTCAAGTAGCAGTGGTTGGGATCAGGAGTAGCAGGAAGCTGCAGTGAGGGACTCCAGCTCCTCTGCCACACCTGACGTGCTTCTCTAAACATGCTGGAGGAGGAAAAGCACTCCGAAGTTTGCAAGTTTCCAACTGCAAATATGAAAAAGAGAAACTCTGATGTTTCTGGTTTGAAGCAGTAAACAAAGCAGATACAGAAATGCTTACATACATTCCTTACTTACTATTAAAAAGTGTAGGGCTTATATAAGGCCTCCTCAGGTTATTAAAAATCCTTCCACATGTTCCATCCTGTCCTGAAATAATCTGCCTGTTGGAGCTTTGCTTCTGGGTCACATCTGTAGATGAATCAGGAGAATTGTCCTAAATGTCATTTAGTTTTTATCTCAGCTGCTTTAAAAGGAAAAAAAAGCTCACCAAAGTGCAAACCTCAACTGAACCGGCACAAAATCTGAGCTTTATCCGCTTGACTTTATGTATTAAATCTTAATTCAGCTCAAGAAATATTAATCATGTATCCTAAATAATGCCTATTACTGTCTGGATTTTCAATTAAAGCTTCAGAAGCTTTTAACAAAAAAGCTCTGGAATTGCCAGTGTGTCAGCTCTGCCCCCGCCTTCCCAGCCAGGGTGATCTGTCTCTCCAAGCCTGGGCAGTCGTGTCCCTGAGGCACTGACACGGAAGGTAAATTGTCTGTAAAGACAGAAAGGAATCAGCCAGGCTGCATAAGGCTCTGATTTATGGGGAGCCAGCAGCTGATAACACTTCTGAGGTCAGCACAGTTTGCGTGAGAAAAGGAACAATAAAACTCTTGAGTCCCTTTGGCCCTCCTCCCTCCTGCTGAAGGCAGGCATGTGTAGTGTTGCTGCATGTATTAATGAGGTATTTGAAGTGATGAGGATGGCCTGTGTTCCTTGTATAACCATCCCTTCATTTCCTTACCCTCTCCAAAGTAGTTTATCCTGCATGTTACCCTCTGGGTGTGCCCAGATCTTGCCTGTATTTTGTGAGAAGCAAATCCCCAGTGAAAGTACATATTTAGAAGTATCAGGATGGTTTTAATTTCAGGGCAGTCTCTGTACCCACTGTCCCCACTGAGTACAGGTGGCTCCATCCTCCTCTCTGTGGGCTGCTGAGTCATGGCTCAAAGCCTCTTGGCTTTCACCAGTGCACAGTGTGTGACTTCAGGGGAATTCAGGCCATCTCAATGTAGCCCTTTTTGGTGTTTTTTCTTTTTTTTTGCTACAATCACCAGAGCTCACAAATCCTTAGCAGCATAGTGTGTTTTTGGAATATTTTTGTATATGCCTCATGCTGAGTGAGTCACAGCAGCGTGTGTGCACTTCCATTGGAATGTTAAGAGCCGAGCAGTTATCAGTGGTGTGTGTCCCTGTTCTTTCTTCTAATGTCACACCACAGACATGGTCTAGTGTGTTGTGATGTGGTGTGGACAGGAAATAAATTCATCCTGATTTGTGGAAGTGGAGAGCTGAAGGATAGTACAGAGGTTTGTGAGACTGCAAGTTTTATCCCTAATTATTTTGTTGCTTAATTTTTCTGAGTCTGTATCACCCATGGAAATAAAAAATTGACTTTGATTGTAGGTGTCTGTTAGTGGCTTATATTCCAGTGAGAGTATTTCCTACTTTAACAACATCTAGGGCAAAACCTGCTGGCCAAAGGAGTGACTGTGCAATCTCAGAGTGTGTGGGCTGCCTGTCCATCCTCAGCAGAGGGTGGTGGAAGCCAAGGACAGTGACTGACTCCCTGCTGTGCTGCTCTCCAGTGTCTGCTGGAACAGGACAGGTTTGGAGCCCCGTCCTGCCACTCTGCACAGCAGCCCTGGCCCTCACAGCTCAGTGCTTGGTCTCTTTGGATCCAGTGACCTCTGCCTTTGCTTCACTTTCTTGGCTCTTCTTTTCCATTGGCCTTAATTTGCACTGCTGGTTGCTTCCTCCTATGTGTAGAGGTCTGTTTTGTTTTAATGGCCTGAGCGGCATTATAAAAAAAAAAATAAAATTAGTTCTTCTGGAACATGACTTGCAAGGGGGTACTGGAGTCTTGAACTGTCAGTGACTGCTTGCAGAGCAGAGCTTGCTTTGGGTTTGGCATGTGGTTGGTATCTGAACATTTTCACAAATGTAATGCTTTACTCATTGCATTCTGAATTAAGACTTTGTGGTGATCCTCAAATGGTTAGTGAACAGCTTAATTCCTTTTAACCCTTTCCCTGAGGAACTCTTTGCATCATTTCACTTTAGTTCCTGAACATCTTACCAAGCTGGATGATGTTTCCCATTTAAAGCAATTTAAAGGCATTTATGAAGAAAAGTTCCTTTTTAAGTGTTCTGTAATATTCCTTTGCCCATGTCCAAATACCTTCCAAAATTCCACAGGCCGAGGGTTAAAAACATCTCCGCAAAATAAAAAGTGTGTTTGTTTTTAACTGGATTGAGTTCTGACACAGGTCAAATATGGATCCATAAAAAGTTGTGAAACTACCAAGGAGGTATCTTGGAATGGGAAACTCTAGGTAGGAATCAAGCCCCAAACTCACAGGTGTTGGGAAGGGTTTAAAAAAGGGACAACTGCTCAGAGTGCTTTAGGAGAACTACTGTGTGTGGAAGGGAGCATGAAAATGGACAAGCAATAGAGAGCACTTGCACAGAAAGGAGTGGGGAGTAGTATTCAGCTGGGATCGTGTACTTGCATTTGCTTTCTTTTGCTTTGTTCCATTGCAGTTTGGTTTCAGACTTTAGCATCTTGTCAGGTTAATAATGACCATGTGGTGTGTTTTGGTGATGTCATGGCCATAAAGTAATGTCAGGGAAAGGAGGAGCTCCCAGCAAAGCACTTGTAAGGGGCTCCATTCCCTGGACACAGCAGCTGGACCAGCTGGGTTCTGTAATCTCTGCTGAAATGTAGGTCAGGCAGCTGTTGCTCCTGCAGAGGCCCTCTCTTCTTTCTTCCAGCTCACCAAGTTTCCAGGTGTCCTGTTCTGTTCTGTCCCGTACAGGGGAGGAATGCTGAAGGCATCACTCACTTGTCGTGTCCTCCTTTTTGTTCACAGGGAACAGTCTTCACTTTGGAATCCGAAGAGGAAGAGTATCCCGGGCTCATTGCAGAGGACAGCAATGACATCTACATCCTGACCAGTGACAACTCAGGGCAGGTGAGCCCCCCGGAGTCCCCCACGGTGACCACGTCGTGGCAGTCGGAGGGCCTGCCCGTCTCCCTGTCGGCGAGTCAGAGCTGGCACACGGAGAGCCTGCCAGTCTCCCTGGGACCTGAGTCCTGGCAGCAAGTGGCCATGGATCCTGAAGAAGTCAAAAGCCTGGACAGCAACGGAGGGGGTGAAGAGAGGAGTGAGAACAACTCTTCCAACTCCGACATTGTCCACGTGGAGAAGGAGGAGATACCAGAGGGGATTGAGGAAGCAGTGGTGCCAGCCAGTGCTGCAGAGACCATACAGGCAGCATTTCCAGAAACCTCTGCTTCTTTACAGGAAACAAAACCTCCTGAAATTGCTGCTGAAAAAGCACATCCCTCCGCACTTCTGCGTACAAAACAGGAGGAAAAGGGAAAAGCAGCTGAAGAGCTTGTTGAACCTGAAATCCCTGTGTTAGGCAAACCTGTCCCAAAGCTAGCCCCATCAGAAGAAAAGGCTGCACCAGAACCTGAGAAAATACTGCTTCCAGGGGAAAAAAAAGCGGGGAAAGAGGGCCATTTGGAAGAAATAGAAGAGAAATCCTCAGCTGCAGAGGAGAAGCCTATCCTGTTGCCAGAAGGGAAATCTATACTGCTGTACGGCGGGGCTGCTGCCGTTGCTATATTGGCTGTGGCAGTCGGGGTAGCGCTGGCGCTTAGGAAAAAGTAACGGAGCTCTCTTGAGGAGGAGGGAGGAGAGAAGAGAGCACATCCAACTTTTGTAGTTGTGTTACCTAAAGGTTGAGCTGCCTGCTGTTTAATTGGACATTTGAGTAACTCAGTGGTGATGAGGTGAGGTTGTTCAATAAGCCTCCAGCTACGGACAATCATGTTTTTAGTAGAATCGGGGCGGGGACTGCTTTTTCGTGACTAAAGTACGGGGGTATTTTTAAAAAAAAAAAAAAATCTGCAAATCTAAGAACTTAAAGTGCAGGTGCTGAAGAAAGGGGTGCTCATACTCTAGGAACTGGAACAGAGAATCCCCAGGGGAAGGGTAGAGCCAACTGCTGCCAGCCCCTGGAGATTTTGGCTTCTCAGATTGACCGCTATTGCAGCTGTGCTGTCTTGTCACTTCCCGCTGTGCCCCCGAGCCCCTCCTAACAAACATTAGCCAACCTGAGTCCTGTAGCGAGAGGCTGGTGTCCCTTTTGTCTCAGCTTCCTCTCAGGTACAGCACTGCTCCTCATAACCTTCCAGGTTCCTCCTAAGCCCCAGTGGGACAGTGCTTCTTCTTACCTCTTGGCTCACACTGGTTTTGGCCCCTAATGTTTACTGGAGCCCCATCCTGTGAAGATGCTGCCTCTCTAAAGCTGTATTATCTCTGAGCATCCTGGTGTTCCTGGGGCAGAGGTGCTGCCCAGGAGGGTGGGAGGAACACTGCTATTTGCTGGTTTGAGAATCCATTTGCTCTGCTCCTGCCCAGCCCACTTTACTGTAAACCCTTCAGTTACCAGAGGTACGAAATTGCTGCTGGACACGGTGCCATTGGAATCAGTACTCTGATGTCTGGGGTGTATTCAGCAAAAACACAGCAAAGCCGTGTGGAAGCAAGGCCAGTGCCTCAAGTGCAATTCAGGTGTTAAACGCTCTGCTGTCCTGTGTCACGCTGCAGTCTGCATTGTCTTTCCCAAGTTAAGCACAGAGTGTATTTAGTCCTAACTTGGTCTTGCCTGTGACAGAATCCCAGATATATAAAGCAATGGATTCTAGTAACTGAGCAAAAGAGCATTAAACATTTGTATCTGCTTGTTCCTGACCTGGCCCGGAGTTCAGTGCAATTTCTTTTGCGACTGTGAATCTGTAATTAGCTATATCAACAGGTTCACAAATTATGAGCAATTTACTTTGGCAAAAAAAGGAAATCCCCCCTCCTGCAGTCACAACACTTCAGGTGTGTGTGGAGAGAAGCCTTTCAAGTATTGCCCTACCCCTTAGTGGGATCTAGCCACAAGTGTTCCTCTTTCAGCACATGTTTGTGTGTGTCCTTGTCCAACTGCAGCTCCATGGCAACACCTTGGGCTTCCCAGGCAGAACTGTGAATGCATCTCTGAGGGCTGGTGCTGGCACTGTGGCTTAGACCAGATGGAGGAACGTGAAAGGGAGCTTGTGATCATGTAAAAAACAAAACATGAGCTTATGGGGGAGTCTTTGCAAAGCACAAAGACAAGGTACTTTTATTTCTAAATAACCATATCAAGAGTACATCTCCTGATGAGCCTGTTTCTTAAGGGATCTCAGAATGAAGAGACCTTAGCATATTCTCTATTTTAAGATATTCTTGCTGCATTTCCTATCCCAGGATGCTGGGAAGTTAGTCAGAATGTGTCAGATTCTGAAGAATTATTTTTGTGTAAGCTTTTGTGAAATGGATTTTTTAGAAAACTTACGGATTTTGAACTGTGTGTGTGAAGTTGAATATTAAGAGGAAGGGTTGTGTATATACTGCCACTGTGGACTGAACTTGGGAGGTCTGGGGTTCTGGACTGTACTGTTGATCATTGATTGCTCTTCTTCCATGTACAAAACATAGCAGGTTGGCCTTATCAGAAAAAAAACCCCAAATCTTTTATCACATTGCAAAATGGAATTGACCTTTTTTTTGCCATTTTTTGGTGCCCTGCTGGTATTTTTGCTGTGCTGTGTCCCCAGAATGGGTCGCTGGGACTTCCTCATGCCACGGGCTCTCTGGTGTCTGCCTTCCCACCAGGGCAGTTCCCTCTCCTGGCCTCTTGCAGGAGCTTCCCCCACATGGAAGAGAGGTCTCTATGCTCCATCTGTCACAGCCCTGCAGGAGCAGTTTTGCTTTGTTTCACTTGTGGTGTTTATCAGGGCGTGGTACAGTCCCTGGGTTGGCAAGGGCAGCTTTATTGCTTGGTCAGTCGGGGCAGGGCTGCCCCTGTCCCGCTGCTCTGCTGATGGCTTTGGGTTCTTCTCTGGGCCTGTTTGCTGTGGGAGAGAACTGTTGTTAATCTACATCCCCTCCTTACTGAAGACAATGAAGCTGCTTTTGGTACAGCCCCACCTCTAGCCTACTCTGTAACTACTCTTCTAGTTACTCTGAAGCAGTTATTCTGATGGATTCTATGGACACTGTGGATAACTTGTGTACCAACAGGGCGAGGGTGGAGGCAGGACTGCTGTTACTCCATCTTCTCCGTGGATGGGGTTGTTCCACTAGTAGTGTGGAGAGTAGAGGGCAGACAAGAATAAATCCAGGCTGGCAAGGGAAGAAGTTCCAAACTTACTGCCACAAGGAGCCTAGTGGGGCATGGAATAAAAAGCTTCCATGCACAGCAGTGAGTCAGTGACAGCAGTAGTAAGGAAAACAAATGACTGTGTTAGGCATTTTCATGGTCAGGCAGAAGCCTTGAGTATTTGGTGTGTTGCTGCATTTCATGGAGCATCAGTTGCATCAGTTGGTTGTTTGATCCTTTATTATGTTCTTCTCCTTTTGGGGTCTTTTAGATTTGGCAAGTTAGCCAGAGTTTGAACTGACCACACATTCAGAAAATTTATTGTATAAGTATCTTTCCTCTGGGAACACTCCAGTAGTTAAAAAGGTCAGCTGTGGGGTTGAATTCTGCAGAGTTTGGAGTCCTGTGGTCAGAGCTGGGCCAGGCCATGTGGAAGTCACCAAAGGGTGGATAAGCTCAGATGGCAGTGTTCCTGCAGAGCTGAGAGGCTGCTCTGTTAGGAGGTGTGAATTAGACAGTGGGAAGTTTTCTTCCCCCCTATCTTCAAGTATATTACAGTAATCTTAAACTGCAGGGTCCAGTTACCCTGAAAGGTGTGATGCAACCTCTCTTCAGTGGCTCTCGTGCTGGCAGAGGGAAGGCAGGAGCTATATACTTGCAAAAGGGCATATAGAATTACTTTCACTCGTGTTGCTCATCCCCTTCCCAGAAGTGCCTCAATATCTGTCCTCTAGTGGCCTGTACTTTAACAAAATATCTACCTTAGACCCATTCTGTCTTCACTTTATCCTTAGCATACCCTGAAGCTGAGATGCTAAAACAGCAGAGGACTGATCTGTGAAAAAAGTGGGAAATACTTAAGGAACTGCAGTGGGCAGCACGCTCAATAAGGAGCTGTCAAGGGAAAGGCTTTCAAGACAAGGTGCAACTTAAATTCAGCTGTGCTTAATTCTAAGCTATGCTTTGTTGGGCATTGTGGCTGGGAGCTGGGCAAGGACTTTCTTCATTGGGCACTGCAGGAACAAGAGGCTGAGAGCAAAGACACAATTCCTCTGTTGCCCAAAAGCCCGAAGTGCAGATGCAGAGCTGTGTCCCAGCCAGCTGCAGCTCTTGTGTGCTGGGGGAGCCTGGTGGGCTCCTGCCTCCCTTGAGCTGTGGGGCAAGTCAGTACTACAGGAATCCATCCTTGCTGTTTGTGAGGGCTTCATTTTTCACTCTGGCTGTGCTCAGGCAGCTGCAGCTCAAGTGCCAGGTGGAAGCTGCAGTGCTGAGTGCTCTTACACAGGACAGGTTTTGCTGCCAGAATCCCATTTCCTTCCTTCCCCCATAGTGCTGATCACAGTTAGGCTAAAACTTTGGACTGTGTTTTTAAACTAATCAATGCTTTCTAATGGTCACAAATGAAAAGTTTAATTAGTACTTAACAAGCAAGCTGCTAGAGTTTGGTCTTCTTTTATTTTAATTATTGTAGTAGATAAAATAATCTGAGGTTATAAACCTTCCCTATACTTAATGTCAGTTACAGGGGTATGGCAGTACTGGCAAAGCCCTAGTAAGGTAGATGTTGCTATTCTGGCAAAAAACTAGAAATGCTTCTGGCACCACAGTGGCTCATTCACCAAGCCAGAGCAAGTTCCTGTTACAGAGTTTCAGAGTGTAATTACTAGAATCTCCTGCTCTGAAATGGGGGAGTGGGGTGGAGAGGTGCACATGGCTGGCCCAGGTGTGATGCCTACAGGGCTGCAGTAGAATGTCATATGCTGGGTTCTGTTTGTGTCTGCTCGTGTTGGAGCACAACAGGAGAAAGTGTTTCCCAGTGAAAGATTCCTGTTTACTATCTTTCCTGATGATCTGGATGAGGAGATTGAATTTAACATTAGCAAATTTGCAGATGACACCAAACTGGGTGCAAGTGTGTGTGTCTGTTGGAGGGTAGGAGGGCTCTGGGAGGGACTTGGATGGGCTGGATCCATAAGCTGAGTCCAGTGATGTGAGGTTCAACAAAACCAAGTGCCACATCCTACACTTTGGGGATAACAATCCCATGCAGTGCTACAGGCTGGGCACAGAGTGGCTGGACAGTGGCCAGGCAGGAAGAGACCTGGGGTTATGACTGACAGCAGCTGAACATGAGCCAGCAGTGTGCCCTGGTGGCCAAGAAGGCCAGTGGCTCCTGGCCTGGATCAGGAATAGTGTGGCCAGCAGGAGCAGGGAGGTCGTTCTTCCCCTGTACTTGGCACTGGTGAGGCTGCACCTCGAGTCCTGTCTCCAGTCCTGGCCCCCTGCATTTAGGAGGGATGTTGAGGTGCTGAAGAGAGTCCAGAGAAGGGCAACAAAGCTGGTGAAGGGTCTGGAACACAAGTCCTACAGGGAGCAGCTGAGGGAGCTGGGAGTGTTCAGCCTGGAGAGGAGGAGGCTCAGGGGACACCTCATCACTCCACAAGTACCTGAGAGGAGGGAGTAGCCAGGAGGGGCTCAGGCCCTTCTCCAAGGCAACAGCAACAGGACAGGATGACACAGCCTTAAGCTGTGCCAGGGGAGGTTTAGTTTGGACATTGGGATTCTTCACAGAAAGGGGGATTGGCATTGGAATGGGCTGCCCAGGGAGCTGGTGGTGTCACCATCCCTGGAGGTGACTGAAAAGGCTGGATGTGGCACTTAGGTGGTCTTTGGTCACAGATTGAGTCCAATCTCAAAGGTCTTTTCCAAACCTAGGTGAATCTGTGAAACATGGAGGGTGAGACACAATATCTGCTCTACCTAATGAGGGCAGAAGCTGTGGCTGACTAATTTGGCTTGGACTGCTTAATTTCAGCATGAGGAAGGTTGCAAGAACGGTATTACTTTGATTTAATGTATGTACCTGTGCTTCAGAGTGTAAGGTCTGTATTGCCATAACAAAAAACAAGTAAGGGGGGGGTGTTTGTAAAATTTAACCTAGCACTATTTGACGTGGGTGTAGAGCAAGCTCTCAGGCCCAGAGGGAGCAGGGACTGCAGGGCCAGGTCTAGGCAACAGAATTCAATTTGTGTCTGATACAGTGAAGGTACCTGGCCAGGACTTGGCTGGGGAATGACAGCAGCTTGGAAGGGTCAGTAGTGTTAGGTCCAGGGGAACCACAACACATCACTCAGCTCCTCCTCCTTCAGTTAAATAACTTTATTGCTTTTTTTTCTACTTAGAGTTGACCTTCTCTCAGTCTCTTGGGTAGGCTGACTTGCTTCCTCCAAGCTAGAGGTCTATGGTCATGCTGTAGAAGTGGGGGAGCTCCTGTTGGCTTCCAGTGGAAGCTGCTTTTGATCTCCCTGCAGTATCTGCAGGGCAGGCAAGGGACACTACTGATGTGGACACAACAAACTGCAGAGGATGCATCTTACTGCTATACCTTTAGGGGCTTTGTCCTCAATTTCAACTTGCAGAATAAGCTTTTATTCAACTGTAAACCTAAAAACCCACTCAGACCAAAAGAATGCCACTTGGTTTGTTAAGTAGCAAAGACCAATGGGGTGACTCTGAAGCTGCAGGTTAGGGGATCTCTTCTGCTAGGCGTAAGCAAATAGTGACAGACTTGCAGGGATTTTGGATTCTGTTCTCAAGGGGCCTGCCTGGGGGAAGAGACCCTGACTGGTCCTCAGGTCACCCCATTATTGCAGGAACTCACCATACTGTTCCTTCCAATATGCAAGTGCAGCCCTCTTGGGAAAACTCTCTAAAGCTTCTTGTGCCATTTGGTTAATAAAAGTGTTTCCACCTTGACAAGAAAGTTCTTTCCAGCTTCACTGTTCAATATTCAGTTCAAGTCAAGGGGTATGTACATTCTTTCTCTCTGCTAATGGGACACTGCTGTAAGACCATGCCCCCAGATTGCACTTTAATAAATGGTACAGTTTTCAAAAACAGTGTGTAGACTACTTCTGTGCTTCCCCTCTCCCCCTGTTTTAGTGCAGGCACCAGAAGAAAAGGTGGTTTTACTTACAGAAACTTGCAAGGCACAAGGGCAGGACCAGTGTCTCTACTGCTGCCAGCTGCATCATAAGCCATGGTGAATTAGAAGAATGCCACGAGTACTTGCACAAAAAAATTTCAGGTGGAGACTTAAAGTCTGCAGAGCTGTAGTAGCCATCAGAAATGAAATTTTTATTTAAGTTAAAAAAACCCACAAAATATTTACATACTTGGAAGAGTCCTGAGGCAGCTACATCACAGGTGACACATTTGCCACCTTGTGTGATTATGTTAACCTGAGTCCATGTTTGTTCAGCCTGAGATGTTACTACAAGATATGCTGCTTTTTCTTAAGCATATCCAGGTTGCCCTGTGCCTACCCTGCCCTTTTCTTTACAGTTTTACCGTCAGTTTTATTTTTCAAACAAACACAGATGTATGGTGACAC
This sequence comes from Leptocoma aspasia, assembly GCA_013399835.1. Classification (NCBI taxonomy): domain Eukaryota; kingdom Metazoa; phylum Chordata; class Aves; order Passeriformes; family Nectariniidae; genus Leptocoma; species Leptocoma aspasia. The sequence goes on along the minus strand of VXAX01006201.1, from coordinate 274,844 downwards.
TGAAGTGTCCTCATGTCAGGAAGCCACACCCCCCTCTATGACTGTTCAGGGCTCTGTTCCCTCTTGCTGCCAGCTTCTCATCAAGGTAGACCTGATTCCCACCCACCCCTGCTGATGATTCTGCTGATGAACCACCCATTCCATAGCCTGAGGCCTTCCGGGAACAACATTCAGCATGGCTCAGCTGCAGGAACAGGGCTGGGAAGTGAATAACTAAAGCAAGATGCTACAGCTGCTTAGAAAAAACACTGAGGGGACAGGCCCTGTGCCCGCTGGGCCCGTGGAGGCACAAAGGCTGCTGCTGCTAAAATAAAAAAATATTGTAAAAGGAGAAAGGCAAGCACTACTCCCTACAGGTACTGGCAGAGCTGGCAGGCAGCTCATGCTACTGTTACTGCTGTGCTAGTCTACAAAAGCCTATCTATGAAGCTCTCCATCCCTTTCACAGCTGCATCTCAGAAATTAAGAGAATATGAAAGTATCTTCATCCATCAAGGACAGTCTTCAGATGCTCCACATGGGTCTGGAGAGCTCACTCACCCAGCTAGAGGGAGAGAAACAGAAGGGGCATTATTAATTATTATTTAATTATTAAGCAGGGTTCTTCTCCCTCACCAAGCCCTGCCCTGTGCCTGCCCAGGAGCCTGGCAGCTCCAGCGCTGCAAATCGCACGTCACAGTGCCACCTGATGTCACACTGCCACCTGATGTCACACTGCCACCTGACATGCTCCTTCCTGTGCCAGCAGCAGGGACATGGCCTGTGGGGACAGCCCCGGTGCCCAGCTCAAGCCCTCTCCCTGCCCTTGGTGCTAGTGACTGGCTGGGGCAGCAGCACGGGCCGGTCTCACACAAGTGACTTATTTCTGGCATAACTCAGCAGCCTGGAGCCAAACTGAGTGAAGGGAAGGGCAGTGCCGAGGGACACGGCACAGTGACACCGTGCCCCGGTGCTGGGTGAGGCAAAGTGACAGCGTGAGCTGGCTCTGCCCTCTGCAGGCTGCTGCCAACACTGTCCCTGGCAAGGCTGCCGTGCAGGAGTGTCCCAGGGCCTGCAGCACAGCACAACTGTGTCACCTCTGCCCCACAGGGGGAGGATCACAGCCCTGCCCCTCAAATCTCATTCTCAAGGACCAGCCCTAACAGCAGTGTGTGCATCCTCTCCCCTCCCAGACCCGTCAGTTACTGGAGCTGGGGCCTCTAGCCTGGCTTGCCTGCGAGCTGCACAGCTCTGCTCCAGTGCCAACAGAGAACAAGAACAGATCTGACCATTTCTCATTGTTCCTCTGCTAGTGTTAATCCTCCAGAGAAATTCCTTTCCCCTTCCAATTCTCCCAAACTCTGGGGAGTTGAGGAAGACAAGAGCAGAGACCTCAGGGTCAAGACACTGGGGAAATGCAGCCAGTAGAGCTCAGGTCAGGCTTTCATTGCCTGAGGGAATAAAAGAACCATTAACCAGAATGTTATTGGTACAACTCCCCGAGGAGACTGCAGGGAGGAGAGGAGCAGTCACAGCTCTCTCTGCCCAACAGAATAAATAAACTCTTTTCACTGGCTGCTGTGAGGCAGGGGGCAAGCAGATGTGACATGACCCCCTCAAGTACACTCCTTTCCAGAGCTCTGCTGGGACTGACATCCCCTTCTGGCCCAAACTCCAGAGCACTACAGGGAAACCAGTAGGCCACAGGCACTTCAGAGGCAGGCCACCCCTCAGGGAATAACCCAGGACAGCTAAAAGGCTGGCTGTGACTCCCACAGAACTCACCATTTCAACAATGTAGTTGTGGAGCTGCTGGTTCATGTAGTTCACAGTGGTGGTAAAGACACGGTGTAGAAGGGAGGGCACTGTATTGACAATTTTCTTAGTCAAGACCATTGCTAGCACCAACATGGCCTTCTCCTGTTCCATGTCTGAGGGGATGGATCCCATAAGCTCTCTCACTACCCTGGACATGTGCAGGGTTATCTCCTGGATGGAAGGAAGAGAGGGATCTCAGTGCAACAACTGTGGCAGAAAGGGGTCTCAGCACAGCCTGCCAGGACTGTGCTAGTAACTTATGTGCTTGTTGCAGCACTCCACAGGATGCTGCTCCCCTTCCTCCCAGCCATGGCAACCAGCCTGTTACATAAAAAAACACCCCCAAAACACTATGGTCCTTGATCCAGATGTAGATCTAATCCTTAGATAGTCTTCCTTTTCCTTTTTAACACAAGAGACCTCAAACTCTACTTCTCTTGCACAGGAGCAAGGCATGTTAGATGCTGGGCCAACTGCATCTAGGAAGAGGCCACCCCAGCAGGTGGCCAGGCCCAAACCCACTGCTACTCCCAACACTGTGCCTATGAACACACCCACAGCACCAGAAAAGGGTTTCATGACTTGCTGTCTCTTCAGTGCTCAGTAACAAGCACAAGTTAAGCTCCTGTCACTAAACTGCTAAATTTTTACCCACATGATCGTCAACAGGACTTGGCACTAAAGTCCAGAGATCTTAAGTACTAAAACTAAGCCTTAGCCACACTATTCATTTTCCAAGATAAGCCATGGGGCCATCAAAAGAAGGACAAAATGCCTCAAAGTCAGTCCTTTTCCACAACCACCATTTCACCATCTGCAGAAAGGAGATGAGCCCAAGGAACCCAATTTACACATTAACTTCTGCCACAGAATCACCTCTAACAAGTCTTCACAGGTGAATGTTTGGGATTAATTTTCAGATGCCTTCAAAGTCACAGCAGGAAGGATGCAGAATATTTAAAAGGAGAACTGCTTATTAGGCTGCTTTTCACTGACCTCTGTAGACAGATTCTCATTCAGAAAGTGCCTCACTAGGTCATTTACTACTCTTCCTTGGATTTCTTTATCAAACTGGTCTCCAATCTCAGCTAGCTGAGCAGCAATGATCCGGATAACATCTTCATTTGTTGGAGCCAACTCTGTCAACACAAAGAGCAGAATTTAGTTCACAGGCTGCAGTCAGACCAGGTTCAGTACAGATCACAGCATTTTGCTAATCTCCATTAGCAACCTACCCCTGAGTGTATTCATGACAGGTCTAAGCATGATTTCTTTAAATGCACCCAGGTTGCTTACCAAAAATAGTGGCAAACAGGGGTTTGTATCTGTAGTTTAGGTAAAGTGCAGCCTCACCCTGCCCAAAAAAAAATCACTGCAGGGCATGTTAGAACATCTCCAATCAAAATTTGAACAGGACAGTTACAGCCAACATCCTGCCCAGAGAGGGGAATTGAGAAGCTGTGCATGACCTTGAAGGTCTTTTTCAACCTAGTGATTCTAGAATTTAAGTGACTTGTCAGGACTTGTCTCTTAAGCACCATCTAAAATACAGCACCTCATAGAATAGTTGGAGTTGGAAGGGACCTTGAAAGGCCATCTCATCCAAACTCCCTGCAATAAACAGGGACATCTTCAACTAGATTAGACTGCTCAAAGCCCTAGCCAAAACAACCTTGAATATTTCCAGGGGTGGGGCATCCATCACCTCTTTGGGCAACCTGTGCCAATGTTTTACCACCCTCACTGTAAAAATCTTCCTTACATCTAGTCTGAATTTGTCCTTTTTCAGCTGAGACCCTCACACCTTGTCCTACCTGCTTTTGGCATGAGACCCATGCAAAATTGCATGAGAGAGGGCAATTTACTGTAGCAGTTCCTCCTCACCCTGCTTCATTTGCAGTCAGTGTGACACACCCTGGGCAAGGGGCAGTAGCCACGCTGCAGATGGCTAGCAAAGCAGGAACAGGACCAGAAGCTACTTGAGGAACAGTTTGCACCAGACTGGTAGAGCAGAAAGGGATTTACCCAGTACCAGAACTCGAGTTGTTCCAAGATCCTAGACCAAGTATTGATACTGCTTGAGGGGCAGCATCAGGTCTAACTTAACTGCTTAGTATCATAATCCTTGAGGGCAGCTATCACCAGTACCAGCTTTGTGCCTTTGTCTGATGTGCTGCAGACAAAACCCAGGGACAGGTGCTCTAGAAATCCATGGAGAGAGAAAGTACTAAACACCAGTTATCTTAACCTAAGTGTTAAATTCCCAACCAACACCACAAACACCCACACAGTGAAGTTTCCCAATAGAGCAAACATTACTCCTCTGAAACAGACAATAGCAAAGATAGGAAATGGGGAAAGAAAACCACCACGTTCAGAGAGCCACGTGGGATGGAGAAAAGCTTGCTCACCTAGCTCACCATTCCGAAAGTGGCCACTCCGATTGCCATCGGTCTGAAGCTCATCGTCATCGTTTCCTTGCCACAGCATGATCTGCTGGTTTTGCAGGGAATGCAGCTGGTCTCTGAACTTACAGTCAGAGGATGCCTCCAGGAAGGTGAGCAGCAGTGCATGCTCCATCTGAAGAGATCCATTGACCTGAAATATAAGGAAATCACTGTTAAGCCCATGTCTAGAAAATGTCCCACTCAAAGCATCTAGGCATGCACCATTCTCTGACCCTGAATGTCTCTGTGGCCTCCTCTGGGCACCCTGAACAGCATCAGCCAGAGGGTCCACCAGGTCTCAGCAAATGCAGACTGACCCCTGGATGTGGACCCACACAGGACTGTCCCATGGTGAATGACAGAAGGCTTTGCTCTTACAAACTGGTCTTGAAAACCCAGCTCGCCTTCTCCTCACATTTCCAGCTGTGGCAATGGCAGCAACCCCAGTCCAAGCTCCTCTTTTGAAACAGGTGTATATTCAGCAAAAACCATCCATTTCCCTTACTCAGACACCTGTGTTTGGAAGGATTTTACCTCTGTATTTGGGAATTGGGCATTCTACTTGCTGTGCATAAAGAAGGCAGCAGCTCCCCACTTCCATGTAATCAGAGCAGAGCAGTAACAAGGTGGGAAATAGAGATAAGAGCATAAGCCTGCAAAAACCCCTAAGGTTCACATTTCTTCTCCCTCTTCAAAGGAACCTCAACCAGCTCCATAACAAACCTGTTCAGCTCTTCACAGAGAGCCAAGCAGCTGCCCACAAGAAAAGTGACATGAGATGGCAGATCAGTGCCACCTCCAGTGGCACATTCACCCCCAGTAAATAGACACATGCTGTCTCCATGGCCACACAACCTGCAGCCTTCAAGCAAGGCAGCACAGAGTACCCAAATTAGGCTGAGGAGGTCAATGAGGCAGGCAGACTGATGGGAGCAAGAGGCCCCACTGGAACACCAGGCCTCATAACCAACTAAGGCCTCTAGAAAACCAGGAGACTCCAAAAATTTTAGTTAAACAGGTAAGAGAGCAGGATGTGGTGTAAGCACAAAAATAAAGTAAGAAAGAAAATCTTTAGTCTGGTATGCAAATGGTCTGCCTGTAAGAAAATACTTAGGCCTAATTTTATCTAGGGAGAAGAAAAATAGTTAAAGAAGAATGGTTTGTTATGCTGACAATATGCAACCAGGATGAACTTGGTAACTGAAAGAGAGTTTTTGGGAGTGGAACCTTGCAAAGCCTCAACATAACCATACCTGACTAAGCAGAAAAAAGGAGGAACAAAGTCAACCAAAGGCAAGGTTCAGAAATGGAAACAAATGGAAAATAAAGCATATGATCAGTCAGAGAGTAAGAGAAGGCACACCTTCCATGATCTGAGCATGCATGCTTACAGACAGTAGTGCAGGTCACCTGGTGACCCTAGCTCAATGGGGCACCAGGGACAATCCCCTTCAACAACCTGCTGGGCTGGTCATTGGGTTTATCACTGATACATCTTTTAATCATATTATGTTCAAAAGGCTTGTGGGAGGGCAGAGTAGGGGGTTAGATTGTATCCTAACATGAGCTGGGCTGGGGGAGGATGACAGACATTTCAGTTCAATGTGTAAGATTTAAGAGTTCTAAGTAACAGCACCATAATTGTGTTAAACATTGCACAAACCAATGCAATGCATTGATCACAAGGCTGTGCCCATTCCTTTATTAGCTTCAGCAGTTTGTAGCTTTATCAATAAACATTGTAGTCTCTTACATAGCTACATCTCCTGCTTGCAGTCCCAAGGGGAAGTGCCACACTGAGAGCTGCAAGGAAGCAGCTGGCAACCTAACTGGTTCCATCCACTTCCCTGTATTCAGAGCAGTGCCAGGAACACTGCAGAAATTCTGGGAAATTCCAGAAGGACATAAGCCAACACTGAGATTTATCTCCTTCAAAGTATCTCAGGACAAGTGCACCAGACAACCACTGTACACTGTGAACAGTTGACTTCAGACATGTTTGACTCTAACCTGTTCCATGGTGGATTCAGGGACAGAGCAGCTGGGGTCACCCTGTGCTTCAGACCAGAAATCCTCGTCCTGTGAAAGAGTAAGAAAGAAAAGTGTGAAAGGAAAACAATTCCCATAAATCCACATCTTGCAGCTGTACTTATGTGTCTGGCTATGTGTCATAGTAAATGCCCCTTTTAGAGATGCATATCCCTACTTCTGGAGAGAGCTGCCCATCACACACCATCAGTCATGAAAAAGGATTGAGGAAACCACAATTGTCTCAGTTAGAAGGGCCCTGTGAATGAGAGGCACAAATCTCCTTCCTGCCATAGACATGTGCCACACAGTGGAGTGACACAACCTACAAACAGGGCTTTAAAGCCAAGAGCTGCTGCTGGGGAAGGCAGGGACAACCCTCCATGGAGCCAGAGGCTGGAATGAAGAGCAGGGTGATCAGAGAGAAAGCCCTGAGCACCTTCTGAGAGCAGACAGGTTTGCATGCACAGCAGAATACCCTGAAATGAAAAACCCAGCTGCCATTGCTACACATCCACAGGGCCTTGAGGGTGCCTCTCCCCACCCTCCATGCAAGAGGTCCACGTGGATACTCAGGCTCATTTCAATACTTCCCAACAAATATCTGTGATGGGGAAGGTTGGATCAAGTGCCAACAGAGGCTTCCAGTCACATGAGCGCAGCTCTGCTAAGCCTAGCTAGGAAGACAGAAAGCCAGCCAGAGTCCAAGGGAAGAGGCAGCCAGCAAGGGAGAGCACAGGGGAGCCTCCCTCTCTCCCTCACAAAAGGGAGATGTAGGAGCACAGTGCTCCCTCCTTATCCTGCCAGGAGCAGCTGATGGGTGGGTCAGAACCTTGCATTTGATGCTTTAGACACAACAGTCCCACAGCTGCACACACAAGTCTCTGGTTCAACTCTTGATGAGCAGGGCCTGGCTCAAAGTGGGCTCTCCCTCCCTGCCAAGCCTTCTCCACCCAGGGCAACAAACTCGTTGTTATGCAGACACCTTCTAAACCAAAAATGGGCTGGAAGCATAAAGGAACCCAAACAAAAGGCCTGCTATCCATCAAAGACATGGGCTAGTGATAAATGACCATTTCACAGTAACAACCCCTCACATCTATGTTTTAAATAACTGTGTTGGTAGAAAAGAGGGAAGTGAAAGCAGAAAGAAATTCAAACTCTGAAGCAAACCACAGTCATATTTCAAGAAACCATGAATCTCCCAACTTTTCAAAGGCTCTTAGAAGTCCAAGACCAAAACACAACCTCAAATATGTCTGAAACACACAAGAGCCCACAGGAAGCCTCTTAACCATGAGCTCTTCTTTTCATGGAATTATGTCAGACTAACAGCTACAACACAGGCTTATCCCTTGCTGCTTTGCATTTTCCTCTGTTCCATTCAAATCCCTATTGCTGCTACTCACCTCTACCCTAAGGTGTGTTCTGGCTGGGGAGAGTCCTCTGTCCTGTTCTTTGGGACCTGAAGGGGCTCTGAAACAGGTCAGGGTGACCTTTCTTCTGGGCTTGACTTTACTGGAAGAGACACAGATGTTAATTCAGGTTTAAGAACTCAGAACACTGAGATTAAGAGGAAAGTGGGGATTTAGCATTAAGCCTGTGGCAGGACTTTGGCTTTGTGCAAACTCCTCCGGAGTTGTTCACGCGAGCAATATTTCTGTAGGTTAGGTAAAGCCTTAGTTTGCACATATTCTGGTTTTAGAGATAGCATTTCTTTTCAATGCAATTTTCCCACTCTCTGCTTTAAATGAAGAGGCACAGACTGCTCCAGCCCAGCCAGGTGCCTGCTGCACCTGCAGCTGCCAGTGCAGGGAGAAGAGACCTACAACACATGGGGGTTCTTCCCTTCCCTTAGGGATCAAATCAGCTCTGTGCACGCACAGACACTCCTCAGGCCAAATCCAGACAGACATTAGAAAAAGTCACCCACCATAGCTGCAAATAGCAATTTTGTCTACTCCCGCACATGAGCAGAGATAAAACAAACACACAAACAGAACAATGAAAAGTTCCACCACACTCCAAAGTACTAATGGCAAAAAATGAAGACAAGGGAGCCTGAACATAACTTCACAAATGGAATTTCCTGAACCAACGACTGACCACCCATGCAGTGAATGCCCCTGAAGGCAATACCTGCCCTCAGCTAAGAAAGTTCTGCTTGGGTGGTCAAAAACACACTAGAGAAGAGGAAAAAGGATTTCTCTCGACCCCCAAATGGCTTCCTACTTCTACAATGCAGGGCAAATGACTTTTTATTTTAGTTAACTAGTAATTACAGGAACCTCAAGTTTTACGTAACTACTTTGAATCAATGCAAAGGGCTTTAATAGTCACAAAGTTGCTCCTGAGAAGTCAAATTCCTTAATGGAATCCAAAAAACCCCCAAAAAACACCACCACCACCAACCAAAAAAAAAACAAAACCCCAAAAAGTCCAATGTAATCATGCTAATACCACCCAAATTTTTTAATCATTAAGACATTGGAATCCTGATAGTTTTAGATTCAGACTGGGACTGTTCATGGTGGAGGGAAAAAGGTTACCTTATATTGGGTAACAAGAATCTTTAGTTGGAGAAGGAGAAAAGATGGATTAAAGCATACAAACACCATGTGCACTCAGTTTCACAGTGAAACTAGATAATTTGCTAAGGCTGATTTAGGACTGCTGAAATCTTGGAATGAATTTTTACAGAATATGGTATTTTAATTGAAAGATCAACTAATTTTAATATATTAATCATTTTTACTTCAATTCACTCATTAGAGAAATGAACTTTGTGAGAAGCTCCCATTTCTTTGTGAGAAATGAGCAGCTTCTGAGAATTCACCAAATGCCTTGAAGTGTTCAACACGTAAGACCACAACCAGTTTTTTAGACCTGTTCTTTCTCTCTTAGAAAAAAATGAAGGGGGTACTTTAACCACAAGTTTAAGACCCTTAAATCAGTTCTACAGAATCAGTGTAGGTCATGTTCATTCCAACTCAACAAGAGGCATATGGTAAGAAAACATAATTACAGTTGGAGAAGCACATCCACCAGCAGCCTGTCAGTGCAGTAGGAAAGACCTCATTCCACCCACGCACAACAGTTTTCACAAGTGAATTCTGTGATTTTTCACAAGTGAACTCTGTGGATGCTTCCTCCAAAGCAATCAGAGCTCTTTAGATGGGGCTGAGCACACCCTGAGGGATGGTACTTACTGCTCTCCAACAACACAGCTCCTTCAGGCCTGGTGTCCCATCTTCTGTTTCTCCCTTTCATCCCCGAGTTACACTATCCTTTAAATCTCACAAGGAATTCACCAGAGGAGCTTTTCCCATCTGCAGTCCACCAGTGAGGGGTGGCATCACTAGAGGCAAGGGCAGGCAGGGCCAGAACCCCCTGACTCCAGGCCTGAAGGAGAGATGGCACTGCAAGTTTGCAGGGTGGAAAAGAGGGAGAAGCTGAGACTGCAAGACAATTGGCACTCCATGCCTCTCTCCCACACCTCAACCCTTCCCACATCAGTAATGCAAAGGAAAAGCCTCATGCACTGTATCACACCGTGGTTACCTGCTGGGGGAACTCCCCACAGCTCTCAGGGCTGCCATAACAGCAGCAGGTCCCAGAATCCATGCAGCAGTGCTACATCACCCTACAAATCTGTTTTCATCTCCACACTTGTGCTACACCTTCAAGACAGCTCAGAAAAGAAGCCACCCCACGAACAGTGTGTCTGCTTACCACCACTTCCCCTCAGATTCCTCACCTCTCCTCACAGCTCAGCCTGGGAGCTACTATTCTCAGACTCTGGTTAGGATAACACTGTTTTCAGCAGGGAAGCCACAGGCCTGTAGGACTGACTCCTTTAATACCTTTAATACTCCTTTAATCCATGTCTGGATTCTGAGACACCTCCCATACAAACACCAGACAGTGACTATTGTGGGAGCTGTCGAGACCTTTATGTCTCATGTTGCAGTTAGAAGCAATTAAAATCTCCAAAGCAGAAACCACAATAAAGCATCAATCATTACAAAGTCGAAAACTTCCAACCTGAGCATTGCTTTCCCTGTGTGGCAGACAGGATGACAGGATTATTGGAAGAAATAAAACAGTGACTATTTCTCCCTTCCAGGACCTGATGGCACTTGCCTGTCCTGTAGGCAGATGTTTCACTGCTGAGCTACAGAGCAAGGGCATCATTTTACAGGCAGGGAAACCAAGTGTTTGGTATGTCCTGACATTTTAAATCCACATATCAAACCACAACCACTCAATTTTACTGTTTTCATGAGAACTTGCCACAGGCAGAACTACTTTACATATCCAGTCACTACTGGAAAATAAAGAGAAACAGCATCACACTTAGGAAGTTCCTTACTTAAGGATATTCTGAGCTGTGCCACTGTTGTCTGCAGCACTTCAGGTCAGGAGAGTGTAAGCAAATACCACATCACAGAGACCAAAGTCAGCAAAAGCCCCACCACTCTGCAATGCTCCACTTCTAGCCCATAAACCCAACAGGAACTAAACAGCCCGGGGAAGGTATCTTGGTGTGCAAAACCAACAGTGCTGAGTAAATAGGATGTTACCATTTCCACAGGAAACCTGTCCCCATTGCTCCTCACTCTGCAAAGGATTTGCCAGCCCGTAACAGTGTTCAGAACGCCCCAAGATTTTGCCTCATTTGAGACTCACTCCTAAAGTAGAATTTGCTTCTAGGCTTTGGAAAGAGAAGCAGCATGGTGGGAGAACAGAAACACTGCAAGGTATAAGCCAGGTGAAGGATGAGCTCAACAAGACCCTCTGGGAATGTACAGATGCACACACACACACAGAGCTGTGAAACTAAAGGATGGTTTGGTACATCTGGTTGACACCAAAGCTATTGGCTTGGAGAGTGTCAGGACTTTCCCCTTCACATGGAACGCTGCTTCCAAACTAAAGGGTATTTTCCACCCATTTGCCTCTGAGGAAGGATGCGACATCAAGGTTTTGGAAGTGGCAAAACTGACAAGCCATGAGGAGCATACTTGGAGACAGCAGCAGCTCACTGGCCCAGAGCAGGACACACCTCCTCCCCCAGCCACTTGCAGTTTATTTGCTTGGCTCTTGGGAGGAATGCCCTGTTAGTCACGAATCACGAGACTACTTAAAATCCAACCAGGACAACCTCTCCCTGACACTCCTAAGCAGGACAGCCGATTGCTTGAGGTTTTCAGCTTTTGTTTCTCTTCCTTTCAGCTTCAAATTGCCTCCTTCTTTAGGATGCAAACAATGCCACTACTAATCTCTCCAGCAAAGGAAAACAAAACCCAGCACCAAAACAAAGCCATTTATTCCTCATACCCTTGATGCAAAACGTGCTGAATACTTACTACTGCCGTAGCTGGGGCATCTTTACTTTTGCTTCTTTATGCTGCTTTAGTACAGAATTATCATCTCATCCTGGACACCAAGCACTCTCAGCTGTGTATTTTAGCTTAGTAATACATTGCACTCTTTCTTTAAAGGGGGTTTATCTTCCTCCTTGGAAGAAAAACTTTATTACACACAAACCTAAAAAGAAGCTGTCAGTAGGCCTTTTTGATAGAAATTTATTTAAGTTCCTGAAGGTCTTTTGCCTTTTCACGATTACATGAATTGCAGCAATCTTCTGGTTATCAGGGCAGTACTTCGAATTCTTAGGGAAAAAAAACCATCCAAATCCCTCATCAAGCACCCTTCTCATTTGGCTCAAAAAGCTCCGGTGACCAGCCCCCACAAAGCACATGAATAAGAAGGAACACTGCCGTTTTACTAATGCTCTTAAAAAACAGGTAGGCAGGAACTTTTCCTCAGTATGGTTTCTGTATCCCATCAGTGACAGAGGCAGCACAACAACACTTTATTCTTCAGCAGCCAGCCTACAGACACAGCTGAGCTTAAACCGAGTCAGCAGGAAGCTGGAATTTGAATTCAGCTAACTACAGCTGGACCCAAACAGAATTTCCACATCTCCATGTTTTGGGCACAGCCACGCCTAAGAGGCAAGGGCAGGAGTTGGATCTTGGCTATCAGAGTGCAGGCAGTTTCTTGGATCTGGCACTGGGCCCAGTTTTTCCCCTCTGGTGTTGAGCAAAGGAACTCCAGCCGGGTAAGCTCATCCTGAACTTCACTTCCTCGGTGAGGTCAGGAAAATACTTCTGTCTCTCCTCGGAATCTGGCTGGAAGGAGCAGAGCAAACCCTGATGAAAAAGCACCATCACCGCTATCACACAAGACTGCTGGTCTTTATAGGGCTAGCTTCCTGTTCAAAATCTAATTATTTCAGCCCAGCAGCTGCAACAGACCCCTGCTACAATGGCACAGCGCAAGCAGTTCTTATGTTTGCCTCTTAGAAACGATGGAAAAGCAGGAAGCACTGAGGAATCATATCCCAGTGTTTCGTTATTATCAAAGGACAAACAGACTGAGAGCAGGCAGCACTGGGACAAACTCCAGCCATCACTGGTGATATGTAGGTGGCAGTATCCAACCAGAGAAATGCAAGACTTGCTTCTGGATTTGGGCCACGGGCACTGGACCCCTGCACTCTGGCAAAGGTGTTTTTACACTGGAGTGGTGACAAAGTGCCCAGTTCCTGCAGCAGACACAGTCCCAGCACTTGGCAGCAGTGCTCTGGGAGTTGCAGGTGCCACTTGGACAGGCTCTGCCAGCCAGCCGCAAGATCTCAGAGGATGGGACTGGATACAAGAACTGCCATGCCACCTACAGGACAAAAGAATCCTGATTGTAGTTTTAATACATGTACTACTGTTCAGTGCCAGCATGAGCACAGACCAGCCATCAGTCAGAAAATCAGGAGTGCCACGTCATTTTGCAACTTGCATGCATTTCACAGCTGATACCAACAGTAAAGAGGAATGTAAATCTGTCTTTCCTTTGCCTGACTGGCAAGTTAGATAAGCAAAGCAAGAAACTGGTCAGAAGTAATTAAAAAAAGAACTGAAAAAGACAGCTTTATGGACATAGGTGGCCCCTAACAGTAGCATTCCCTCTGCCTTTCAGGCCATAGAGTAGGCAAGAACTCCCTTTCCAGACTGGTAAGCATCAGGAATATCTGCACTGCTTTCTGGAATAAACAGAAGCTGTAAAGATGCCTCAGTGTGAAGTTTAAATCACGGGATCACAGTGGCCCATCAGAAATTACATGTCCAAAGAACAGCACTTCAGCATCTCCCTGCTTAGGTAAAACAAGGGTGCTGATACAACAGCCAGGAGAGCACTCAAGGAGCTGCTAACAATTCAATGCACTGGACAATTTACTGTCAAGAGAATTCTCACAGCTGGTATTCCCCAGAATGACTTCAGTGGAGCCTGCTCACCCTCTTAGACTCTGAACATTTGTCATAAAAAGACCCAAAGCATTTCTAGGGGAAGTGGAACAAAGACAAATCTTCACAGCTGCATGCTCATGTGCTCTGACAGCACCCACAATCCTGTGTCAATATTTGCCAGCTTTTCCAGAACATGAAAGTGAATTTTCAACGGGCTCCCCTCCTCCTAAACATCAAGTGTATCAGAGATGTAAACGTCTCTTACCCACCTCAGTTTTTTGAAACGACTGTGCACCAGCACAGACAGCCAGAGACGATCCCCAGAAGGAAAGTCTGACACAGATCCTTTGATTCCATTCTCCCACTGTGCTGCACTGCAACCTCTGTTCTCACTATGACAGTTAAACTGATGAAGCCAGTACAAAAATATTTTAGAAAAGTAATCAAGATAATCTTGAAGGAATCTCCTATGACAGGAGCCCAGAAATCCTCAAGAACCTTAAAAAGAAAGTGGTGCATCAAGCCAAAATTAATAGGAACTCAAAGCAGCATTCATCACCCTGATCAAAGCCGTTTGACAGCAGCACTTCACACACTGTGAGCATAGAAGAAAGCATGATCTCTTTTAAACACCTTTCACAATTATACAGAGCTAAGAAAATACTCCCTCCCAAAGAAACCCTGCAGGAGCCATTTGGGAACTGTGACAGCAAAATTGCAAATAGGTGCCTGCAGAAGCACACATTTCCTAGTGCCAGGCAAACAGGAGATGCCTCAGCACGTTGCTTCTTCCACTCAACACCTACAGGCTCTCTCAGCTGTAGGTCTACAAGCACATTGAAAAAATGCCTGTTCTTCTAGGAGAAAACACATGACTGTGCATGAAACAAAGCAAAACCATTTCACTTTCAGTTCTACCTTAGGAGGAACAGGTTGATGTCGAAACAGAGGAAGAGCTTACAAACGCAAAATACAGCAACTGTTGATTTAAGTGGATTTGTTTGATGTGGCATCTAAAGGTATTACAGCAATTACACTGAACAACCAGAAGCTACACTTACCAAGGAGCGTAGGTGTCCTTTAAAGATGAAGGAAATAGCCCAAAATATTTGAGAGACCTGGCCCATTCTGTAAACAGCAGTAAGAGCATTACAAACTGGCCAAAGGTCACAGTCGCAGCATTTTACCAGGAAACATAGGGTTTGCAGACATTTAAACAAAAATCCGACATCTGCGTGTGCCACGATTGCACACACAGTCCAACTCCCCTGCTCACGCTTCAGCAAAGCTGAATAAAAATTCTGAGAGTTTAAAGGAAAGTGGGGAGCAAGCTATTGAGGTAGGAGGAGTTTAAAGCCACAATGACACTGTCCTCTGGTGGGAGGAAAGAGCAGAATTCCCATAATGCATGAAGGGGTACAGCTCTTTCCTTATGTTTGCCAGCAAGGGCAGTCCAGCCAAAGACCACCAGGGCCAAGCAGTGCCACGGTGGTGCAAAGAAACAGGGAAAGCAGCAGACTGGATCAAGAGCAGAAGTCACCAAGCGCCCAAGGCAGTGCTAACAAGGCTCCCAGCCATGGGGAGGGGGCTGAAGGATTCTTGGAGCAGCTGTTGCCAAGAAGGGTGTGAAAGAGACATCAACACAGCCCTATGCTCTACACTGAGCAACTGCTTCAGAAAGCACCCAGGAGGCAATCCTTGCCTCATCCAGGTCAAGGAGGTGCCTAATCTACACCACTGGCAGCTCCAGAGTCCTGTTCTCTTCCCAGTGTAGATGAGGTACCAGCAGGATGTCAGGACATGGTTCACTACACACATCTGGTACAAATCAAGGCAATCACAGAAGTTTAACAGATTGCTACCAAACCTAAAGAATCACATTGGACACTCTGTGACTCAACATTTCTCCCTATATTTTATCTCTCCTTTCCCTATGTCCTTCCTATCTTGTCTGGGTCCAAAAAATCAGACTTGTAAAATATCTAAGGAAGGGACCCCCTATGCACATACCATAATCGTAACTGATAAGCTTTGATTAAAGCTAAACTCAGCACCCTGCAACCTCCTCCAACCCCACGCAAAGCCATCCAAAACTAAAAGGGGCTTAGACCTCCAGGAGTTTTGCACTTTTGGCTAAACTACAAGCTCCACTCACTAATTAGAAATACTTTCACATACTTGGCTTTGCAGAGCACACAGATATGCAGGTAATTCCAGCCCCCAAAACTCTGTAATCTGATACAAAGCCATAGCATGTCAAGAAAAAAAGAAGGCTCCTTGAGAAAAAAAAAAAAGGCAAAAAACCAACCTTAAATTGATACTAAATTCTGCTCTTTCACTCATCTAGGAACTGCTAAGCAGTGAAAATGAAACCTGCCCATCTGCACACAATTCCCCTCAGTAGAGAAACTGCAGACCAGGCTGGCTCTTTCCTGCTGGGGAGTTCAGAGGCCAAAGGAGCTGCCTTATCAAGGAACCAAACACCTCGAGGCTGCTCCTCCACAGTCACACCAGCAGTCCTTGCACCAGGCACAGAAACCTGTTCAGTTATTAGAGACAGTCCCTTCTCCCCCATCTGATGACTTCCAGGCACCAGGCTCTGCCCCAGGAAGGCCTCCGAAGGTGACAGTCACTAGATTTATGTGTCTGCCTGCTTCTACTCTAAACATTTTCATTCTATTACAGAAAAAAAAAACCCAACCCTGTTTGATGTCAGCTCTTCAGCCTCCTGCTGAGTGTGGATGACTCCTGTCATCCTGTTACACAGGAAAAACACAATTTAGGGAAACGTGGCATAAATTACCTCAGGTGACAGTGTTCAGTGAATACACCACCACCCCCCCTCCATGTAATTCCCTAACGATGTATCACAGTTCTTACTGGTTTAGGCTCTAACAGAAATAAAAAGCCACACTGAGCACCTTTACAAGGCCCTCACATTATCCAGAAGTGTAGTGTCCTGGTTCTGGGTCCAGGCATGCCCAAATCCCAGGAGCAGACTCCAGGTTTGCACAGGCAGCCCTGCTGAAGTGTTGTACACTGTTCTGCAGCCTGTGCACGGTGAGAAACTGAGCTGAACTCACATTCTCAGCTGGCCTCATCTGGTTTTAAGAAATTGGGAGGGCAGGAACACAACAAAACCACCTAACCAAAAACCAGTCACGTTTTTTCTTCCTAAATTCAGCAAATGTCACCAGATGCAAACAAGAAGGTGCTGACAAATCAGAAGGGGAGGTTTTTCACACCAGCCTTCCTTGGTACAGGGCAGCCCATCCACAGGTTTACAATCCCCTGTTACACTCTGCACATGCAGAACAGAAGTGTTTTGCCTCAGCAGGTCCCTAAGCCCTGCCAGTTAGCTCTAAGGAAAGACAAGAGACATAGAAAGGAAGACAAGAAAATGGGAAGAGACAGGTTGCAGAAATCCAAGCAAGCAACAGGATGCTAGAATGCTACTTTTTACACAATGCATTCCCCCCGTGTTTTTGTGTAACAGCAGTGGCACACAAGAGATCTCCAGGAATACGTGCTGCAAAGTTACCCTAAAGACACTGAACAGCACTAAACTCATGTAAAGAGGTTGCAAAGGAGACAAAAAAAAAAAAAACCCCACACAGAAAACCCCTTCTTTTTAAATAACACCTTTTAAGATGTTGTGCTTCCACAGGCAGGTGAAAACAGTTTCAGTCTGATTAGTGACAAAAAGTTATAACAGAACAAAAACCACTCTTCCCCACAGGTGGACTTTTGCAAAAAGTCCTTTACCAAAAAAACAAACCAAAACAAAAACTTCAAAAATAATTTCCTGTCGGGGAACTTTTCTCCCTCCTCCACCAAACACTTTAACCGTTTTGAACAGATAACAAGTATCCCATGACAAGATTACGGCCTAGATACTCCAAGAGATATAAAGAAAAGTTCACCGTTTCTGAAATAAGCATTGACTTTCTGAATGAACACTTTAGTGATTTAAATAACTCTAAGGCAATGTGCCTTCTTTCTTTTTTTTTAATTAAAGCTACAAAATATTATCGTTTAAAAGGAGACAAAACCATCCCCCGCTTTGCCAAACCCACCAGTTTCAGAGCCACTGTCACTCCAAGGTACAGAGACCATCACCAGAGCATGTAACTTACATAAACACTCTTCTAAGAAAGGAGACCTGCTCATTCCCTTCCACTTCACAGTCTCCTGCTCCAGCCTCCAGTCACCCCGAGCCCAGCACGCCCGTGTGTCACGGGGAATGCGAGCGCTGCTCACGGAAACAAAGGGACAGCCAAAGGCGCTCAGCACCTCGACAAGCAGCCACAGACACCTCCAGCTTTGGGGAAGGCAAGGAGCGGGGAGAGAAGCTCACACTGAATTGACTCATCTGTGTCAATCACCTGCTCTTCCTAAAAAATGTTAGGGCTATTATTAGAAATCCTTCCTCGCCTTGCTTTCTAGCTGGAGGTGCCACTCCCACATCCCTCCGTTGCTGGAGGACTGAGGCAAGCGCGCGTCCCTCTGGAGTCGCCACTGCAGGATTAACTCTTTCCTCTCCCCTGCCCGGCCAGAACCGCTCATGTCTGACAACTCGCACCAGAAACTAAGGGCGAGATGCCGCGCTTTGGCACGCAGTCCAAAGGCAAAGAGAACTTTTTGTGGCTTTATGAAACACCACCTGAGCGGGAGGGAGGCCGGCTGGCGACAGGAGCAGGGCCGAGGGGAGGCGCGGAGCGGCTCAGTCCCGCCGGAGGAAGCAGCGGAGGGGCCGCAGGCGATGGCAGAGCGGGGCAGTCACTCCCAGCACGGGACAGGAGGGACGAGCGGGACAGCGGCAGCGACTGAGCAGGAAACAGAGCGAAGGAACAATCAACCGCACCGCTGAAACGCAAGGCCGGATTCGGCGGGCAGAAAGGAACCGGGAGATCGGCCGGGAGGCAGAAGAGTTTCCAGCACCCCAAAGAAAAAGCAGAACGCGCACACGGACCCCCGCAGGGTCATTTCACCCCCCAGGCTTGGGGGGCTGCGAGCTGATTCCGGCACCTCCGGCCCCGGCGCTGATGCCCCACGGCCCAGGAGCCAGCGGGCCCGACACTCGCCGCGACACCGCCACGGCCACCGGAGCTTCCCGGGCGGGCCCGCGCAGCGCCGAGTCTCGGAGCGCGCCCGGGACACCGCCCACGCACACCCCGCCAGCTTCCCGCCCAAGGCGGTGCTGCCACCGAGCCGCTCCCGCGGCCGGGGAGCCACAGGCAACACTCACCGGGAC
>VXAX01006201.1:74048-255939 GCA_013399835.1 Leptocoma aspasia | reverse complement strand
CCGCGCTCCCCTCGTTATTGGAGCGCCGAGCCGGGCCCGCCCCGCGGGAAGGCGGGAACGCGCGGCACGCGCCCGCTGCTGGCCCGGCCCAACGGCCGCGCGGGCTGAGGGCGTGAGGGCTCGGAACTGCCCCTGGCCTCGGGAACTGCCCCTCGCCCCGGGAATTGCCCCTCGCCTCGGGATCCCCCCGATCCGAGCCACGCCGCAGCCCTCCCGACAGCGATCCTCGTTCTGGAATTCTGATGGATCCCGACCTGGTGCTGCTTGGCCAAAGGCTCCTCATACCCCATCTACAGCTGCTTCTGTCCCTGCCAAATAAATGCAGATTTTCGTTTAAGATCGTTTTATGGGTTTAAAATCACAGAACCACAGACTGAATTAGGTTGGAAAAGACCTCTGAGATCATCGGCTCCAACCTGTGACCAGACACCACTGAGTGCCACATCCAGTCTTTCCTTAAACACCTCCAGGGACGGTGACTCCACCACCTCCCTGGGCAGTCCCTTACAATGTCTAATCACCTTTCTGTTAAGGAATTACTCCCAATGTCCAACCCGAACCTCCCCCGGTGCAGTTTAAGACTTTGTGCTCACATTCTGTCACTTGTTGCCTGGGGGAAGAGGCCAGCCCCCACCTTGCTACAACCTCCTTTCAAGTCTAATAATACAGTCCTACCTTAATTACTATTTAATACAGCCTTACACTTCAACATAGCTCTGTTTAGAGCAATTCTTAGCTGATATTCAGTACAGGCGTCCTTCCTGTCACATTTCCTTCCTAACATGCCCGGTCACAGTGCCAGTGCCACGCTCAGGCCTTGGATGGCACCCAGGGTGTGCCAAGGGTGCCTGGCCTTAGGGTGCTTTTTAAAGTTCCTGGGATTCTCCAAAACATACTGAACCAATTCTGATTCAGGTTTGAGTCATGTTAGTCAACCCATCGGGTGGCTTCCCGGGAATGGTGTTAGGGGGGGAAAAATGACACGCAAATATGTAAATTTCAAGGAACTGAAGAGAAATTTCTGTCTCCTCAAACTGTTCAGCTTTGTCCTGCAAAGTCAGCACTGCCCCAAGCAGCACTGTCCCCCTCTCTCCCTTCTGCCCAAAGTGTACTTGGTTTTTTTTTGAGAAATCGCTGTGGGATTTTTTATATCTTTTTGTTTCTGGTATCTGAGTAATATGGATCATATATTTGTATAGAACATGTGAATAATAAAAAAGAGATGTTATCTTTTGCTTACAGAAAGCCACGTGATTTCTGCACCTGAGACATGCAGAAAAGCACCACACACTCAGCAGGTTAGGAAATACTAGTTTATCCACTTTCCTGGTATCCACAGGCATTCATACTGTTACCAAGGTGCCAAGGCAAAATAGCACTTTTTCCAAGGCTGGTTTCTGGAGCAGGGGTTTTTTTTTGTTCCTTATTTTGAGTGCTTGTAAAAGGATGCAGGCTAAGGAAGGAGGCAACTCTTGATCATATCCCTCAAGTAATATCTATAAAATGAAGCATGAGGCCCCTTCTTCCCTGTGGCTCCAGGAGGAGATGCAGCCACATGCCAGCACTGCTGCTTTCACCCATTGCCACCTGCAGGGTCGTTTTTCTGGTATCTGCTCCATTGCTGCTGATGCTTAGGATTTAAAGCAGGAAGATATACTCAGGACCTGCTGGAATTCTTAAGAGATGTGTGGCCAGGTAGAATCCTTACAGGATTAGGTTTGCATTCTCCAATACGTGTGACTTAAAAATGCAATTGCTAATGTAGACAGCAATTGCTAATTGCTGTCACAGCACTGATGGTGAGGACTTTTCAAAAAAATCCTATAAAACATGAAGGAAGCCAGAATGGCAGGGGATTGTAGGTATGACTTTCCCTTAGTTATTGTTCCTGACAAGTTACATTCATTGTCTTTAGCCAGGCCGAGTACAGCCAGGAGGGCTGTATAAGATAAAATATATCTGCTGCT
This sequence comes from Leptocoma aspasia, assembly GCA_013399835.1. NCBI lineage: Eukaryota > Metazoa > Chordata > Aves > Passeriformes > Nectariniidae > Leptocoma > Leptocoma aspasia. The sequence goes on along the minus strand of VXAX01006201.1, from coordinate 253,972 downwards.
GCCAGAAAGACGCTCTGCACACTTCTGAATGAACACACTGACAACCTTCCTCCTGTGCTCCCAGGAGCAGAAGGAACATTCACCCTCTCACCTCGGTAACTCGGGAAGGGCTGTGGTTCTGCGCCGAGGGGAACCACGCAGGGTGGGCAAGGCAGCTTCGTGGGTATGGAATGCCATCTGTGGAAAGGGTCAGAGGCTTCTGAAGGCTTCTTTCATTATCAAGGGAGAAGGAAAGCAGCAGCTGCCACCAGGCTGGGCTCCTGGGGTGGGGTTTACTTGTTAGGGGGTCTTTTACTGGTGCAATTTCTTAGACACGCGCAGCTAATCTGTGCAGGAGCACTCATCTTGGAGGGCCAGGGTAGGTTTGCTAGCAACAGATAAAGCTCTTCCTAGACCTGTTGTTCCATCCACAATTTATAAAACAGCAGAATGGCTTTGTTCCTAATTGGGATCGAGGACTAACGAATTTGCAGTGTAACTTAAAAAAGCCACGATGAAGTGTTGCAAGATTATGGATGCAAGCCAACCTCCTGTGTCCCAGAGTCCAGCAGTCACTTTCCAGACATTCACTTTTCTTCTGGTATCACGTCAGAAATCCTCATGGACTGGCCTTTTGACAGCAGAAAGATCCCTCATCCCTGGGTAAACACAGCTTTCTCCCACTACTATTTTTATTTCCAGTACTATGTGGGAGCAAGAGACCAAAAGAAAAGGAAGAATTGTAAGGTTTGAAATGTACTCAACGAGCTGCTGCACTGTCATTCCTGCCACCTGCAGCACAGCCTGCTGGCCCAGCCTCCAGGCAAGGGGAAATCCGAGGCCTGTCATCCCTCCTGCTGCAGTAATATGTTTCTTTTCATCACACCACCATAGGGACACCAGGGTTTATCCTTTGTTTTTGAAAATGGTTGAGTGGGCAAGAAAATAAAACACATTGTTTGGGATTTCCCCGGCTGGGATTTCCCCCACCATCCTGTGTCAAACTTCTTCTTAAAAAAAAAAAAAAGTCAGTACAGAGGCATTAATGTAATTCTCCCATTATTTTACTGAATGCTGCTATACCAGCATCAGATGTTCAGGCTAGTACTGCAGGCTGAGAAAGTGAGCTTCAGCTACAAAAATGAAATCCTAGTTTCTACAACCCAATTTATATTACCTTCATCCCTTTGGCTATTTATAGTAACGTCTCTTCACTAAGAATCTGAAGAAACAATGTAGAATATGTACATATATTGGGTGTTTATCACTGATTTCTTTGCATCAGATAATTCAGAGTGGCTGAGAGTGAGCCAGTAAAATAAAAATTGAAGCCAGGCACTTTAACACCCAGATTTATCTCTAGATCACCTCCTCTCAGGTCCTCATCAATCATCAACCAAGGAAGTGACATCAGAGGAAAGAAACAATAGTGCCACCAACAAAAAAGAAAAAATAATTAATGACTTTATTTTTTTTTTTTTTTTAGTTCAGTTGGCCATCTGAGGTGCTAAAATCTCAACACCAATGAAGCAAAAGTGTGCATAAAAACAAACAATAAAACACAATCAAATAGAAGAAAACAGGCTGGAACAGAGTTGGTTTTGTACAGGTAGGGTATTCGCTTTTCTGTTAACGCTCCATACATGCCAACCGTAAAAGCCTTGAACAATCTGAATATCAGAGTTCACGTTCATAGAAAAGGGCAGATGCCAAAGCAACTCCCTTTGCCTGGATTAGACTTCACACACACACGCATGCACCCACAGATACAGAGTATTTAAATTACTGCAATGCCATCAGAACATGGCATCCTCCCCTTCACACCTGCTGTCAGTGACATCCTCATCTGCCTGCTACCCTGCCTAGTACCTGCCAAGCAGGCAAGGACAGGCAGGGTAGCAGGCTGGAACAATCAAAAGCAGGCACTTGGAAAGCTTCCCATCTCGGTTACTTTGCAAAGGTCAACAGCCAGCAATCTCTTTCTCTGTGAACTACATACAGGCTGGGTTTTAGCATGCTTTAGAGCTCTCTTCCTTGCAGACAGTGACAATTGAAATTCCCATCGCAGCTTTTCAGTTTGCACACGGGAGATTTTACAATGCAACACCTCTCTCAATCCACTGGTGTGTGGTGTAAACACTTAATGGAAAACTCATTTTAGAAGAATGTTAACCAAACAAGGTGTAGCTGCTTACAAAAGGGAACTGCCGGCTGCTCTAGATCATGCTGTCTAGACCACTTAGAATACTTCATAATGTTCAGGATTAGGATGTATAAAAATATTAAAACCCACCAGAGTGCACACAAATGTGGTGACTAGCTCTATGCAAGCACCATGTTCTAACAGAGGCCTAGGCATTGCACAAAACTCAGATTCTTGACCATGGGGGTAAGCCCAAGGATCCACTGGTGCCTTTACATACAAACAAATATTTACAGAAAATGCAGAGACAGAGATAGAAGGACAGACTCTGAAAACTTGCGGTTTGCTCTAAAATATGTTCAGCAATGCAGTTTATAACATGCCCTAGTGAGACAAGGGGGCATTGGTTAACTGAAAGAAGGAATATGTCTGAAAGTTGGAGCTGAAATGTCACCTCCCCACACATTAGTTCTCTGAAGCTTGGAATTTTACAGCCAGTTGTGACTCTTAATGAGAATATGGTTAAAAGGAACAGAACAGTTAAAAAAAAAATGGTACTGTGAAAACAGCAGATTAGTTGTTCTGGCAGTCCTCACTCCCCCATCTCCATTTCCTTCCTGGGCATTTCCCTCCAGGAGCTGGTGTTCCCCTCCCTTTCCCTCGGGGGCTGAAGTGCTTGCCCCATCCTCAGTGTGCCCATTTCCAAACCAACACGGCTCAGGCTCCAGGCTTGGCTCTCTTCCCACCTGCTGCCGGATGAAGCGGCCAGCCCCGGGTCAGGACCACATCACCTGGGGACAGCCACCCTTGTGTGCCCACATCTCGGGAGCTGAGGGTCTCTTGGCTCTCCTCACATGTGAAATGGACACGTGTCACTGAATGCACATGGCTGAGTGTGCGCTGCGGGCAGCGCAAAGAGCTGGAACATCCTGCTCGGATTCGGATACAAATAAGGAATCTTGTGCTCACAAGAGCCTTCTTCAGCTTTAAAAATACAAAATTTGAATTAAAAATATTCCGAGAGTAAAAAAACCCACTATTTGATATGCAAGTCATATTCTTAAAGTGCAACTGAACAGCAAATAAAAAGTTGTGCCTTTTACAACCATTTTGATATAAAAAGGCCTTTTAACATTCCCTTTTTTGTATTTTTAATCAATTTGTGTGTGCGATGTTAGCTCTTCATTTTCATTCTTGCTGCTGGAGGCCTTCAGCACAAAGAGTTTAGGGTTAGAATATGTGTGTTTTCTGTGCAATAAGGTATTACACCCCGAAGTGATCTCACTCTTCAGCATTGCAAAGATGTCCCCCAGCATGAAAGGGAAAAGAAGCCATCTGGTGGTTCTTCTTCAGGATTTTTTTCTGTTCTACAGCTCACATTCAATGATCTTTTGTTACAAATTAGATGTGGTCCATATACCCAGTGCACTATAAAATGGATTGAGGTCAATTCTCTGCACAAGACAATTTACAGTAAACTTTCTATCTTCTCTCTTCCTGCATTCTAGCTTCCATTGACCCCTCAAATGCAGACTGTGTAAACTATCATTGCCAGTTTGACTTGGGCAGCAGGCCCTGCACCAGCAAATGGGAGGGAATTCTGTTTGTTGGACATCCTGTTGGTAAAGCCAACACTCTGGGATGCTGATATGGCAGGTACCACTTGCTAACACGCACAGTTATGAAGCAGCACTGTCTGTCTGCTTGGTTTCATGAGTATCTGGATTTAATTTGTAATGCCTTAGCATAAAACACTAGGTAGACTAAAGGGAGAACACTTTGGGTGGTTTCCACAGCTAGCAACCAGCACTGCTCAGAGTCCCCATGGACACTGCTACCCATTCTCCCTCAGCCTGGGGCATTCTCCCAAGTCAGAGGTGAATTCAAATCATAGACCTTGGCTTACAGGAGACCCTTCTGAAGGAGGTAGAGACCCAACAGCAAGAAACCATGCAAATTCCTGTGCCAGGGCAAAAGGCTGAAGCATGTTCAGCCCTGCTGGGGTGCCTCGCACCGGCAGTGTCAATTCAAACTGGAAGAGTCAATATGGTGTACAAATGTGCTTGGGAATGGGACACATTCTCAAAGATGTCAGAAAGCAGCCTTGGTACTCCTTTAACAGGAAAAGAACACAGCATCCCAAGGAGGGAAACCCTCTGGACACATCATGTGAAGAATGGGACACATTCCCAGTGCTTGGTGCTGTTTCAGCTCTGCAGGACAGGTTAAGGACATGGCTTGCCCAGGGAGTCTGTCCCACAGGGAATGGTGCTGAGCTGCTCGGTGCATATCCTGCTCATTGGTTATCGTGTGGTTACGGTCAGGACCCTCCTGGCTGAAAAGCAGCAGATTCACTAACTGGGCCAAAAGGAGCTTCTTCCAATAGATGCAGCAGGAAATGTGCTGTTTTTTTGTTTTCATGGAAATCTCTCGAACTGCATCAGGACTGTGAGGATCCCCTCTTTCAGTGAGGAAGAGACATATGGGATATTTCTACCTCACAGTTTTGGCTTTCTTGTTACAAAAATGTAAAATTTAAATAAATATAGGTTTGTTAGTCTAAAAGAGAGAATCTGGGATGTGGAAGAAAAGGATGCTAAGAACACAAATAGATTCTTAAACTCCATGAGTGCACAGGATTTTTTCATAGAGGAAAACTCCTAGGGCAGGATGCATCCATGGGTACATAAAGGCTGCCCTTGCTGTGAAGCAGGGACCAATCCACAGTAGTGTCCTTCTCTAACCGAGTTAAAACACTCCCTCCACAATCAAATATGTGTAACAATCAAATTATTATTAAGAACACTAATAAATAGCCACAGGTAACAACGTCCAGTAATTTTGAAGTAGGATGCAGCAGGCACACACACCCATCACTCGTCCATTTTTTTCCTAAAAGATACAAAAATGAATCTTCTTTCAAGTATTAAAAAAATAAGTTAATTGACATAAAAGGGTCAAAGTGACTGAGGGCCCAGGCAAGTCTTAAGCTTTGTTTCCAATGTGCAAAAACAAAATACAGAGGAAAAAAAAAATAAAAACACTGAAAAGTCTTAATGGTGGTTCGGTCACTTAAGGGCTTCTCCATTTTAGGGGCCTAATAACCAGGGAATGCTGCCTGGGAACATCCCTGTCCCAGCACACACTTACCACTGTCCCACAGCAGTATTTTCCAGTGTCAAAACAGTTACAATATAAACAGAACAAGGAAGCCCACCAGCCTCTGAGCTGTGGCCATGAAGACTAAGGCCAGCAGTAGCTGCCTCTCCAGTGTGTAGCAAAGCAGATGGGCATCTTCCCTCTGTCTTCTGCTCCCCTTGCTCCCCACAAGAAGATTTAGGAGGCTAAGGTAGGGAAAGAGTCCACTGATGCCCACTTCTCTCCAAAAACCAAGAGGCAGAGAGTTCCATCACACATAGCAGTATCTTCTCTGTCTTGTATTTCTTCATATCCATCCATAAGGATCAACTGCAGGTTTCTTTGGTGGGGAGGAAGACTAAAGCAAAGAAGGTGTTGCCATGGGCTTCTGGAGCTCTATTGGACAGCTGACTCCACTGCTACAGGCTGCTGTGGTTTTTCAGGAAGGGTTGCCACCTCCCTCCCTTTTATTAGATCTGTTGTCGTAAAAATGGGAAAGGAATGGACTGCCTTAAATCCAATGTAGTTAAGGGTACTTCTTCCCTTAACCTCCTTCCCCACATATGGATTATTCCCCCCTCCCTCCTACCACTCACAAAATATGGTCCATCGTACAGGACCTCAAGGAGACTCCACAGTCTCAACTCATTTCTTCAACTTGGCTTGCAGACATGTAAAATGTAAGCTTCTGGAACCAACACACTTATCAAAAGGCTTCTGAGTGCTTCAAACCAAATCCCTGCATGCTGTTGGACCCTTCCGAGGTTTCCCCTTCAACATCTTCCTATCCATGTAATTCCGGCAAACTCAGGGTAGGCCAACTGGACAACACAGACCAGCAGAGGTAAATGTGTTAAGCTCAGGACCAATTCAAGCTAAAACCTTTGGAAAGCATGACTGCCTCCAGGTCCTTGTCTTCTTCTTTTTCTCGAAGCCGCTGCTCCTCGAGGAGAGCCACAAGGGAATCTCTCTGCTCCACTACTTCAAGCATTTCGTTCAAGATCCTCTTCTCCTCTGAGAGCTCCTCATCTGTCTTCAGATGATCTACAGAGATATCAAAAACTATCAGCATACACAAGGCTAGAAACACACACATACAATCCATGAAATATTCCTTTTTGTTCTCACCTTCTACTGCCATCCTCTCACGGAGTTCCTGCTGCAGTCGACTCTGCCTGTCTTCCAGTTCTAGCTCCCGAGCACTGAAAGGAAAAGAGCAGAAATCCAAGTTCCAGGTATAATAAAATACTGCATACATTGCTTTATATTCATTCTCAGTTTCTTCCCCCTCTCTAGATATCTGCTGTACACTTTGCCAGTCTCATTTGGAACTCTTAAATAACTTAAGATATATAACTGTATTTTTAGAAGACTTAATTGCACTTTTAGCATTTCAGGTTCTTTGCCTTCAGCTAGGAAGTGCAATGCCAAAAGTGGAGCAAACTAAATATAGAGCAGAGTCAAAAAGCAAATAAATCTGCAATGCCTCTACGTATGCCCTGCTACTTCCCACTCTAAAACCAAAGTTACTTATTAACAGATTATTACTTAAGGACATTGTCAGGCCATTGCAAACACCACCTTGGGACTCTTCTGCCACTAAGGCCATCAGCTTTCACATTGCTGAGGTGAGCTGACACACTCAGAAATTAATTTCAGTGAATTTGCACAATGGGAACAGAAAAAAACCCCGATTTCATTAACAGGAGAGCACCTTTACCTCTGAGTCCACATGAGAGGCACTGGGGTCCCACTACAGGCAGAAAAGGCGGCCACATGGCAAAGGTGACTGAATTAAATGCTTTTGACTATGCTTAGAAGACAACTTTACCAACACCAGGAGTCCCACGTTATTTCTGCATAGCTCAAAAACACTTGCATAAACAGGATGTGTTCAATACAAGAACAGCATGAGAAGTGCTCACATACCTGTACTTCTGCACGTGCACAAAAAGGAACTTTCATCCCTTACCACTATTATTCTTTCGTCTACCACTCCTCTAAAATGTATTTGGGATTCCTATCTCAGCCTAAGAGGCTGCTGACCTCCTGGCCTTACAGGGAAGAAAATACTGACATCTTCCACTGCTATTTATGACAAAATGCCCATTTTTTCCACATTCACTCACAATATCATCAGTTCAGACTCATAGCGAACCAAGGCATTCTTCTCCTGTACCAGCTTGAACCACTCCTGCATCAGCTTGGGGTCATCCTTCTTACCCATGCCTGCCAAGAAAGAAACCTGGTAAATTTTCAGGTAATGCCCTGCAATCCTTACAAGGCCAAACTGCAAAAACAACAATGGGGCAAAATGTGCAAAGAAAGCCAAGCAAGATGCTGCCAGAGCACTCCCAAGCCGGGTCCATTCAGTTTGCCTACAGCACTCAGTTGAGTGGAAGTCATGTCCAAAAGGATTCTCTTCTCTTTGGAGCCTACTTTTTTTTTGTTTTTGATATTCTTGTGATTACTTGTTTCTTCCTCACTCTTACTGCAGAAAGCCCCAATTTCTATGAGTATTTAACTTTTCCTTTCAGTAGAAGAATTTCATAGATGCTCATGCCAGCTACTTAAACATACGCTCATCAGAAAAGGATTCAATTGCCACTCCATGAGTTTTACCTTTGTTTTCTTCAATTGCATGCCCTCAAGTTTTTATTTTACTAGCTAAAAGTAACATCTCGTCTCTTCGTTTTTCAACAGTTAAGTAAATCTTTTCTGCCTGCTCCTCCTAGCAACACGTATCTATTAATCTTGAAGATCCCCCTGCACAGTGAACACAGAAACTAATTCTGCTGTATTGCATTCCAACACTAGAAAGAAAAGGAACCCCCAGACACATTTGCTAATATGAAAGAAGAATAAAGAAACCTTGGGCCTTGACCACCTAGTACAGAACTCTTCGCTGGTCCTTTTATTTTACAACCAATTCCTAAATTAATTCAATAGTCCACTGATGAGTCTTGTGTCTGTCAGGAGTCATGTGGAATAAATGCAGAATGCTGTTCCCAAAGCCTTCTGTTGGTATTTAGCAAACACAAGATCTTGCCAAGGAGGCTCCTCGTGGCAAGGTCTTGGTCTGGGCCACTTATTCCACACTGAACCACCTGCATCAGAATGCTGTGATTTACATCAGACCCCATCAAGGCCAGTGGCAACATTCTTGTCTGTGTGCAAGTAGAGGCAGGAGCAAGGCCTCAAATCAAGCTCAACAGCACTTTTGGATCGTTGCATCCCATCAGCTTGCACTGCATGTGACTTAGGAATCCCAAGGTAACTCACATCCCTGTCTCTGCTTGTTGTTATGGATATGTACTCTCTACATCAAGAACAAAAGCTCTCAAACAGTCCATCTAATGCTAAAATAATCAAGCAGCAAGCTTACTAATCAAACTCTATGACACAGACCCATCACAAATACCACACTAATACTTAATTCAGACCCGTGCCCTGCCTCATCCTCAGTATGTCAGAGAAGCGCTGCCGTGCAGTTACACAAGGGAGAACCTACAACTCCTAGTAAGCTGCAGCTTGGCTGTCTTTCACCTGCCTTTGGAAAGGTGTCATACCAGCCTCTCAGGGAATACCAGACTCGGTTGTACCACCCTAAGAGCCCCTGGCTCCTTGGACTTTATCCCAGTGTGTTGCTCAGTTCCAAGCATTCCTTTCTGAGCATCTCTGCACAATGTGCCCACGTGGCGACAGGAGAGGGAGACTGTACATGCAGATGTCCAGTGCTGTGGTGCCATGAAAACACGGGGAAGTCTCCCCTTCCCTTCCGATGCCAGGATGTATTGAAAACAAATGCCTCTAAGAAAAAGCCAAAAACACAATGCTACTGACCTATGAAATATATAAGTATTTTTAAACAGCCAATGAGTAGAGGAATAATGGGAGGACTGGAAAGGGAGCACTGACAACTGATGTGAGGGAGCACTATGGAAAGCAGGTAAGTGGTTAGCAAAATTACACCATGAACACACAAAACAACCCCTTCCCCATGCCTTGGCAATGGAAACTCTACAGCAAACTCCATTTAGGATAGTTAAAGAATGCACTCAGCAAGACAGATGAGGGAAAACTAGTCTAACTTAAGGTCTGTTGGTTTTTAAATTTCACGGATGTTTTTCAAATCAGTCCTTATAAAGACACAGTATTCCTTTAATCCCTATATGCTAATTAAAAGGCTGTATTTAAGGAAACAGATTGTCATCCCTTACCCCACCTTCCAAACATCTTTCAGGAGGAATAGAGTAATTGAAGCCACCAAATGAAAATAGAAACTTTTGAGTGTGACACTTCTGGTCCCACAGCTGCTGCCCATTGTCCCTCCCAGTCACTGCACCTTCTCTTGCCCAGCTGGGACTAGCAAAAGGGATACTGTACCTTTAACAGCTTGCCACAGGCTCAGAGAAGCTGGTTACCAGGTAGCTACAGACAAGGTTGGTTTGGGGACACAGCAAGAAAAGGGCTGGGGGCCTTGTGGCCACTAGCTGGCTAGTGCTGCTGTGAGAGCCCAGCTGTGGGCAGGGAGGACACGGGGTGTGTGAGGTTACGTTACCTTCATGGGCACAGCAAGGGCAGAAGGAGAGAGGTCTACGACGTGGTGTCCCGGCATTGGGCTCAACTTCAATAGGACCAAACGAGGAAGAGGAAGAGGCAGGAGAGGAAGAGGAAGTTGGAAGTGGAACGGAAGAGGAGGAAAGGGGTGAAATAAAAGACAAGCAAAGGACAAAAAGCATAAGAGTGAGAAAGAAAGGAAACACAAGAAGAAAAAGAAAAGAAAAAATACAAGAAATGGAGAAGCAGAAACAAGGGATACAGTCTACAGATGAATAATGTCCCTAATAAGCACAGATAACAGGTAAGAGGTAGACTGAGGTGCTGGTGAACTCTTACTGAGCTATACAAATACCAGGCAGGAGGTTACTGTTACTGCATTTTTCCTAATGTACAGTTTTCAGGTGCAAGGTCTTTAACCGAAAGGTGTGTGACCCAGATGTCAGGACGAGTAGAGATACATATTTAACTTCTGCTGAGAAGTGTCAGATTTCAAGTAGGGTTACAGTAAGTCTTGCCTGCATGCATAAGACACCAGCTGTAAGCAGCCACCCTACCTTAAGCTCTATCAGGACCATGCTCTTATCACCGTGGCAGCACCCACTGATGGTAAAAGTGTCCTTTGTAATGGAACAGAATGTCTTCAGACAGGGAACATCACAGGAAGAATCTGATTACCATGGAACCAGCCTGCCAGCATCTGCTGTGTCAAGTATGGTGAGCACACACATACCCCACTGGATTGTTGTGCTCAGGGGGGAAGAGGCTTTTACAGGGATAAAGTGATTCACATCAGGGTCTGCAGGGGCAGTGACCAGCTGAGGACTTTGCAGAGTTAAACCAGTACATTTAAAGCTCTCCCTTGGCGTTCTCATTCCACAAAGCATTTTAAAGCTTACAAGTCCTGTTAGTATCAGTGACTTACTGAATCTTTATCATCTTTTCCATCAGCCAGTAAAACACAAGCATTTCTCATCTCTCAAAAAGTTCAGCTTCTTTAACACCAAGAATTTGCTTTTCAGTGGTACTTAACATTACAGAGATAAACAGTAGGCAGTAACCACTATCACTTATAGTTACAGGAGAACATGCACCAGGGAGATGATGAATGCTGAAACGTCAGAGCTACCAGAATGGAACACTTCCTGGGCTCAGGGCACAACTGCATCTATAAAGAGGAGGCATTTCTGTGTTGGGAAAAGGCATAAACTCCACAAAAACAGTATGGTAAGAATAACACTCATTTTGGAGAACTCAGCAGAGTTTGATGTTTGTGGTTTCACAGAAAGCTCTACAAAATTAGAGCACCAGTGAACTGGGAAGGCTTTAGAAGGGACCATCACAGAACTAGACCAGCACATGGAGGATACACTGGAGCAAGAGGGAGAGCACACCAGCTTCACAGCCCGTGACTGAGCAGCACAGCTTTCTCAGAAGAAGAAAACCTCTGTACTGCAAGCAGGAAGGAGCAACATTAGGAGAGGTGCCACAGCTGGCCATAGGACAATTACAAATAAAGCATCGTACCAACAATAGCTGAGAAAGTACCAGAACATTAATTACAGCTGTTCTGAATTTTCCAGCTTCTTCATTTAAAATAGAAAAATACTAAGGCTTTTTTCCTACAACTGCCATTTCACAGATCAGGTTACAAAAGCAAAAACAAACAAGAAAAACCCCAAATCACAAAGGTATGGTGAAGAATATCCTTCTACACAAAGTAGAGCATTTAGTGCATTATACTTCCTAAATATTTTTATTTCCTGTCCTATCTTATTGAAAATTAATTCTTTAAGCTAAAAGCTTTAATACTCTAACTTGGTCTAACCACTGTTTTGAGGGTGGTCAGGGAGACAGAGATTTAACTGTATGGAAAAATCCACTTCTTTCAGGGTTTGATGATTTCATTCAGAACTGGGGGGCTGGGGGATTTGATACATTTCAAGCCATGGACATAGACTTGGTGAGGAACTTCCAGTTTTCCATATTTGAGCTGAAAAGAAATACTCAGTATGTGAAAATGTCATTCATCTCATTGTTAAATGGCCACATACTACTAGCTTTTGTCATCAGTAAGCAAGTGGTCTGATAGTAGGAGAGCATCCCATCTTTGGTCTCCAGTAAAAAGCCCCAGGGGTCACACAGCATCTGACTAATATGGAGCTCACTCCCCACAACTGTACTTTCCTCCCTTGCTCTTAGTTATCTTCCCACTCTTGTCTAAAGAAAATTTGTCCTTGAATCAAGTTACAAAGTCCATGGTATCTACACTAGTCCTGCTACTAGAAAAGTCAACATGTTTTTTCAGTAAGATAATAAACATAACCTTTGCAATTAAGATCCTTTCCAGCTACTCTAGATGTAAATTACAGTTAATTAGATCGGTGAATACAGGCTATGATTATTGCAATTACTTTGGAAAAACAATTTCTGTCCAAAGTAGGATGATTAGCAGGGCTTTAGAAAGTCTTCCTTATGTATTGGAGGTCCTTAACAGCAAGAACAAAGTGCAACCTGAAAACTTACTTCCTCTGGTTCTCTAAAGCTTGTTTTATGGCTTATTGCTCCAAAACCCATTACTAATCCTACAGTAAATATTATTATTAATATTATTGCATGGTTTAGAGAAGAGAAACCACCACCTCCTAGTCTCATTAAATTACAAATAGCATCATCACTGCAAGACAGTTTTTCTGCATGTGGAGCCAGGGGCAGATAGGGAAAAAACCATTTGTTGTGCAAATTAAAAAAACCTCAACAAACCTAACCCCCCCCCCTTTCTGTTTAGGTCTCCTTCACCACCAAAAATTTACTGACACAGGTATTCACCCACAACATGGAAAGAGTTCTGCTGGCAGCAGCAACACCTGCTGAAGCAGTTTGTTTGGAAGGAGCTGAAGGGCAAGGGAAGAACCATTTCTGTGACCATTCCCTTCTTTGGCTCCTCCTGTGCTGCCAACAAGAGTCTAAGGTGTGGCTATAGCCTCTGGACAGAAAATTACAATTTTTTTTTACCAGAGGGGTAAAGCTGCCAACAGACTGTGGTAGTCACAAGTCACTCCCTTTCATCCCTTTCAGTGCCTCAAGCCAACTCTTCTTGTGTAAAGCCTTGCAAAGCAGCCCAAGCTGCTGGCAAGCCAGAGCATGGTTTGGAGGCAGGAGCTGCAGCTTATTAAGGAAAGGAGTGTGCCCTGAGCACACTGAACATTCCTGAGCACACTGAACATTCCAGAGAGGGAGAAGCTCTGCCTTGCACACCAGACACATCCCATCAATAAAGTGACTGGAATTACTTTGCTTCTGTGTAAAAAAGCCATGAGAATGACCTTGTTTGTCACAGTACTCTTGAGAGATTGCAGACTTTGTTAAGTTGTGGAAACCAAGAGCCGGGTCAAGAATAAATACCATAGCTTCAAAGTCTCTTCAAAACAAGGACCAGAAATTATATAGCCACTATGATCATTTTCACTGTACACTGTTCTTTGTTACAGAAGCTACACTGGACTGTTGCATTCTTTTCTAATCTTTATTTACCTGTTGATTAAAGAGTAATTCTTCAGACTGGTTTTGTCCTTTCCCTCTCTAGCCCCATAACACTTCTTCACAATCAGAAGCCCAGTGGTCAAAATGATCGATCAGGATGAAGAAAGCACCACACAAAGTTGGGGTGGCAGACCCCATTATCCCCAAGCTACAGCTCACACTGATCCCCTTCAGTATTTGCTCCTGTTTTTTGAGATGAGAGCTGTATGATTTCTGAGAAGTGGTGAGTCATTGCAAGTTAAATTTACTTGAACAGATGTACCACAGACCAAGTGGGATCACATCCTTCGCAAGCTTTGCATCCAAAAACTTTGATTTCTATATTGTTGACTAATCATGGTGGTTTGGAAAATAGCAACACTGGACAGGAAATCCAGCTCTGAGGCCAATCTCAGTTCTGTGGCACTTGCCCTCACAAGCTAAAAGCATGACACTTTGGAAACTTATTCTGCTAACAAACTTCATCCCTTATTTATCAGGGATACTGAAAGCTCTGATTTTAAATCAGTGCTTAAAATATGGATCAGTCCAAAGGAGATCAGTAAGTAAAATGGCACTGATAATAGTAAATGTACTCTTTTCCACCCTTAAAAAAATCAGGTTATGATCAGAAACCCAAATACTGAAAAAGAAAGCATTCTAACTTTACTATTTGGTGAAGTTGTTCAACAGCAGCGTTGTTAAAAACCAAGGATACAGAAAGCCAACTCTTTCAGCATCTTTCAGAACAGCATCCACAGAACTGCAGGCTGAGAGCAAGGATTCTGACCCATGTCCCACAGGCACATCACAGTTTATTAAATCTGGATCAAACTCAGTATCTTCTACAGTACAATCATGAGAAGAAACCTGGGGAAAACTCACAGAGCACTGGATTGTCATGCAAACTGAACCACTTTTATTTATCCAGCAGAAGGGGGTGGGGAAAAGGCAGGGAAGGGAAGGAAAAAAAAAATGGGGAAAGCAATGGTTGGAGCAGAACACACACACACAACTGACTCCAGAGAAGTCTTCTGCTTCTGCTAGACCTTGAGGCACTTGAGAATGCACTCAGAACGAATACAGTCCTGCACTCAACTGCCTCCCAAGACTGTTGTTTTTGTGTGCAGAAAGAAGCAGGTAAATGGCAATTGCCTAACAAGTACTGGTACTTAACAAGATCTGCTTATCAAGTGCTCTTTCCTGCTCAAAATTTATAGCAAAGAAAACAAGTTACCAATTCACTTCAGTGTCAAAAACGGCTGCAGACTGTGAAAACAATGTTTATCTTACAACTCCACTCCCCTTTCAGAAGAGCTGTGTTTGCCAATCACAAGAAATACGACTCATCCCACTTGAATATATCAGACTCCAGCCTTGGAAAGTTACACCTGCAAGACTTTAAAGGACATAGTAAGCTCAAATGTTTTAAATAAGTTTAAAAAAAAGGTGAATTTGTTGTAGAGTGTGCTTTAAATAGAGTACAAAGATTTTTTAAAAAACTGAACAACTGCACTTTCCTGGCCTGTTTACCTGATGTTCATAAGGCTCTTGTCAAGAAGAGAGAATATGTGTCTGAAATCAACACTATCAAATGTACTAGCTCTCTTCCCTACATCCCTCTTGGCTCTTGTGACATACTCCAGCCAAGAAAAAAAAGCAAGATGGGAGTGTGTGGCTGTTTATTTAATGATTCCCTGCGGGGTACAAGGAAAAGGAAGCTGCTCACTCCAAGGCAGAGGAAACCATGGAGGTACTTTCCAGAGGCAGACAAGGAGCCAGTGGGTTAGGAGAAATTGAGGCTGGGACTAAGGAGGCAAGGTGACTAATGGAGAACAGACAAAGAAGAGGGGAAAAAAGGGTAAGGGATGAAAGGACAAGGCAGATTTGAGAAGAAGGCAGGACCTAAAATTTACAGACAAATAATGCTGGGCAGAAGAGGGAGCAGAGCCCAAAAATTCTGGGAGAAGTCCAAAGGCTGGGATTTAGACTGTGGAGACTGTCAGTGGGAACACGAGACCAGGAGCAGCTAGTAGAGAGAAACAGGATGGCTGAAGGGTAGAATGCTAGGATTTCTTTGTCAATAAGGCAGGATTAAAATTAAATGCCTGAGAATAAAAATGGAAGTTGGGTAAGGAACTCTAGATGAAATAAGACAGGATCAAGACAAGGACTATCTCAAAAGAGGGAACAAAAGGACGAAGTATATATCCACCAGACCAATGCATCCTTTCACTGTCTGGCTCAGAATCCATATTTTCAAGTCTCACTATTCCACAGCTGCCAACAAACATCTATAAAATCCACTGACTGTGTCCCATTTCCTCTCCATAAGGATCTACCCAGAAGATGACATCCTAGTGTTGCTACCAATTATTCCATAAGGACATGAGACAGCTCTCTGTGGTGGATCTGAAGGTTATAAATCTGTTGATACATCAATATAATATAAAGTCTTAATTTCAGTTGACTTTGCAACCTTTGTAATGTTCTTTTAACCACACCACGCATACAATGTATACACAGGAATAATTACTCAGCATTGAAATGTGACCATCTGTAGCGTGAAATGAAACATCTGCGTTACAGCAACGGTACAAAACATCTCAGAACAGGAAGAGAGGATTATGACATCTGAGCAGAGCAACAGAGCTACTTAAGACGGCAATCTGTAATCCTACACACTGGAAGTTGACCAGGATGTCAGAAGTGACCACTCCCCTTGTTGTGCAACCATAACAACTAAATATTACCAGTTTACAGATAACTTTCCAAAGTGCTTTGCGATTTTTGTTAATATTCTATGACAGCATGACTAGAGCCATGCACGTGCCTCAGAGACACAGGTTGCTGATAGAATCATTAACTGTGCAGCATCCAAGCTGCCTGCAGGGCTCAGCAGGACCTCCAGGGATTTTAGTGGCCCTCTACCCAGACGAAGCACCCTGCACAGACATGTTAATCTTGAAGCTGAGCTTTGTATCTGCCACTTGAGCTGACAAGTATCACCAGAGCAATGTATCCCTTCTGGCAAAAGTGTTCTGGCAGCCCCAAAAGCAAATATAAGGCAAATTACACGGAGGCAACAAAATAATACTATAAAGCCACATACTCCAGGCTATACTGGCTCACTGCATTTAAAGGGATACTGCCCAATATAGTTTAAAGTTTCTTTTGAAAACAGTGTTTTTGCGACAAGCAGAAATTTGATAAGAGTTTTAAGATGTATCAACCGTTTTCAAAATAACCATGAATATGCCTCTGACTGGTGGAAGCCCAAGTGACTGAGTCACCATATAAATAAAAGCAGCCTGTTCAAAAATGACCACTCTGAGATGACTGAGCTCAGAGAAACAGAAAAGCAAACACGCAGAGAGATAAACAGTAAATTCCATTTCCAATTAAGATTCGCTGCAGCACAGCAAATTCTTTTAGGTGACAGTGTCCCTTTAAGTGAAGATTATTTTGCTTTTCTTAAAGCCACTATTAGTGATTTTGATGGGATCGCTGTCTCTAGAGAGGCATTAGGAGCAGAGGCAGGAGGAGGGAGAGGTGTGTGGAGATAGCATTAAATAGGGACAAGGGTCTGTTAAGTGTGATTCAGCATCAACCCTTTTACAGCTCCTACTCTATTCACATTATGAGCATAGGCCAGCCCTGGTGGATAAAACCAGGAAGAGGGTTTCAAAGTCTCTCTGCAGGAGATAGCCCAGGAAAGAACACCAGAGGGACTGAACAGTGAATGAAGCACAGGGCTAGCAGAGGACTGTCACATCGAAATTAGCACAGGGGAACTGGGCAACAAGTTAGATCTACCAAGGAGGAAAATCTGCCATTCTGAAACTTGCACTTGGGTGGATATTCTGAACCCAGGTGGATGTTCTTCAATAAAAGTCTATTGTGCCCCAAGTCATTCACAACAGATAGGTAAAGGTAGATACTATACGGGACAGCCTCCCTGGAGCAGGAGAAAAAAAAATGGCTGTTAAAAACCTGGGCAAGATTATATTTGAAGGATCAAATACAGAACACAATGAAATCAGGGAAGACTTCCAGGGATGTGTCTTGGATCAGGCCTAGAGCGTGTGGATCTTTCCCTCTACAGAGCTGGCCTGCAATGCAGTCCCTCAAAAAAACCACAGCTTACATCAAGCAACCTTCTACTCTGACAGATAAACTAAGTGAGACCCTCAGATAACACGGCAAATGAGCAGAGTTTGCTTTCTATCAGATCTGCTGACAGACAGATGTGTTCATTTCATAAGAATAGATTTTGAGTGGTTAAACTAGCAAATGAAATTTTAATTTTCAAGATAGGCAAAGGCTAATCAAATGCCATTTGCAACCTAAAAGTTAATTACCTACTAAGGCACTTGGGAAGTAATTAAAGCAAGGGCAGACCATGGTAAAAACTGATGACCAGATTCGTAAGTGAAAATGAAAACTAAACACTGTAACGTGTTTTTAGCACTAAATGGGGTATTAAAGCAACAGCACAGCAAGAAGCTTAATAGCTGTGTAACAATGCAAACTGGATTCCAGCAAAAAATGACTGGAACTCTTAACAGCAGATTCTTTTCTACCCTTACACTAAGACAAAACAAGAAAGAAGACATATGTGTCATCTGCAAGTGTTTTCAAAGTCCCTTGAGGGAGCATTTTCGTTTTGTTAGATCAACAACATACTCTGGCTTTTTTGGAAGAAAAAAACAAGCCTCAGAAGGGCAAGATAGAGGCAATAGCATGACTAATCTTTGACAGTGCTGCTTGCTCTTGCTGTCCCCCTTAAAATACTTTCCTAAAGAAAACTTCAGTGATAGAGCCGGACTTTTCAAAGGAGAAGCAAAAAACCAGAACGACCTTCCACTGCTAGCAGGGAAGGTGGCTGGAGTGAAAACAGCAAGCAAATTTGTAAAAAAATCAGCACTGAGAAAAACAGAAGAGGGAGCCTTACACATGGTTTGTGGAACATGCCAGGATCTCCTGTTCCTGAGCTGGAAAAGGGGTTCTGCTATCATCAGTCATGTGCAAGGGCTATTTCTTCTTGTTTGTGAGCCAAGGATGGGAGAAGTGGTGAAAGGAAGGTGGGGAGGAGTCAGCAGGGTTAGTGCCAGCAGGAGGTTCAGCCATACATACCACCCAGATGCAAGTCGATGAGGTCACTGTAATAAGACTCTCCCCAATAGTCTACAACAAGGAATTGGTGAAGACAGAGTTATTGAGTCAGACACCCACCCTAGCCCCACACAATCAAAGCAATATATGAGGAAGACATAGAAACAAAAAAGGGCAAACAGGAGACAGGCAGCTATACACGTGGGCACACACATATAAGTACACAAACACTATATGGCTCTCTTTCTCTGTATATATACATATATGTACTCACACAAATATATCACAAACATATATATTGGGAAGATGAAGAGAAAATTTCCAGCAGGCAGGCGAGGACTTCCAAGGGGAAAAATCAAGAAGTTTACAGAGACACTTCACCTATTTGTGTTTGCAGCAGTACCTGTCACTGATGTCTCTCCTGTTCTTGCTGAGAAAAGCAGAATTAATCCTGTTGCTTTGGAGCTGAGCAATGTGTCAGAAGGAAACAGTGTAATTTCTTAGGACAGCTGCAGGAAAGGTGTAAGGGTTGATTTCTTGGAGGTGGATGAGTGGAGGATGGTGTATGGCACACAGGTGGGAGGCACTGGCTGAGCCTGGGAAGATGGGACTGTGTGCTCCTGCTGATGCAGTCTCTGTGCCAGGGAAAAACTGCACAGCAGTTTTCAGGACAGAGATGTGTATTTCCACAGCTGCTGGAGACAGGTGCACCACAAATCTAGCACTGTGGAACATTTTGCTGGGAGGAGACAAATGGAAGTACTGAGAGCAATATTTCTCACTGCATGTGATTCATTTGATGTAAAGAGGTGGCTCTTAAACTTTTCAGTATTGATCTGACAATAGATGTTTTCCAAGCTCTTTAAAATGACTATCAAGGTTTATGCTAGAGGGAATAAAAGAAAGGTTCTGGAAATTTCTGATCTGACATATTTTTAAGTTAATGATTGACAAAAAAAAATTCACAGAGGAAATCCAAGTCATTAGCATGTCCAAACAGGCGAATGCACTATAATACAAATACTGTTGCATTAGTAATCTTGTATTACATTAATTAACTCATTCAGGTGTCTCTTGGGGCACCACAGAAAACTGAGAAAATTCTTCATTGAGGTCCTACTTTACCACTGTAGTGAAATACCATAATGCAATAGGAAGGGGGCAGGGAGGGCAGGAAAACAAGGGATGACAGTAGCTTAGACCACCTGTGTGTGACAAACTTGCCCCTGAAACAGAGCTTACATTGCCACTGGAAATAGAGCTTACCCTCCTCATCATTCATTCTTGCTATCAATGCAACCATCAAAGGCTGAGATTTTCAACAATAATCACAGAGAACGCATTAAGGCAATTAAGTAATCACAGGTTGTGAGATTTTCTGAATCAGACACTAAATGTTAGATTGAGCATTCAGCTTCTGAAAGAATAAAAGACCATCTGTGCCATGCCTGAGGCTGAGCTAATTTAAAAAAAAGAAAAGACAAGGAGGTAGCCAAGAAGGCACAATTATTTTGTCAGAATTAAAGTTGATGGTGACCTCCAAGGTGTTTCTGAGTTTGATTAGTTGAAGAGCAAGTATCACCCTATAAATATTCCACCTTGACAAATAGTAGATAATGTGTGAAATTCCTGGAAAGAATATTGAGCTGCCTGTATCTATTGCTAGGATCTAAAGCTGTAACCCCTCAGGAAAACAGCAGGTCATCACTGTGAAGAATTTATTGACAATCTTCTCAGTATAAGTTACTTGCCAATAACGTATTCAGGATGAGGCAAAATGAATAGAAAGTAGAAACAAAATTATTCTAAGTAAATAAATTTTTATCTATAGAACTGGTTTTTGTTCTTACCAGTTGAACGGAAAAACACTTTTTTCTAAAAATGGAAAGTGGTCCAGACATGAAAGATTTGAAGAATTGAAGTTAGTGGAAAACCTCTACTAAAGAAAAATCTGCAATTCTTTACAGACAGAAAAGATGACTAAGAAGCAATATGCTAGAAGATGATAAACTACATAGAGAAGTAGTTCAGATGGTCTTGTCTTTTTCTATAATAGAGGAAGAAAAGAATCATTGCAAGTTACAGAATCCTGTTTCTTCTGTCTGGATTTTTAAGTTGTAAGAAACTACTGTTAACATTACCCAAAACGTTGTATTTAAATGCTGATCAATAAGGGATTTTTTCTTTCCCTACAGGGAAGGAACCTGGAAATCCCACTCATTACAGAGCCTAACACATTGTCCCAGAACAGCTAGTACTGGCTGCTGCCTATGGAGGAGCCATTATTTTGATGCTGAACTGCAATCCATCTTTCTTTATGTGGACAAAGTAAGTGCACAGCAGACATGCCTCCCAAACTCCCCCATTTTTTCTCCTTGTACAACCTTAAAAAGAGATTATTTTTTTTTTTTAGGATGGCAAAACCACTTTACACACTGCCTTTCCCTTTTTTGAACTTTTACTTCCATGGTTTCATTAGGGGAGGGACTGATCAGACACAAGAGCATGACTCCACACCTTTACACAGCAGTCCTTGCTGAATGTAGCAGTCACTCTTAGGTCACAATGCAGATGACAGAAAAATGGTACTTCCCTCTTGAGTAATTAGTGGATATTACAGGCAGAAATTAGCTTTATGGAATGTGATACCACAGATCTCAAAAAGAACGAATTCAGTTGTTTTTATTGCAAACATATGTAAAATGTCTGGAAAAGAAGAAGCTGGGGGGAAACTTTATTGCTGTCTACAAGTTCCTGAAAGGAGGGGATAGCCAGGTGGGGGTCGGTCTCTTCTCCCAGGTAACAAGCAGCAAAACAGCAGGAAATGGCCTCAAGTTGTGCCAGGGGAGGTTTAGATTGGATATTAGGAAACATTTCTTCATGGAAAGGTTTGCCAAGCCCTGGAACAGGTTGCCCAAGGCAGTGGTGGAGTCCCCACCCTGGAGGTATTTAAAAGACATGTGGATGGGGCATTTTAGGGACATGGTTTAATGGTGGGCTTGGCAGTGTTGGGTTAATTGTTGGACTCATGATCTTAGAGGTCTTTTCCAACCTAAATGATTCTATGGCCAGGCAAGAGGACCTAGAGAGGTGAAACATGGAATTGATTTATAATCTTGTGTTTCAGTCAACACAGATCAGAACACGCTGTTTTTTCCCCACCCTAACAGAATGTGTTTCTGGCTAATCCCCTGAAATAAGGGGAAGAATTTAGGATGGTGTAATCTTTATGTCAGAGCTAAGCTTCTGCAAACATAACATATGACCTGTTGATAGAAATATTTTGCAAGAGCAAAGCATACCCTAGAGACTTCCTGAAGAAAAGAGATCCCTTTTGCAAAGCAGGACCCACAATTTCACAGTTCTTCTAGGAAATTCACAAATACACAAGCTCATCTAAGACTGCTTCCATATGGGAGAGCTGGGAGTGAGAAGCTATTTATCCAAATTTTGCAGTCTCCCATATAAAATTGTAATTCTTACTCTTGGTCATATTCTGTCCTCTCTGAACACGTTTTAGGCATTCTATGATTCTTCAGTGAGAAAAATCTATAATGAATAATATTCTCTCAGCTGCTAAGATTTCACACTTGCACTGGCATGTCTTACATGAAAGTCATCCAGCAGCTCAATAATCAAGATTATTTGGACTTCCACATGAAAAGAAGCAAATTGAAAAGAACCAGTAGAAACAATGGAGGTGGGTGTAGTAAGTACAGTAACTGGCAGGCCAGAGAACAGTGTGGGGCTACATGGGAACACACAGCATAAGGAAGGAGGCAGCTCCACAAAGACAGGCATTTGCACAAGCCTATTTTTTTGATCCCACAAATGAATAAAGACAGCCTGATTATAAACATATTGAAGTCCTCAAGACTGTTCTTCACACTTGTAGTACCTCTCTGCTTTGCTGAGAGTCAGTCCAGCTTCCTTGGCACACCCTTATGGAGCACCAGACATACCTAATTCTGAGCAGTAAATGGCAAGAAGTCACAACAGATTTTTTCTCTGGTGGGCCCTCACTGCTTAATCAAGCTCCATCTTCAGAGGCATAGATGTGGCTCTTCAAGCAACAAGCAAACATTTTCCAAACATCTGTTCCACAGTTGCCATTTCTGAACTCTGACCCTTGTGATCAGGTACATAATCCTGGCCTTGTCAGGTATACACACACTGCATTTGCCTGTTGGATATTTGACTCCTTGAAATTGAGGATTTTTTTCCAAATCATTATACTACTATCAGCATTATCTGAACCAGGTACTCCTCCACTCATATGCTTGGCAGATCAGATGATACTAATTTAATTTGATTTCAAGTACACACAACATTTATTTTAAGAGCTTGACATGGATACCTTTCAGTACACGTGTGCATTTCTGCTCTGCACAACTTTGTTGGAAGTAGCCAGTGTGCTGGGCTGTGCAGTGAGGAAGATGTTCTGTGATGGTCCCTTGTAAGGACACTACCTTGATAATCCAACAGAATAGAGAAAGCACACACCATTCCACAATTATTTCCTTAACATACAAACAGGGTTGTCTTACTGTGACAACTCTGTGTGAATGGCAGCTGTGAAACCCCTGCCATTTTCTAGCTGTAGGATCCAGTAATATGCAGAAACAGTCAGGCATTAGTAGTAGCTGGAGAACTACCTCCTACACCTCAGGCAAAGGTAAATGATCTAAGTCTCTGCCAATAGGGAAGTCCCAGAATTAGAAGAAACATAGGAAAAACAAGGCCTGAGAAAGATGATAGAAAAGGGAGAAGGGATTCACATTGGGATCAGTCTCTAGGCTCTAACGGTCCAGTTGCCTCTAATATCCAAACAGCTATGGATTACTGCACAAGCACTTGGGAAGAAAACATGGAAAACCAAACCAAGTTGTGATGGATACCTGCTTCTCCTCGAAGGGCCTTCTCCACAGCAACTCCTCTCTCCTCGAGTTGCCTCTGCTTCTCTTCCACTTGTTCCAACTGCCTCTGGATAATCTGTTCAGAGAAGAATGGAGCAGAACCTCACCAAAGAAATTCTCTTGCTCTGCCTGCAGCACATATCCAGTGCTAAGAGACCTCACTCAGATTTGCCTTTTCAAAAACACGTATTTGTATTCAAACACACCCTGCTTCAACAGCAAGCATCACATATTCTGGTGACAACATCCTCCCCACCCTGTTGTATCTTAACTCTTAAATTTGAAAACCCTTTGATATTCATTTATTTGCTACAACTCCTATCACCTTCCTGAATACTGAACTGAAAGGTGATGCTACCCCGTCAGCTGAGCCCCTGCCTTGAGTTTTTGACAAATCCCATCACCTGTAGGTGATGTTAATAGTTTTCCAGCAATTTCTGGAAAACTCTCTGGTAATTAAAGGTTAATTTGATAACACATCACCCACCAGCATAACCTAGCAAAGCAATGATAGGCGCAGCTCCATCAGGCCTTATCTGAGTATCACTGTTCCACTCAGTGCATGATGGTTGCTAGAAAGGTGTTATGGGCATGACTTTTCTGTAAAACTCTGATGATAGGTTTCAGCCACCACTGACTTCTCTGTGGCGTGACACGGAATTTGAAAGTGGGAGCAGGAGCACTCATGTAGAAAGAGAGGATTCTGTTCTGATACACTCACAGCAATGTCAGGATCAGGGTGCTTTCACACAGAGTTATCTGTGTGCCATGGCAAGAGGCTTGTGAGACACTACCTGAGCTCTGTGTAACCTCTTTAGCTCCTCTTGCTTGGCTTGTCTGCGGGCAGCTTTCTGCACTCGCCGCGTCAGCTTGGCGTTCAGCTCCTCTTCCGTGTAGGCCCTCTGAAGGAAGGAAAAACAGCAGCAGATCTTATTTACATGCTCAGAGATCTGGGGGAAGGGATGACCATTTTCTCTTCCAAAAAATCTCAGAAGGGAGGTATTCTGTCTTTGCCATGGCTGTGTCAAAAGTCAAGCTTCTGTAGGCAAAGGTGTTCACAGTGCAGTGAGCAACAATTTCAGGATCAACTCAGGAGTGAAGAAGCATTTAAGCCAGCTGCAAAGCTGTGATTTTATATGACATCCCACCCCTGCCTTCCACTGCTATATGAAACCTCTCCCCAAAGATCAAACCAGTTTTTATTCTCAGTAATTTTCATTTCTCAATAAATTTAGCCAAATGGATTTAGATAAATCAATGAGTACCATATAGAGGGTTCATCTGGACAGGAGTTCCCTTGATTTTGTTTTGAAAGAGGGTAAAGGCTTGTCTACATGAACACTTACAGCAGTGTAAGCTAAGAAATTGCTATAGACTAATGTAGAATATTGCACCACCAGAAGCCATCCAAAAGGAGAAAAGGTATGTTTATAGTAATAGAAGGGTATTTCCTCTTCTGTCAGTGAAACTAGTTTAAGAATATGTCTTTCTAACATTACTGAAATTTGGTTTAGGATCTTACCAGATACACTAGTTGGATACATTGTAGCCTAGAAAGGCTTTATCTCAAAGAATTTTAGGAGTGTCAAAAAAACTTGACAACAGCACTAAGTAAACTGCAGTGAAGAAAAAGCCTCTTTTGTCACATACATGTATGTAAGCTTTACGGGGCTGCTGTAAACATGTGTCTTCCACTTCTGGAAAGAGATCTCCTCCATGGACAGTGAACTTCAAGAACAGAATGTAATGTCAGACCACCCCAAAATTTGCTTGATCTAGTTATTGTACTGCCACATTAGTCAGTCTACCTCTGTTGATGGTTCTCAGTGAACAGAGTTTAAGGTAGAACACAGCTTAATTAAAAATCCCTCAGGTAGGTCATTGGCAAGCACCACTGTTAAAGCTCACACTTTACTGTTCCTTTTTTTAAAACAGAAATTCACAATGGTACTCAAATTAGAAGGTAAAGTGACAGAGCACATGACCTTTCTATCCTGTGTAACACTGTTGTGCGTGCAAAGACAAGACAATAAGAATTTCCGAAAGCAGCAACTTCTGCTTTGATTTTAGCTTGATACAGAATTTCATGAAGATTTGAGCCAACTCAGCAATTTTGAAAGCTGCTGATTGAAGTGTGATGATTCAATTGAAGTAACATTCGAAGTATTAAAAAAGAAGAATATGCAAACATATTTAAGTGCCTTGAAAACCAATTTGTTCTGAAGCTCACAGCTCACCCACATCACTGCACAGTGGTGCACTGATAAACGCATGCATTCCAACCAGACATTTCAGAGCTTAATGCATTTTTGGGAGACATCCTCTACAAAGAATTTGCTGCCCATGTCTGCTAGCATCTCAGGCATGCACAGTCAGTGGTGATGTTAGTGCACATGTGGTTGGAGCTATGGATTCAATGGGTTAATGTAGGGAGACATGCAATGCAACAATGGCCAGCTAGTGGGAAGGGAGACACTACCTTTGACGAGTATGATCTCTTGAATGCCAAGGCGTGTGGTACATAGATCGACTTTAAAGGGGGAATGGTAAAGGGAGAAAAATAAAAAAGAATGCACAAAATGAAGCAAAATCAGTTCAACATTGAAAACAGATGCACAGTAATAAAACAAAGTGGTTTTTACATGAAACGAAATTGTGCAAATGCTGAACGTGACCCAGACTGATGAAGCACAATGGAACTTCTGGCCACAAAATCAAGTTTCTAGCACTTTCCTGAAGGCAGTTAGTTTTGGCAGCCTCCTTGAAGATACAGTCAACTTGGAAATACCTTTTTCTACAGGAATTTGGCCTTTGTCTACCTGTATGAGTATGAAGTTCTGGCTTAAGATTTGGAATAATGGCTTATTTCTGGAACATATTTGGTTTGAACTGGCTTGGCCAACCATGTATTACTGTCACACAACTCTCCATTTACATTCTGATTTACAGTTTCTCCTAGGAGTTGTGTTTATTCCATAGCTTTAAATTATCTCTCTCTCATAGAAATTATAATTGATATTTAACCAACATCATAAATCTTATTCACTGCTTCGTGAACTAAGAAACACCAGGTGGGCTCAGAGTGGGTTGTGTGTCCTGCAGTAATGGAACCTCCTTGTCTAAAAGGAGAGCCTCCAAGGATCTTGAGGAGCCAAAACTGGAGGGGGAAAGGAGCAGGAAAAGGAGGGGGAAATCACTGCTTACTCTAGCCAAGGACATTCTACACTACCCTGTACCCAAATATAAGGCAAGTAAAGCACTTAGCTTTATTTGCTAAGAGGAGAGGTAAATTTCCCTTCATGTCACCAAGTCCAGAAGGCATTGTGCCACTCTGGGCAAACAGACAGCATTTTGCACTCTCACATTCAGTTAACTAAAACCAGTCACAAACAAGAAGCCAGAGAACAACACCAGCACGTTTGCAGGCTCCAGGAAAAAGCAAGCTACCTGTGGTGGTGAACACCTGAGCACAACACCACAACTGCACAGGAACAATGACAAACACACACATGGTGACAATACACCTACGAACACAACACCCATGGGCTGCTCACGTTAGGAATTCTTTACAAGATGCTTCTCTTGAAAGACACCACATTAAACAACACTGAATTAATTCACTGCTGATCACAAAGAACAAGCTAAACAGAGCAGCTGTCTGGGAAGCAAGCTCACTGCATTACCAAAAAAGCAGCAAGAACAGGATTTCAGTTTGGAGAAGGGGTTCACATAAAAGTTAAGTAGCAAACAGTAAGTCAGCTCTTACCCACATAAAGTAGCAGGCAGGTTATAACTTAAAAAATACAACTCCCACCCCAAACCAGTACAAACCCAGCTTAGCCAGACTTGAAGTTTGGTTATGTTTCTTTTGACAGTAAGGTGTTCCAGTGTTTGCATGTATATTCTACATCCTTGGATAGGATGCAACAAAATTAGGTAAGTCAAGTTTTCAGATCCATATCCCCTAAATAAATTCATTCTCAAAACTATTCTTAAGAAAATGGGCAGATGCTGAGTAAATAAATTCTTAATGTAACTCAGCAACAGCAAATGAGTGAAAACAAGACACTACCACCAGGCCCTTGGCAGAGCTTGTGAGACATTTTCAGTATGAGGATTCCAGGCATCTGCCACTGTCACCTATCATCCCCTCCTGTCCTTAGAGATCTGATCTTTCTTTCTGCAAAAGCCATTTTAAGTCTAAGGGCTCCAGCACAGAAAAAAAATTACCATCAAGGCAGACCAAAAACTCTGTAACTCTTATCTGAACCCCAGGTATTTGGTATCTGTCCTCTGCTGGCCCCAGGTACCTCATTCTTCTGCATCTCTTGGAAAATGCAGAATTTCTCATGAAACACCTTGAGGGCGTGCAAGAGGGAATGGAAGGGGAAGAGAAAAAAGGGAATAAAATAAAAACAAAATCATCTTCCTCTCAGATGAGATCTAGATCAACTAGGGAAAGAGATTAAAAGAGAGATAAGTAAATACAGAAAATTCCTATTTAGTTCATCAATTTCTTCCATCAGCCTTCAATTCATTCATTAGCTATTCTAGTTCATTCTACTATATATACTTAGAAAGCATTTCATATGACACTTCAATTTGCACTACTTCCACTTTTTTGCCATCTCAGTCAAGGATCAACTTGGCATCTGAGACTGATTTGTGCACAGGGGATAACAGATTTAAGACAGAAGGCACAGGCCACTGTGCCTGTGACATTTCCCTCCCAGAGGCTCTTTTCTTCTTGAGCTTTTTTAATGTGTACCAGGCACCACCAGGAAAGAACAGTGGGAACACAGTTTTCATTTTGGTGTACCAGAAGGGTCCTAGTATTCTGTGGGGTCAAAAAAATCTCTATGTATTCCTCCAAGCCTTGCCAATTCTGTCTAGCAGAGCTTAGAGGCTCTCAGGAATGAAAGCAGGATTCTTCATTACTATGATCAAAGAGTTCCTTAAATTATTCCCTTGTTTTTGCATTAATAGTGACATTCTAAAAATAAATAATTTATAAACAACTAGCTTTGAAACTGTGCTTTCACTATATGTTTTCCACATAAATGTGTGCAACTAAACAGAATCCTTATACTAGATCCTTAGGCCAGTAGGGAGGGTGCAAGGCAAACTCCCTACCCTGGACCTTCAGGAAAGCAGACTTTGGCTTCTTCATGGATCTGCTTAGTGGAGTGCCATGGGATAAAGCCCTGGAGAGAGGAGGGGCCCAGGAAAGCTGGTTAACATTCAAGGATTGCCTCCTCCAGCTTCAGAAGCAATGCATCCTAACAAAGAGGAAATCAGGCAAAAGTGCTGGGAAGTCTGTGGATGAACAAGGGGCTCCTGGACAAATTCAAACAGAAAAAGGAAGTCTATAGAGGGTAGAAGCAAGGGCAGGTAGCCTGGGAGGAATACAGAGAAATTCTCCAAGCAGCCAGGGATCAGGTTAGGAGCACTAAGGCCCTGACAGAATTAAATCTGCCCAGGAACATCAATGGCAACAAGGAAAGCTTCTATAGGTATGTCAGTGATAAAGGAAGACTAGGAAAAACATGTGCCCCCTCCAGAAGGAAACTGGAAACCTGGTTTATCCAGGATATGGAAAAGGCTGAGGTACTCTAACTTTGCCTTGATTTTCACCAGCAAGTGGCTCCAGCCACACCATCCCAGTCGCAGAAGGGGTTGGGGAGAATGAAGAACTGCCTGTGTAGGAGAAAGTCACATCTGAGAACATCTAAGGCACCTACAGATGGCACAGGTTCTGAGGGGACTGGCAGAGAAAGGGCCTAAGCCACTATCCATCATATTTGAGAAGCTGTGGCAGTCTGGTGGAGTTCCTACTGACTAGAAAAGGGGAAACAAAATCCCATTTTTAAAAGGGGGAAAAGGAATACCCAGGAGACTACAGGCCAGTCTGTCTCCTTTTAGTGCCCAGTAAAGTAATGGGACAGTGAGACAATGGATTCTTCTTACAATAACAGTGGAGAGTAGCTTGTATCATGTTCACATGAAAACAAGTGAAACCATCTTATTTTAGATAGGACAGTCAGCTGACTTACAGGAAAACCTGCTCCGTGGGGGAAAAGCAACAACATTAATCACCTAAGTTTCTGATGTGATTCTCTGTGATCTGAATGGTGCTAGATCCATCTCAAATGCATTTCCCACCTACATACCTCTCGTTTGGATTTCTGGGAGGAGCGTTCCAGAATATCATCACTGGAGAGGTCAGAGTCCTCTGAGAAACTCAGGTGTTGACGGAGCTGTAAATCTGTGAAGTTGGGAATAAAAAGGGGAAGTTAGAGAAGTGGTAACAATCCTTTCTGTAAACTCTTCAGAGCTCAGCTGTAGGTTGTTTGATTGAGCACCAAAAATACTCAGTCCTTTTATGTCAGTGTCAGTTATTTTGCCTGGGAGGGATCAAAGAAGCCCCACTCCACAAAATGACCAGCATGAGCTTCAGCTGTTCTAAGAGAGCATCACTTTCTTCAAATGCTGTTAGAAATAATGGTCATGGTTCTCTTTTTGTGCTGTATCAATGCTCTTAGGATAGATACAGCACTTGGAATGACAGCAGCTGGCTCTATTTTGGCTGTTTGTACAATGCCAGAAAAATGTAACATGTTTGCTTTTAATCACATTTATGGGTAACTTCTTTACTGTATCCCAAGTTGCCATTAAACATCTCTGTCTGCAACTGGTGGGCATGTAAAGGATTTACAGGAGGCTGCCAAATCCCTCCTTCAGAGATCAGCAGACAGCCACCAGATTACTGAAGACAGGAACAACAGCATCTCTGCAGTCTTCAGCTTCCATGGAGCCAGGTGGAAAGAAAGAAAAGAGATCGGCCAAAGAAAAGATGAAGACCAGATTTAAAGTAGGGATGAAATGTCACAAATTCCAACAAATGATGCTTATTTCTCAAATCTGAGACATAAAACAGCTGTACCTTGTACATATTGAGAGTTCAGGCATCTTTCTCCAGTGGATTCTGTCAATATGCAGACACACAAATCTAGTCCCTAGCACTTACCCTGCTCTGCCCATCTGACAGTGGGGAGCAGCAGCATTCAGCACAGTAGCTGAATGACAAAGCAAACCAAAACTGCTTTCAAGGATACCTCAGAAAAGTAGGAAAAGTGCACAGTGCAGAGGCACTTATCTGTTATACCTGCAGCTGTAATCAGTGGAGAGGGTTTGTGCTTGCCAGAATCCACAGTGGCATTACTTGAGGGAGTACTTGGGCAAGATTTCTCATCAGCCTTTTTCTTCTTGTCTTTCTTATAGCCAGAGAAAACAGACTTCCATAATGACCTAGGCTTTGTTGCTTCCTCTGTCCCACCACTAGATTTGTCAGAAAGTCTGCTATCGTTTTTGGATTTCTTCTCCTTTTTGTTCTTACGAGGGGAGAAGAGGGAACTTCTTTTCTTGCTCTTCCCACTGGAGCCTTCTGAAGAGCTGACAGACCCTTCAGGTCCAGCCATATCAGCAGGAGGAGTGGAGTACTTTTCAGTAGCAGAATGATGTTTTCGTGTGGATCCCTCTGCTAATTTCAAAGCCAAATGCTTTGGAGACTCATAAAACAACTCTTTGGTCTTCAAGGGCATAGAAGATGCCTTTCGTGCCCTTGTGGCCCCAGCAGCAGCAGCCACCTCCATATCTTTCATCTTACACAGCTGTTTAGCCATGGCATCACGCAGTGCTGGGCTCTTGACAGACTTCTCTCTGGCTCTCATTCTTTCTTCAGCAAGCTCCTTTGCCTCCACAGAAATGTCAGGGAACACTCTCTTCTTTTGATGAATCCCTCCTTCCACTGAGAGTGGACCGCCATTTTCTTTGACCAAGGGCAAAAGATGTGGTTTCTCTGGCCTTGGTCTACTGGTAGGAGGTGTGAAGAACTTCTCGTGAAGGCTTGAGTCCTCTGTCCTGTCATCATAGGTGTCTTCTACATCATCAGCAAACGGAATTTCATCCACGCTCTCTGCGAACGACTTCCGCACGTCATCCCTCTTGGCCGGGGGGGACTCCTTGGCAGGAGGGGCTGCCTGCTGGTGTCGGGGAGCAGGAGGTGTTGATGCTGGTGTTGGAGGTGACCTGGCTTCAACCTCATTCTGCCAGAGTGCCTGGTACCTCTTCCTGCGCAGCGTGGCCGGTTCCTCGTTCTGAGGAGGTGGTGGGGGCGGGCTCGATGGAGGAGTTAGCATGGTGGAGTCAGAAGTGTTGAAGCTCTGGCTAGCCATAGTTCTCATGTTAGATGAGCTCTCCTGAAGGCCAAGCCCAGAGCTGCTGGATACATCTCCCCGTACTTCACTGGAAATCTTCAGCTCTTTTTCTGATGGGGACTTTGGAGTGAGCAGAGAAATCTGCTCATTTTCTAACCTGGATAGTCCCTGTCTCCTTGGGGCAGGCTGGGGTTTCACAGGATGGATCCTTTCATCCCCTGAAATATTCCTGCTATTGAAAGTCTTCTGAGGAGTTGTCTCCAGAGCAGACACAGTGAAGTTGCTCTCTGAGCGTTTGTTTCTGTCCACGGGGGTGAGCCCTAAGCTCCTCCGGATTTCAGCACTCTTCATCCAGAACTCTTCCACAAGGCTGCTCCGTTTCAGGGCTTCTTCTGCACTAGTAGGGCTCCCCAGTTTTTCCACCTCACCATCCTGGCCCCTAAGGGCCAATTTGGCTAAAGGAGTAGATGTTAAGGCTGGGACAGGTTGGAAACATACTGGAGGCTCCACTGGGGATGGAATGGATGTTTCAGCAGAAGGCAAAGGCTGGGAACAGATAGGCATTGGAGCAGATGCTGGGGAAGAGGCCAGTGCTGGTGCTCCTGGCTGAGACTCTGCCAGTGATGGGGGTGCAATGGCTTCTGGTGATGCAACTGGCTGGGACAACACTGGAGATGGTGGCACCAAAGGGCTCTTAACTTTCCTGTCTTTGGGAATTTCATCCTTTGGTCTTTCCTCAAGAATGAAAGGCTCAGGAAAAAAGCGTGGCTCTGGGGATTTTATTGCATGGCATACTTCAGCCAGGGGATCTTCTACATCCTACAGAGAAATGAAAAAGGGGGATATTAATAGTCACTCAGCACACAAGAGTATGATTCCTCTTTTATTTTTTGCTTTTAACAGAGCTAGAAATAAGGAAACCATCCAAGTATCAAAATACTAATTTAATGTCCTAAAGTCTGCCTGCTAAACAGTAACTGTGTGTGACAGAATCATTAGACGGCCATCAAAAAAACAAACTTTATTTTAATAGAGAGTGAATGTTGCCAGCAACTGCTGTCAGCAAACCAGACTCAGCCCACTATAAAAGTAAACTGGTCTATGCCAAAAATCTCCAAGACAATATTTTAGCAATTCCTTAAAAATAACCAAAAAACCCCAAAACATTTGGAAGGGAAATTTTGAATTGAACATTTTAAGGGTCATGTACTTCCAGCTCTTACACACTGCACTACACTTGCAAGCTGTCTCCCAGGGCTGACAGCGTGTCAGTACAACACGTGCCTCACTTCCTTGCTTTAGTTACTACTGTAATTTTCAATTGCAACTGTACAGAATCTGCTTTTGGCACATAAAAGACAGCCAGGCCAGGTTAAACAGGAAACACCTTACTTACAGCTCCCTGCATTTATCACATATACCTGTTGCTAACTGCTCACTGAAATTAAAATACCCTGCATAATTCTGCCTGGGGCTTTGTGATGGGAACCTGTGTGGCTGTGTTAGAGCCACTACACTCTGAAGATAGGAAAGAAAGATAGTACACATTATATTTTAAGCCTAAATGAAGTCAGATTTCAAGATCAACATATCTAAAGATAGAGACAGGAAAGAAGACGAGCCCACTGCTGTCAGTCCATTAGTTTACCCAACAAACTGTTTAATTGAACTACAGATGCTACGTAGAAAATATCAAAGACTCCCTTTCTTACCTCTGCTTGTTTTGCTTTGGGACTAGCAGCTGGAGACAGAGGAAGAACACTGTCACTAGAGGGCTGGATAGGGATGGATGGCTTACACGGATCTAAGGAAAGGAAAAATGTTCCAAAAATACATAAACCATTAATATTCTACCTTTTTTTTAAAGTTACACCCAGCAAGTAGTGACAAATTTCTTGGCTTTTTACAGATCTTAGATTGGACATCTGGAACACAACAAAGATTTTTTAAATGTCCAAAATGGTACAAGCTTTTCAATAACAACTTTTACAAGAAAAAAAGCAGTTAGAAGGGTTCTCACATTTTACAAAGCTGTAATTAATGGATTCAGAACATTCTTCTCAAAACATTAATGCAAGCACAGACCTTGCCACTGAGAACAGTGAGACGGTTCAAATCCAAAAGACTCTCTTCTCCAAAATCCCATAACTCTATAGACTATCTCAAATGCAATAAACATCACTCAGCACTAAAGAGAAAGTGATTACCTTCTGTCACACTGTGAGAAGCACCTTCTGCTTCTTCTTCATCTTCTTCATCCTCAGAGACTTTTACTTCTGGCCCTTCTACTCCACCCTGGCGTAAGCGAAACTCCGCTTCTGCGTCAGATGCGATGTCGTCTGATCATGGATGGAAAAAGCCAAGAGAACTTGGACACAAGTCCATCAGGACATAATACTTTCTGTTCACATGGTGCTAACCACTTTCATACTTAACATTTAAATGCTCACTCCTTTTTTGGTGTGATAATTAGTCATTGAAGCAGTAAATGTAAGCAGTAAATGATTGGACTGTTAGTACAAAGAGTTAAATCAGTAACTGAAGTCCTGCCTTATCAGTTCTTTGGAAAATTTTCCATGTTTTCTGCCATATGCAGTTAATTTTACAATAGCACGGGAAGGATTCTGACAGTATTATGGACCTTTCACAAATTTAATCCTATTTCTGTTATCAGGATTAGTATTGAATACAGAGACAAGACATGTGGTGAGAGGACACGAGAAATTCATTACATAATCCAGGACATTGAGGTTCTTCTCTTTCTTTTTGTCCCTCACTTCTGGCTCCCTCTCAAACACTTGAAACAAACTCCCACACCTCTAAAAACAAGACCAGGTTTAAGCACCCTCATGCAAAGTGTTCATTGTCAACACATTCTGTTCACACAACAGGTTTAAAGGCTGCACAGTGGTACCCTACCATCATCCAGCTCTGCACCCGTGTCTCCCTCTTCACCTGCCTGCCCTTCTGTGTCTGCAGGCTCTGTGCCCAGCTCATCCTCCACATCATCCTCCTCACATGGAGCTAAAACATATTCAAACATTGAGGAAAAAAAGAAGAGAAAACAAACACTACACAGTGAAAAAGTTCTATATTGGACTGTACCAACAGTTTACACTGGAGATGTTTATCAATTACTGTCAAAACAAGAAATCCTGAAATGTGTCACCTGGAGAGACATCTATGGTGGAGTGAGACTTCCAGACTGCAGCAAATCAAGGAATGCCTGCCTTCACTCCAAGGCACTTGCAGTGACCGCTGCTAGGGCTTTTCTGAGCAACAGGCATTGTGAAAAATTAAACAAGAAGGGGACTAGGAGGACATCAAACCAGAATAAAGGTTACTATTCTTCCAGGAAGATTTTGGTTTTTTCTTTACCACAACAGAACAGTTACCACCACTTGAATGCATATGTGTATTAGGTCAAAACTGAAACCTCACAATTAACCAGGACTGTTCATCTTGAAATTGAAACTGGCTTTGAGGGTGTAAGTCAAAGACAGAGTCTAGGTGTGGAATTGACCATTATTACACTTGGAAACTGTTTAACTCTGTGCAGCTACAGCAGCCTTTGGTAATAAGCTCTAAGAAAATGCATATGCTGTGCAAGCAACTAGTGCACAAATTAAGATACTTTAAAGTAATTAAAATTACATGTATAAAACCTTTTTTCTGTTACAGATCATTAATTGAGACACTTTCAAGTAATTCAAATTACATATTCAAAACATTGTTTTTTTGGTTTTTTTTTTCATTTACAGACCACAATTTGGTTTGATAGGTCGAAACAAAAAAGAGATTCTTGAATTTGTAACTCTAAAAACGATGACATCTGACACTACTGCTTTTGACAGCATTTAATTACAGGAGGAGAGACAAGAGCAAAGTGTGGAGTATAAATTTCATTATTAAATGATACTTTAAAAACGATACTTTAAATAAAACCTCGTGCAATGGATGATTTGCCTTTTTTTTTTTTTTTTTGGTTAAACATTTCCATTAAACATAATTTAAATATTAAAACAAAGTGAGCACTTCCAGTTCCTGATCCTTTTTTTTTTACTAGTGACGATGTGGTTGTAGGAACTATTTATATCATTGCATTGCTAATTAAGACAATCTTGAAAAGAAACTAACCCCCCCTAAAACTGAGGTCTTGCAGCCTTTCCTTTAATACAGGTTTTTGCTTATTTCAAAAGACAGCCTTCAGCAGGTGGTTTGTCTTCTTCCTTCAACCTGTGAATTTCCTTTTTTCCATGCTCTGTAGTATTATTCTGACAGACAAATGTATGGATTAGTTTTTCTGTCAGCTACTGTGAAAGGCATTTCCACTCATGTGTGATAACATACTGGCCTATTCCTTTACATCAGAGGATTATCAAATCCAGACCCTTATGGATGTCAAGCACAGGAAAACTGAATCATGTGGCAAAGGCTGGAGTGCCCACAGGAGCATTTATAAATCCACTGAACAAAAGCAAACCGTGTCCCAGTCTGATTGTTGCTTAGGTATGCAATAGCTTATGTTATTTTGGAAATGATAATGTCATGGAATGGCTTTATGGTAACATCAAATGTGAGTAATCGCAATCAAAACTTGCAAAAAACATAACTGATGTTAAGAATATCTGAATTCACTATGTATGTGTGGGTCTTCAGATCCAGAAAAACCATGAATGGATGTGACACACGCAGATTGTGATGGAGAGAGAGGAGAAAATCAGGTTTTAAATAGGTTGGTACAAAAAACTCAATGGAAGATTACAGATGCATCAATAAGTAACAACTTGGTGCAAGGGTGGATCCCTTTCTCAGGGAAGCTTGCAGGTGGCTGGTTATATGATACATATATTGTGCATATACACATATGCAGTTAGGATGAGGAGCAAGAGGCCAAAAGCTGTCACACAATAACTCACAAGTTACACACTATGGCAGCCAGAAACTGGGATCAGCACTTGGTTCATATTAGCTGGCAGCTGTGAGCAGCCTGCATCGTGTGCAGACACCTTGTAAACACTGCTGACTTGCCAAAGCAGCAGCAGAAGCAAAGTTTTAAAGGCAAGCTGGCTATTCTGATGTGCCAAAGCAAATCAGCTGTAGATCAACTAGCTAGTGCAGACTGCTCCACTAATTTAGACACCTTCACAGCTTTACAATGTACTCCCTCACTGTCATCCCAGAATCTTCAGGCTCATGGGTTTGTAACAGAGCTTAGAGGACCACGCAAAAAAAAAAAATCAGCTGAGCTCTACCATCCTTCAACATTCCTGAGGCTTTCCTGAATAATGTGAACACCAGGCCAAAAGAGATACAACAACCACCACTATTCCTAAAGATCTTAGCTTCGACTTACTCTTCTTTCCTGTTTTCTTCACCACATAACTAGGGTTTGCAGTTGCTGCAGAGAAGCGCAATTGCTTTAAGCACTCTCTGCCACTTAACCTTTCAACTGCAAGAAAGCCCTGTGTTCTTTCAGTCTAAGGGCTGGGGGAAGAAAACTGGTCCCATCTTCAGTTGACAAAGCAGCTGGAGCCTCCTCCATGGGTGCACCCAGGGAAAGCTGTCCTTGGCCTGCCTTCAGGGGGTTATGATGAGTGTGGGTTCATGCGAGCAGGGGCTGTCTGAGCCAGGCATGCACACTCCCCGTCCCCCCCTCATGCAGTAGCGACAGTAGTTCCAGGGTTAAAGTACCAGCTCAGCTGCTGAAGGCATGGAGAAGAGAGGGGCAGGGTTATTGTGCATTGGAATACATAGAACATCACCAAACTACCTCCAGGGACCGTCTCCAGCCACGCCTGTACCGCCTCATGGCGTACGGAGGGAAGGTCGGATGCTGAATTTAAAAAACAATAAATTGCAAGAAGTCAAAATTAGACCATCAGTCCATGTCTAAAACAGAAGAGCGACAGAGGGAAATTTTTCAGTAGCAAATACAGGAATTAAAACCTATGAAATTTCAATCACCCGATTCCAGGCTTGAGAATTAAATGGAGATAACACACAAATGTCAGGGGTCTAATCTTCCTTTGGGATCTGTAATGTTAGAGGAAATACGTGTGGCACAGTGAGAAGAACACCACATCTGACCAGCAGGCTGCTGCTACCGTGCTCCCCTTGGAACTCTGCAGAGGAGGGAAACAGAGAAGGAAGAGCTGAGCAATGAGAGAGGGGGCCCACGTGTCCCAGAACCTGTGCTGGCCAGCAGACAAAGAAGAGCTCCCAAAGCAGAATGAGGGGGACTTCTGGGAGCTGTGACACTGTCCCAGGCTGTCACATCAAACCTTATCACTGCTGCTGCCAATGGGCTCTCCAAACACCTCGGATCACAGAATACAGCTCCTCAGCCAGGAACAATCTGTCTGTTGAGCTCAGGGTGAAAACTCACAGTGTGTCCACAAGCACATGTTGGCAACAGCCTTTTAAATACCCAAACTGCTGATAACACCTGCACACACCTCTACCATATGACAGAGCAATAGAAGCAGCTAATTAAAAATCAAGAGAGTCCTAGGTTGGCCCAGTTTCAGGGGACAGAAAGGAAATACTAACTCCCTTCCCAAAGGAATTTGGAAAGATCACAAATCAATTTTGGAAAGATCACCTGTTGCTGGCAACTGCAATAGTACCACACAGAAAAGTTAGGATTATAAAATACAAATTAAAACAAAAATCTGGAAACTAGAGTGACACAGACCCCCAAGCAGAAACACAAGTAACCTTAAATGTTGTAAACTTAAGAAACTGTGTTAACATTTTTTACTTAGTACTTTTTAAACATTAATCAACTACTCTAGCAATACTGAAAGTTACAGAGAGTTGAACACAGCCTATTTTTGTGGCTGCAGTGGGAACAAAATGCCCATCTCTTATTTGTAGGGAGCTGATTTCACACCAGAAAATCCCGTGCATTCTACAAACTGCAAATATAAGTATAGCCAAAGTAATCTGTAATTGTGTATCAAGCTAGACCAGGACTAAAAAAGCCCCTATACCCAACATCTAAAGTGTAAGGAAAAGATAATTATCTGGAACAGAAGAGAATCAAGTATCATGAAGTAGAGCTCTGGATTTTTAATTTAATTTCATTTTTTCTGTGAAAGACACCCCATATCACAGTAGATATACTCTCTCTACTATTGTGTCACTGTGGTTGCAGACTGACAGAAGACCACTGCTCACCAGCTGCATGGTGAACTTTGATTTAAGCCCACAGATAAAGCATTTATGACATACTTACCTTAAGACACTGTAACATAGCCTAGAACAAGGTCAGCAGGGACTGCTGGAAGGTGCTCACATGACATCTAGACTATTGGCATCTTCCCCCTCCAAAGTTTTCCTTTGAGTAACTGATAACTTGCACATTAGAGGTAGATATACTGTCAAATCCTAAACACAGGGAGTCAAACTCCCCACTGATCAGACGTGCAAGCCCTTTGACTCCCATCATTCCCTGCCAATACCAGATGCAGTTACATACTTGGAAAAGAATGGCAGAGAAATACACTCAGTACAGAAGCTGACCCTATTCAACCTTTGCTCTAGGAGCCACACAACACAGCCCTTCAATTTTCCCTAAAAAGTGTAGTTTTCATTGCCACAAAAAGCACAAGATGACTACTATCATCATCCCCAGTCAAGGGCTGATTGCCAGCACTACCAAATCGTGTGTGGTGAGGAAAAATGCTATGGAGTCAAAGCAGGCAGACAAATAGGTTAGAAGTCACATTGCCAGGGAGCTGAGAAAGCAGCAATTTTAAACAGACACTGACCTGAAACGCAAAATGTTTAACCAAGTGTAATTTCAGTGCAATTTGAAAGCAGTTCCTTTCAATCACTCCTGCCCCTGCTGAAGTCACTGGTCTTGAAGGGCGCAGAAGCAACAGAGTTAAACAGTTGCAACTGTGATCCAAGAACTGATGGTGTGGGGCTTGGGGGAGATTACCTCTGGAGGTGGAGGACTTTGAGGCTGAGACCATTTTTTCCTCCTCCTCTTTCTCACGGATGTGTGTCCAGTGCACATCTGCCAGGATCTCCAGAGGATCAACAGGATTTACAATCTGCTGCAGCCTAAGGTTTCCAGCTAGCAGGAGGAGGGCATGGCACAACAGGTTGTAGGCAGGGTGTATGAAGGGCAGGGCAGAAAAGATGGGAGAACAGTGGAAAGGAAAGGTAGCACATCATAGGAAAGGAAATAAGAAAAGAAAATATTATTGGCTAAGGTCAGTTTGCATGACAGACAGAAAAAGCTCAGCACTGTGTGCACACGCATACACCAACAGAGCGCTCCTCACGCCTCCCATCAGAGCTGAGGAACACCATTCCAAAGGTGAGGGATGCTATTAAAAACATCATTAGACATCATGTCTATTGCAGGAAGCTTCTCTGAAATGAAAGACATTCTCTGGGTGTCTGACAGCATGGGTATGTAAATACCAATTTAGCAGATATTTCCAGCTCCTTCAGCCTATTCGTTATGATTGTTGTCAAAGATGTCTTGCTGTTAAAGGTGAGGAACAATCTCCATCTGATTGATGCACCAAGACAAGAGCTTTTTCATTCCCTACTATTGGGCTAGGCACTTCCTTCTAGTCTGGGTACACACTTTGTGAATTAAATAATGTGATGGATCTGAGAGTTTCATGTGTGTATGTGTGTATGCACACATGGGCACACGCTAATTTTAGCACCTAAAACCAGTTTGTTTATTCTTTGCTTTTTTGTACTGATTTGTTCAAAAGGAGAAATTTTTTTTCTGAAGGATAACAGCATTTTGGTTGTGACTTAACAGTTCCCCAGAAGGGAATTCCTGTCGCACAAATTATTCTGTTTAAGAGAAATTGCATTACTCCTCAATTACCTGCCTACACAAAGCTCAGCTACTTATGGAATGTCAAAGAGAACAATGGGCACCTTAAGCAATTGATAAGCTTGTTTAACTTCTGCAGAACACCTGTCCTGGGAGCATTTACTCTGAGGTATTAAATTTATAGACCCTGTCTCTATTGCTGTCTGCTCTGGTTCTGTAACTCAGGCTTCATTTATCCATAATAAAATAACTGGTTCTGCAGGTGACAGGTATTCACCTGGGCACTGTCTGCAGGAGTGGCCTTCAAAAGCAAACGTCTCAGTATGAAAGGAAAATGCCCACTTACTTTATAAAGTAGGAAGTAAATTTTCACAACTGGATTACCAGTAAGTAGGGCAAAGCACTGTCACAGCAGTTTAGAACCTCAAAAGCAGTGAGATTTTCATATGGTGCTCTAATGTTCGAAGGAAACAAGACACATTAGCAGCATTTAGAGCTTGCACTCATTATTTCCTGCTGTCTCATTTTAACAAGTTCCTCTCTCCCAGCCATGTTTTCCCCAGACATGACAAAGTGTTTGGGATTTCCATTTCAGGAATGACTATGTGTGAGATTTGGCATTAAAACTGCAGAAGAAACAGGCAGAAGGAACTGCAGGAAGGACAGAATCAGCAGATGCTCATTAAAGGGAAACTGGCTCAGAGGCACAAACTCAAACGCAGAGCAGCATTCACAAGTAGCCAAGTATTCCACAGCTTTATGTCTCTCTTGCCTCACCAGAGAGTTTTTGTATCAATTGCAGAACCAGATGGGCTGCCAGAGGCACTGGCCATCCCGCAGGGACAGGAACCTGGGCTGTTCTCACTCTGTCCCAAAGCAGCCGCATGCAGGCCCCAGGATGAGTAGAGTTAGCGCTTGCATCGCCACACAAAGTTTTGGGTTAAAAGGTTTAGGTTAGCCAGCAATGGCTGAGAAGTCCAGAGTCACTCAGCACAGCTCAGAAAGAGCAGGTCCCACATGATCTGCATGTTTCAAAGTGGATTGCTCCGGGATTTAGACCACTGTAACATACACACCTTTAGTTTCTCCACAAGCCTCTGGACAGAGGCCTGAGCCTGTCGTGTCCCTCTCACCTTTTGCAATAAATAATGAGCAGCACAGCCAGCCATGAAGGGCTGCTGCCTGCCTTAGAGACAAACCTAACACTTCTTTAATGTCTAAGTGCTTGAGAATTTCAAACAACACCTGGGACAGCCTTTCCTCAGGACTGCCTGCTGAGCTTTGCAGGAAGCTGAACATTAATTGCACTTAGATTTGGAATGGTAGCTTTCCTCAATCCCACTGTAGCACCAGCACTTTATAAGCTGTGGGCAGGCTCAATGTTTTCACTTTATTGGAGTAAGGAGCCACCTGCAAACCAGCTCCTTGAGAGTCAGGTCTGAAGCACTCTGGCAACTGCAACAGGGGGAACTTCTTCAGGTATGCCCTTCAGCCACCTTATTAATACTTCTCATTCTTATCACAGAAAAGTTAAATGGCAAAAAAGTTATAATGCTTCTTCCATTTTTTTTTCTCTTGGAAAAAAAAAAGTTGGAAGCTAAGCTACTGTTATTACAACTATAAACTGTAAAATATGCAGTTTGACAACTGCATATGCCCCCCTTACAAGCAAGAAGGCACTTGGATTTTCCTTTTATATATTCTGGCTCTAACACACCACGTTGAGGGAATAAGGGATTAACGAGCTATTAGGACCATGCGCTACAAAAAAACCAATTATCAATCAAACTGCAAGAGAATGTATCATGGAAAATGACACAATCATTTGATGGTGTCATTTTAATGTCTGATTAATTTTATGACCATTATGTAACTGTTTGAAGAATCTTGAGAGAGATTGAAGGGAGAATTGCTGTAGCTTGATTAGTTTCCTTCCAGACTCTCCCCACAGACAGACACACACACACAGAGGACAACAAAAAAAGCAACTTTGCTGACACAAGCAGTCTAAAGGCAGTACTTCTGATGTGTCACATGTGTCTGACATAATGCACAGGTGCAAGTAGTCTGCATGTATAGAACAAATCTGATACTATTCATTACCTGGAAGTCACTGTTCAAGCAAATTACAGCAGGAAATTGTCCAGGTTTTCTAGAATTCCTGAGGAACTTGGCAGTTTTATCACCTTCCTAAAACCAGTGGCAATGACAGATCGGATTTATGGCACTTGAACCAGGAGGTGAACAACGGCTACTGAATCAGTTTTGAGGGAGCTGGTAACACAATTAAATAAAACACAGAAACTCTTCATGTGGGACCTGCTCTTTAATACCTTCCCTGCTCCTGTGGGGAAGTGGGAGTGGAGATGGGGTATGGGTACCTTGATGTGTACCCGAGTCCTCTTCATCTGAGAGACGTTGAAGCCAGAGGCCTTGCTGCAGCTCTCTCTCCCAAGGGTTATACTCCCCCTCTACAGCAGAGGGAAGCACACATCCACATTTAACACCAGACACCCGTGTACACACACAAGCCATGGAGAGAGGGAAAGAGAAAGAGAGAGGACAGGATCAGAAAGAGAGACTGCCTGGAAATGCTGCAATTCCTCGTGCTCCCGCTGTATTCCAAGTGCCTGACAGGAAAACTGCTTGAATGAAACAACATCCACCCAAGAACACCACTGCTCAGCAGACTGGACACACAACATGCATGTTATAGTACTTATAAAGGAGTCTTGATTTCCACAGACTTCACTCATGGACATTCAGCTCCTAGGTTGAGAAAGTAGCCAAGGAACCTGCTGAGCTCATCAACGACACTGCCACTAAGACTCAAAAAACTGGACCTCTGCTTGCAGTAGGCAGCCAAAGACCTTTATGAAAAAGCTCTTTGGAGTCTACAAGTCTCCTCAAAAAGGAAATGTGAGTATAAAGACAAAGACAAGAGCAGTGAGAAATTTGGCATGGTGATGAAACACTGGAAACATATCTGTTCTGAGCACAAACTTTGCATTCTGATGACTGAGACAAACATAGGGGAAGGAGTCTTTCCCTAAGGTTTTCCACAGAAATCTTTCAAAGCTAAAATGGGAACTACCTGAACTTCCTTATTTCTCAAGGCCATCTCTTAACTTGGGAGAGCTACAAGCACCTTCTTGTGGAATGCCTTCCCCTTAGGCACTCTAAAACTGAATTACTCCTTAGGCACTCTAAAACTGAAAACACTGCAACCACAATGCTTCCAGTTCCTGCTGTCAGAGAACAAAGGGCACATTCAAATCTAATTCCAAATAATAATAAAAACCAACCATAAGCCAATACAGCAGCACAAGGCTGTGAATTGACATGCTGGCATGGTGTATGGGAAGCATATTGTGTTAGTACTAGTACTCTAAACTGTCCTGTGGGCAAAGTCTTTCAGTATCCAGAATGAAACACCTCGAGCTTTCCTTGACAATAACTCCCTCAAAAATGAGAGCAACAAAGAAGTGAAAGAAGAAGTAAGGTTTTCCAAGGCAAATCTTTCTTATTCTGCATGGCAAATACTCATTTTTCCCTGCTGGCTAGCAGAAAGAAAGGACAAACTAAGCTAACCTTCACTTGACTCCTCATCTTCTTCCTCTTCGTATTCCTCCTCCTCATCATCATATTTGTACTCAATCTCATGGTTTTGCTCAGCCTCAATCTCTTCTTCACTCTTCCCCTTCAGGAGGGCGTGGATACGCACAGCCTCTTTCCATGGCACACCACCCAAGTCTGAAGGGGGTTGTTGAGGCAGCAGTAGTTCATCATCTTCCTCCTCATCTTCCTCCTCCATCTCAGATTCTGAACTACTGTGAGGTTTCAGAAAAAAAAAAATATTATATTGCTAATAATAAATAATAACATTAAAGATTACAAAGTCAACGTTTTCTTGATTAGTCTTAGATCACTAACAAGTCATTTCAACACACACAAACCTAGAACCTAACACTGATTTTCAGCTTTCAACGTTTCATAGCCCTTTTAGTGACAGCATCCCCTGTGGGCTGCAGTATGGTCCTTGCCCCACTTCTTTTAAAGAAGGTGAGGCAGCAGAAAACTGCCTGTGAAGCCAAGTCCAAATATTTGTGCAGCATTTATTGTTACAGTTCAAGACAATTGAATGCAACAGAAAGAAACTATTTTCTTCATATCACATTACTCTTGACAAAACAGTGCAAGAGTTCCTCACTGTATCAGAATGGAGAAGGCCATGTCTTTTGATATAGTAGCTACTGCTAAGATACTTAAGATGATTTTGGCACTTGTTCCTGTGAGCCAGAGAAGTCTTTGGGAGTAGAAAGAATACAAAACACATCAGGCAAAGGATACAGCCTGTGAACCAAGGAGAGATGGAGGGAAAAAAACCCCAAAATTCCTCACTTTCCTGCATCACAGACAGAAATATGTATCCAATTAAGTACACAGTGTACATGGTGGCAAGAAACTGTAGGAAGCACTGCAAAGATAATTACAATAATGAGATTACTATTCCCACAGCAAAGTCTAAACCATGCAAAGCAATAAATCATTAGTGCCTTTTAGAAGTCACCTCGGTTTAATTCTAACACCTCCTC
Source organism: Leptocoma aspasia (assembly GCA_013399835.1). NCBI lineage: Eukaryota > Metazoa > Chordata > Aves > Passeriformes > Nectariniidae > Leptocoma > Leptocoma aspasia. Next base: position 208,976 of record VXAX01006201.1, on the reverse strand, counting down.
AGCATATGCAGCAGGGGCAGGAAATGTAACCACTCATTCCATGGCATTTAATCTAGCTCACTCTTACATGCCAGACTACCTAGAGGGACTGAGGAGAAAGAGGGTTGCATTTGTCACTGGAAAATGAATGAGGACTACAACACACTCACAGATCCTCTCTGCAGGGTGAAAAGATGCTCTAGCTTCGTTTTACCTTAACAGACCATTGTCATAACAGAACTGCATTTATTAGAACAACTGTTGGATGCTTCCCCTATAAATCTTAAAAGGCCCAATTCCTCTGACTGAAGGAGAAAACTCTTTGAGAATAATTAAAGTTTGGGTGAACAATCTGAGAATAGTATTTCTGCTGCTTCCTTATGCCCACTATCACTGGCTAACAGCCTTTGGCAGAGCCTATTCCATATAGACAATGAAAGGCAAAACCAGCAAGTTGAAAGTAATGAAGCTTACACTTCATGTAGGTCTATAAAATACAACTTGTACAGTTGTACTATCATATTTACATAATTTTATTCATCTCCTTGTCTTAGAGCCTATTTTTGATAGCAAACCTAATAAGGAAAACACTTTGTTCATGCTCTGATTGTCACATACTTCCATCCACAGGCTCTTAAATTCTTCTCACCGGTCTGCATACAAATAACTTATTTTGCTCAAATTACAAGCCACTTTTTCACAGCATAAACTCAATAGTTTTTTTAACATGCTGCCTGATTTTCACAGGTGAAATACTGAATACAAACACCATTGGCAAGCCACGGGCTCAGTGCATGGAGACCAAAGCATACTCCAAAGGCTTTATAAAGATGTTGTCACAGAGATAAAAAGTGATGTTCCCCTTCTCCCTGATTTACTTTCCCATGCTTTGGTATGGAAATAAACCTGACAGGTGCTGCATGCTGGGAGCTTGGTGTGCTGTCAATAAGGTTTAGTGCTGCTCAAATTGTTGCCATGGGTGCTGAACAGGATGAGCTGCTGCTCTTCCACCAGCCAGCTTATCACACGGAGGAGTGACGACACAGATTCTTCACCACACAGCTCACTTTACCTTCTTTGGCTTTTATTTATCACTTGGCTTTTGTTTGACCTTTGAATACTGAGAAATGAGAAACTGAAAGACAGCAGTGAGAAATGGCCTGGTACAGTGAGCATTCCTTTCAGCATGGAAACCCTGTGCCACAGGAATTAATTCAATAGCTGAAATTTAAATTTTCTATAAAGCAGAAATCAAAGACCAAGGTAGGTTGCTCTGTAGAATTTGCATAAGCAGTTGAGTATCTCATTAGAAAAAGGTGTATGTACCCTGTTTTAGTGCTGAGGAGAGGAGCTGAAACCTAAACTGTGGCAATGAATCTCTTCTCTTCCCTTGCCATACAGACCTGTACAGCACAAGCTGTCCTACCACACTCCTTTGAAAGGCCACAGGAAATAACACCAAAACTGGAGGTGGCACACTGGGGGTTACTGCAACTTAAAGGCAATGAATAAGGCATATAAAATGCTTCCCACACTGCAGACTACTGTGTAGTCTGGGTTTAGTTGCTTAATTGATCGTTTTTCTTGTTGAAACTTAAATAAGATTAACTCTCTTTCGAAAAAATATACTTTGCATACTGTTTCCCATAAACTTTCTTTGCAGTGTGTGCGTGATGGGAAGCTGTGCACCAAAATGTGAGGTCTCTGCCTGATTTCTATCAGCCACCTAAAGTGAACCCTGAAGGTGTTGCAAGAACATATTATAAGCTTCTCTGTGTGTAAGCCTGCAGGAGAAAATTTCCCATGGGAGAGCATCTTTTACTGTCTTTTTACTCTGTATAAGTTTTCTGTAAACAAAATATCTGGTGTGTGATTCAAGGACATTTTGGATTTCTCTGCCTGTCTCCTGGAAATGGGAGATATGGTTTCTCTTTCAACCTGTGAGGTGAAGGACTGTCATCTCTCTGATATTGTAAGGATTCTAGCATTCTTGTACAGAGCAATGAGGAAGAAGCATCTGAGCTCTGTACCTGGGCACATTATAGCCCAAATCCTCTGATTATGGAGTCATTTTAATAAATCATATTTAGCCTTTTATTGTCAAGAGTCCTTTGTCAATCAACGGACCACGGCAATACGAAGGCAGTGCTGGGATGGGTGTAGAGAAAGCTGGTGGGCTGACCTGCTGGGCACATCCTCTTCTGTGCCTTTGTCCAGCACGCTGCTCAGGTTGTGCTCTGCCAGGGTCTCCTCGGGGACCTCCTCCAGCTCCTCCTCGCGCTGCAGGCACAGCCGGTAATTCTCCAGCTCGATGCGCTCCGGAGTGCCCCGCAGCCGCTTGGCCAGGCTGGGCTCCTCCAGCCCGTTCACACTGCAACCTGAGAACAAGCCAGGCAATAAACAACAAATGCAACGGTCAGAAATTCGCATTTTTAAGAAAACTGAGCAACTGGGAGAAAAGGGGCACGAGGCAGGGGGAGGTAAATAAAGCGAGAGAATACCTGTTGCAAGAACATATTATAAGCTTCTCTGTGTGTAAGCCTGCAGGAGAAAATTTCCCATGGGAGAGCATCTTTTACTGTCTTTTTACTCTGTATAAGTTTTCTGTAAACAAAATCTCTGGTGTGTGATTCAAGGACGTTTTGGATTTCTCTGCCTGTCTCCTGATAGTGGGAGAAGGAGGTGAAGGACTGTTATCTCTGATATTGTGAGCATTCTAGCATTCTGGTACAGGGCAGTGAAGAAGAAGCATCTGAGCTCTGTACCTGGGCATATTATAGCCCAAATCCTCTGATAATGGAGTCATTTTAATAAATCATATTTAGCCTTCTGAAATTATTGTCAAGAGTCCTTTGTTAATGAACAGACCACAGCAATAAATACCTTATGTCATTATCCTGTTTGCCACTACTGGGAGGCCAGACTGCAAAAGGGAATCTTAGTGGTTTTGGCTAATAAATGCTAAAAAGAATGTGAAATGTCCTAGTTGAGAGAGGAAATAGGGCCATCTTAGTTGCAAAAACTAGAGATGCAATGAAGTCTATGTGGTAAGTACTGGGGAAGGCCTGGGCACAGGCTGGATGAATTATCTGGGACACAAAGGGGCAACCCTGCTGCGTGGTAAAACTGGCACCAGCCAAGGGAAATCTACAGAGTTAAGGAGCAAGACAATATTGTTACTACTCAAAGATGAGGGAAGGAATGAAAAAGCCCAAGTTTTAAAACTTTTAATAGGCTTGAATCGATTTACTTTTCAATCAGAATTTGTAATGAATTGAAACACAGGGACAAATCTCAGAGAGACATTTGCAAGCAAAAATCCCAGAAGTTCCCAAAAATTGCAAGGATATGTGAACCAGACAGTTGTAGAAAAGTACTGAGAAGCTTCATTCATGCTAGTACTCAATGAATTTTGTTCTATCATGCCTTCATGGACTTATTTTTTAAATTGTAATATTTTAGCATGAATACCATGCCACTGTTGACCCCTTACCCAGATTAGTATTCACAGAGCTCAATATTTCCATGCCTTTGTTTTGCTTTGCTGAACAAGCCAAGCCTTCTTCTCACTGAAGATAAGCTCTTCAGTGCACTGATCATCCCCTAGGTCTCTGCACCTGTCCCACTTTGGATTAATCTTTCCAGAACCTGGGTGATTAAAAGTGAATGTGGCTTTCCAGATGAGGCCTTATCAGCATAACACACAACCCTGCCACAAATCTCTCATCTGATACACGCTGACAACACACCTGCCTATTTACGTGCCACATAATACTGGTGGCTTTTATGATGTTTAGATGTTTCTCCTTCTTTGCGTTCAACTGATAAGCACTTTGTTGGTAGCCAAAATTCTCAACATCTTCTTAGTGGATCACCTGGTACTTTCCATTATTGCATTGCTAAGTTTAATCTTACATTTGGCAACATTTTGCAGTTCTTAGTGAATGATGTGCCTGTCCTTCTTTGCACTGATAAGGGTTTGAAATGTTGCCTCAGCACTGAATTTCATTAGCAAAAAAAATTTTTTTTTCTTTTTTTTTGCTGGTAACCTTAGTGACAGTATTACAAAGATCAGTTCCCAGATCACTTTTTGGGACACTGCATAGTCTGTAGGTGACATCCAACCACGTCATTTCCTTCTTTAATAAAACCTCACATCTCTAATTCAGGCCAACTTCTTAGCTACTCACACTTCATGTACTACTCCCCCATTTTATCCAGTTCCAATAATTATTTCCATGTGTCAGCATTCCTGTGCTTTACTCAAGTCCAGACTATTGAAATGAACTACAATTTCCCTCATGGAGGTATCAGTTGTCAATAAAAGCTGTCAAGCCAGTCCAGCACAGTCTCTGGTGAACCCACGCCACATTTTATAGCACTTACCTGCATGAGGTCAAAGGACTTCCCTTGCAGAACTAGCAGGTTTTAATTATTCCTTAAAAGGTGTTACACCTACTGTTTAACTGATATGTACTTGTTCAGGTCACTTTTTAAAGTTTTTTATTTGCTTTGTTTTCTTTTTAAGTTTTTTATCTGTAGGACATGCTTCTGTTACCCAGTGGTCTATAGTATTTCCTGAATGAGACAGTCAAAGTGCATCAGGACAGCTTGATTTAATCACAAATTGTTACCACACAGCTCATTTTACACTGCTCCCACTCTTCCAAGACAAAGACTGTTTGCTTCATTGTATTAGTCTTCATTTCCCAATCTTGCCGCACACTGACTTTCTTGCTCCCAGCTACTTATTGACTATAAAATTGCATTTTATGTCAGCTCCACCTTCACTATGAGCACACTTCTGCTTCCCTTTACCTTGCTTTTACTTACATGCCTACAAAATAGAGCTCTTTGCTTTGGTCTCCTTTGCAAAGTCTAACCCAGCATGAGCTTTGGCAACGTTTACTTTATCCTCACACATTTTAACCTTCAAGACAGTTTTTGTTTCCTTTCTTCATCCTTTGCAGTTTCTCATTTTATTCCTAACAGGTTTTTTTTCAGGACAGTTACTCACTCAGTACCACCTTCATATTTCACCCAAAATTACACAGGTCTTTACATAATTACTGGCATCTATTTCCAATCCCCCTCCTCAGAGATAAAATCTCAAAGACAACTGCCAGAAGTGTTTTTCTCTCTTCCCTTAATATGATTTAACCCTTCCATAACACGGGCAAGTGGCTGCCATGCCTTTAGCTGGAACTACAGAGCTTCTTCATGGTATAAACAAATAAGCTTGTTCTGGTGGCAACACTGCCTTGCATTTCCAGGGGTGCTGTGGTCTCCACCATTTCCTGCTGCCAAACCTTCTGTTGTGCTTTGATTTGCAAAGTTTGGTGGAACTGAACTGCCTTTTTCACTGGGACTCACATTGCATTTCATTCTCTCTCTCAATGGTGATACCAACTCAGACAAATCTATTTTTGCAATCTGTGCTACATTACCCAATCCTGAGCTCACAGTAATAGGGGAACTGACCTTGAATTTTGCTCTGCCACTTTGGCTGACAATTAAAAAAATGGGACCCTGGGTAACACAGCAACACCAAGGTCAGGAAAACAAACAAGGAATATATTAAAATAATGATTTTAAAAAAAGGTTTTGTACTGCTTAGAACTTTTTATACACATGGAGTCATCAGTGAGGCTCAGCTACTTTAACAGGAATGTCTTCCCACAAGCTGTTTTTAACTTATTCTCTTCTGATGCAAACCCTGACATAACTGCAAAGTTCACAAGAAAAAGAATTCTGAAAATCAAAGAACAATAACTTTTATCTGAATGATATTTCACTCTTTTTGTTTTCTAACCATCTTTTAGAAACAAAGGGCTTTTTGTCAGCCTTTTCAAAGAAAAAAAACAAAACAAACCAACCAAACAAACAAAAACCCCAAACCCAAACAAACAAACAAACATTTGTCATTGTTTGTTTAATTAAATTAATTAAACATTGTTTGTTTAATAATTAAATTAAATGGAGTAGAGTTCTTTAAAAAAAAGCTGTTTCTATACACATATATCTAGTGTGGGAAGAAAGACNAGTGGGAGAAGGAGGTGAAGGACTGTTATCTCTGATATTGTGAGCATTCTAGCATTCTGGTACAGGGCAGTGAAGAAGAAGCATCTGAGCTCTGTACCTGGGCATATTATAGCCCAAATCCTCTGATTATGGAGTCATTTTAATAAATCATATTTAGCCTTCTGAAATTATTGTCAAGAGTCCTTTGTTAATGAACAGACCACAGCAATAAATACCTTATGTCATTATCCTGTTTGCCACTACTGGGAGGCCAGACTGCAAAAGGGAATCTTAGTGGTTTTGGCTAATAAATGCTAAAAAGAATGTGAAATGTCCTAGTTGAGAGAGGAAATAGGGCCATCTTAGTTGCAAAAACTAGAGATGCAATGAAGTCTATGTGGTAAGTACTGGGGAAGGCCTGGGCACAGGCTGGATGAATTATCTGGGACACAAAGGGGCAACCCTGCTGCGTGGTAAAACTGGCACCAGCCAAGGGAAATCTACAGAGTTAAGGAGCAAGACAATATTGTTACTACTCAAAGATGAGGGAAGGAATGAAAAAGCCCAAGTTTTAAAACTTTTAATAGGCTTGAATCGATTTACTTTTCAATCAGAATTTGTAATGAATTGAAACACAGGGACAAATCTCAGAGAGACATTTGCAAGCAAAAATCCCAGAAGTTCCCAAAAATTGCAAGGATATGTGAACCAGACAGTTGTAGAAAAGTACTGAGAAGCTTCATTCATGCTAGTACTCAATGAATTTTGTTCTATCATGCCTTCATGGACTTATTTTTTAAATTGTAATATTTTAGCATGAATACCATGCCACTGTTGACCCCTTACCCAGATTAGTATTCACAGAGCTCAATATTTCCATGCCTTTGTTTTGCTTTGCTGAACAAGCCAAGCCTTCTTCTCACTGAAGATAAGCTCTTCAGTGCACTGATCATCCCCTAGGTCTCTGCACCTGTCCCACTTTGGATTAATCTTTCCAGAACCTGGGTGATTAAAAGTGAATGTGGCTTTCCAGATGAGGCCTTATCAGCATAACACACAACCCTGCCACAAATCTCTCATCTGATACACGCTGACAACACACCTGCCTATTTACGTGCCACATAATACTGGTGGCTTTTATGATGTTTAGATGTTTCTCCTTCTTTGCGTTCAACTGATAAGCACTTTGTTGGTAGCCAAAATTCTCAACATCTTCTTAGTGGATCACCTGGTACTTTCCATTATTGCATTGCTAAGTTTAATCTTACATTTGGCAACATTTTGCAGTTCTTAGTGAATGATGTGCCTGTCCTTCTTTGCACTGATGAGGGTTTGAAATGTTGCCTCAGCACTGAATTTCATTAGCAAAAAAAATTTTTTTTTTCTTTTTTTTTGCTGGTAACCTTAGTGACAGTATTACAAAGATCAGTTCCCAGATCACTTTTTGGGACACTGCATAGTCTGTAGGTGACATCCAACCACGTCATTTCCTTCTTTAATAAAACCTCACATCTCTAATTCAGGCCAACTTCTTAGCTACTCACACTTCATGTACTACTCCCCCATTTTATCCAGTTCCAATAATTATTTCCATGTGTCAGCATTCCTGTGCTTTACTCAAGTCCAGACTATTGAAATGAACTACAATTTCCCTCATGGAGGTATCAGTTGTCAATAAAAGCTGTCAAGCCAGTCCAGCACAGTCTCTGGTGAACCCACGCCACATTTTATAGCACTTACCTGCATGAGGTCAAAGGACTTCCCTTGCAGAACTAGCAGGTTTTAATTATTCCTTAAAAGGTGTTACACCTACTGTTTAACTGATATGTACTTGTTCAGGTCACTTTTTAAAGTTTTTTATTTGCTTTGTTTTCTTTTTAAGTTTTTTATCTGTAGGACATGCTTCTGTTACCCAGTGGTCTATAGTATTTCCTGAATGAGACAGTCAAAGTGCATCAGGACAGCTTGATTTAATCACAAATTGTTACCACACAGCTCATTTTACACTGCTCCCACTCTTCCAAGACAAAGACTGTTTGCTTCATTGTATTAGTCTTCATTTCCCAATCTTGCCGCACACTGACTTTCTTGCTCCCAGCTACTTATTGACTATAAAATTGCATTTTATGTCAGCTCCACCTTCACTATGAGCACACTTCTGCTTCCCTTTACCTTGCTTTTACTTACATGCCTACAAAATAGAGCTCTTTGCTTTGGTCTCCTTTGCAAAGTCTAACCCAGCATGAGCTTTGGCAACGTTTACTTTATCCTCACACATTTTAACCTTCAAGACAGTTTTTGTTTCCTTTCTTCATCCTTTGCAGTTTCTCATTTTATTCCTAACAGGTTTTTTTTCAGGACAGTTACTCACTCAGTACCACCTTCATATTTCACCCAAAATTACACAGGTCTTTACATAATTACTGGCATCTATTTCCAATCCCCCTCCTCAGAGATAAAATCTCAAAGACAACTGCCAGAAGTGTTTTTCTCTCTTCCCTTAATATGATTTAACCCTTCCATAACACGGGCAAGTGGCTGCCATGCCTTTAGCTGGAACTACAGAGCTTCTTCATGGTATAAACAAATAAGCTTGTTCTGGTGGCAACACTGCCTTGCATTTCCAGGGGTGCTGTGGTCTCCACCATTTCCTGCTGCCAAACCTTCTGTTGTACTTTGATTTGCAAAGTTTAGTGGAACTGAACTGCCTTTTTCACTGGGACTCACATTGCATTTCATTCTCTCTCTCAATGGTGATACCAACTCAGACAAATCTATTTTTGCAATCTGTGCTACATTACCCAATCCTGAGCTCACAGTAATAGGGGAACTGACCTTGAATTTTGCTCTGCCACTTTGGCTGACAATTAAAAAAATGGGACCCTGGGTAACACAGCAACACCAAGGTCAGGAAAACAAACAAGGAATATATTAAAATAATGATTTTAAAAAAAGGTTTTGTACTGCTTAGAACTTTTTATACACATGGAGTCATCAGTGAGGCTCAGCTACTTTAACAGGAATGTCTTCCCACAAGCTGTTTTTAACTTATTCTCTTCTGATGCAAACCCTGACATAACTGCAAAGTTCACAAGAAAAAGAATTCTGAAAATCAAAGAACAATAACTTTTATCTGAATGATATTTCACTCTTTTTGTTTTCTAACCATCTTTTAGAAACAAAGGGCTTTTTGTCAGCCTTTTCAAAGAAAAAAAACAAAACAAACCAACCAAACAAACAAAAACCCCAAACCCAAACAAACAAACAAACATTTGTCATTGTTTGTTTAATTAAATTAATTAAACATTGTTTGTTTAATAATTAAATTAAATGGAGTAGAGTTCTTTAAAAAAAAGCTGTTTCTATACACATATATCTAGTGTGGGAAGAAAGACTGGCAGCAATCATCGCAAGGTAGAGAAGGGCTGAAAATCAAGCTGACATTTGTTTACATGCATTTCATGAACATACATGATCCTTCAGGTAAGCTTTTCAAAACAGGAATCATCACTGCCCTTCTCATCACAAAGACCCAGCGTAACTGGGACACAGAGAATTGAACAAATCCTATCACAGCACAAACTGTAAGTGGGAGTGACTCAATGCAACTGTGTTAAAAACCTTAAAAGATGGAAAATCAACCTGAACTTTAATGTAAAAAGATGTGGTCAAGCCAAGATGTCCTGTGAGCTTGACAAGCACTCCATGCCTCAAAATCTCAAAGTAGGAAGGGCAGTCCCAGCACTTTTATTAATGTATATATCCATACACTTGAGATGCAAAAGTGGTCACATCCCTCCACTTCACTCTGCCAAGAAAACAGCTGTGCATCACAGAATATGACACAGAAACTCCACTGGCCACCAGTTTAGGTAGGGGATTTCTAGGAATTTGCACTACACAGACTATTTAGTCTACTTCACGTACTAGTTTTGTTTCTTAAAAAAAAGTCTGTTTCTAAAAGATGCCATGCATTTAGCCACTCTGGCTGTCTGCAAAGCCACTGCCCAACTTGTTACCAAACATGAAACAAGAGAAATGCTACTGATAGCCAATCCTCTGCACCATGAAGCCATCAGCTGTCAGAAGAAAAAGCACTGCACTTCACAAACTTATACAAGGTACAGGCATCACTGAAGTGCTCAGATGATGGACAATTTCCCCATTTTACACTCTGAAGTTCACACCAACTAGTCTGATGCTACAATAAAAAAACGCCATAAAATACTACAATAAAAATATAAATAAGACTGAGGAATTCTGAAGCTTGCTGCCTACTCTTGTTTCTCCCTCATATATATAAGGTGCTAAATGCATGGGCAAAGTCTATTCCAATGCAGTTCTTGTAGACCTAAAGCTCCTCTGGAGGGGAAAGCTGCCTCTCTCCAATCAATTCTCTGTATTCCCCAGATTGGTTTGTGGCTTGCTGGCAGGAGACAGCTGCAGAGTGCACTCAGCCAGTACCTGACCTTCTACTTGGTCACTGCACCTCAGCACACAGAGACAAAGGTCAGCAACCAGTCACAGGTGAGAAAAAGGGCTGATGTGGCTGCATTTCCCAGGAAGAAAAGCTGTGTTACTACCCAGAGAGGGGAACAACCTCAAAGCCAAGCGTAGCTTCTTGAATAATCAACTGATCAGCTAAAAACCCACAAACAACATCCAAAATAGGACACGTTTTAAAACCTGACTCTTTACTTTGGAAGAGCCAGTGGGCCATGAACATTATTTAGATCATCTGAAAAGAGCTGTTTTTCTTAACAGGACAGGCTGCTTAGCTGGTGCATGAAAGCTGCCAGAATCCTTTATTTATCTCTGCTTTGACAGAGCTTGCCTCCTGAAATGGTGATTACAGATAACATTCTTAACAGAACTGCTCCTTGCCTGCATGAGTGCCTCCTATTCCAGCAACTCTGGCAATTCCTGGAAGGTTTGAGAAGCTCCTCTTGAGAGAGGATCCTATCTCAATTCACCTCCAGTATTACCTTGTTCTGTAAAATCTGTGCATTATCCTCATTGGCTCAATGAAATCTTGCTAAGGTTACTCCTTGACACAACACTTCCATGCTGAAGATCCAGGACAGAACTGGGAATCTGAGAACAATTAATTCCTCCCAAAGGGAAGAAACCTGTGTATTTTACTAGAAGCTGTTTTTCAATTATCATGCAGTACCTCTAGACTTGCTTTTCTTAGCTTGCTATCTTAATATCTGACTAAGGTACATGTCATCTCTTGTCCAGTATTTTGCACAGACTTAGCTGTGGCCTTGGGGAATTCTGGAAATTCAAATAAAGGAGTCTACTTTGAAACACATGCAAAAGGGGGAAGGAATTAATACACTCTCAGGAAAGTCTTCATTATGGATTTCCCAAAGCTTGTGGTTTTGTGGTAATGTGAAACACTGTGCCTCTGTTTGTTTCCACTTGTCTTTTCCAAACACTTCAATTACTTCTACCTCCACACAATTGTTTGAGAACTATGTCAGATAAAACAAACCCTATAGAAACAGCAGCATATTGCCTATGACCAAGTACTGAAAAGGAAGATGGGAACTTTTCCACGGCATTTCAAAGTGATGTGGTGAGCTCTGAGGTTTGAAATGCTGGAAGCCCTCATATTCCCTTGCAATTAACTTCTAAGAAATACCCTTTGAGGTAAGGTTTCCTGAGTGTGCTATCAATTCAGCAAACTTTATCACTGAGGTATAGAGAAGGCAGCAAATGAGATCTAGCAGTATTTTTAGCTTCTCATTTTTCATCTGTGTTCATGTCACATTGAGTTTCAGGATTTTTCCTAGAAGTTTCACCTTCACCCACTTCAGTTCCATTAACTGCCTGTTTGTATTCCAACTCCACTTCTCATCCAAGGGCCTCAAAGGGCTTTACAAGTACTAGCACACCAAAACAAACCTATTTTGGAAGTAGGTAAGTACTGTAGAGGCACTGCACAAGTCCAGACACAGAGATTAAATACCAGCAAGCAATCTCACAACAGTCTGGTGGCAGTGCCAAAAACAGGATCCAGAACGCACAACACCAAGCACTTCACTCTCAACTTCACTTCAAGTCAAGAAAAAACACTTTGATGTAAGGGAAGTGCCCAGCACTGTGTGCACAGTAAGAAAGGAAACCTTGGAATCGAGGCTCATTGTTAGATGCTGCACACATTCAAACAGTAAGTCAATTAAGACATTCCATTTAAATAAGTGCAACTAATTTCTTCTGAAATCCTTCCCTTNAATTTTCTTCCTAGCAGCTGGTACCGTGCTGTGTTTCAGGTTTGGTGTGATGTGACATTGGTGACACACTGATGTTTTGGCTGTTGCTAAGCAGTGCTTACCCCGAGTCAAGGACTTGCAGCATCTCATGCTCTGGCAGTGAGCAGGTGCACAAAAAGCTGGGAGGGAGTGTGGCCAGGACAGCTGACCCAAGCTGGCCAAAGGGATATTCCATCCATGGAACATCATGGCCAGAACATAAACTGGGGGGAGCTGGCCAGGAGGGACGGGAAGCTGCTCAGAGATTAGCTGGGAATCAGTCAGTGGGTGCTGAGCAAACTGCATGGTGCATCAGTTGTTCTTTGGGGTTATTCCTCTCATTTTCATTACAATTATTATTGTTGTTATTATTATAATATCTGACTTTGTTTCAATTATCAAACCATTCTTATCTCAACCCACAAGTTTTACTTTCTTTCTGATTGCTCTCCCTGCAGCTGTGTGGTACTTAGTTGCCAGCTGGGGTTAAACCATGACAAGCAGCCATCAAATGTCAATGTCATTTTGACACAATGCCTCTACTTTCTCTCTCACTATTGTAGGGTATTCCCAAACCCTCAGGAACCCTGAATTACTCAGCTGTATTATGAAGCCATTACATCTTGAGTTTTCTGATGTTCCCCATTTGATCCATTACACATTCTGCTAAATATAAAAGGCCTGAATTCAAAGAGGACAGAATGTAAGAAAAACCAAGTCTATTCATAAGCAAGATACCCAGGATCCATGCACAGCACTCAAAATGTGCTCAAACCTGAAGACAGCCCTCCTGAAATTCTTCTGTAATGCACATGTACCAATCCTAACACTAAATAGTAACTAAGCTTTCTAGAAGATGTATTCTACTGAGTCAAAGCTCTTGGGAATTTTTAATACAAACTGGCTTATGCTGGACCTGATCAATAAAACTGTCCTTAAATTGACAAGCAACTAACATTCTCAAGACCTCTGCTACCATGTCAGGCTCCATCCTCACACCATCAGTCTAGAAATTCTCCCCAGCAAACTGGGGACCTAAACAGAGAAATGGGTAGACTAAGCTGTACAGACAGAAAGGTGTTTAATCAAAAAGCTGTCTAATCAAAAAGCTGTCTGATGCAGAAGTACCCAGTAGAGTTCTCACAGAACCACTTCTAGTGCTGGCCAAGGAGTTTTACAGCATTAATTCAGCAGCACATGAAATAAAAATCAGTGAGATGTCAATATCTACTGGTCCCCAAAGCAATGAAGAGCAGAAAGCCCCCCCAGACCATTATCATGTGTATAGGAACAGCTGACAACTAAAATACTCAAGGGATTCTGAAACAGACACCCCAGAAACAAATATATGAAGGTGTAATTCCTCCTCCATACATTCCACAATGTCCAGCTAGAATTAAGTTCTCCATTCTCAGATTCTGTCCATAAATGTGGAATCTCGTGCTCTTCATAATAGTGAAAATTAATAGGACTGACTATTGAATGAAATTGAAAACTCACACATTTGTCTTATGAGTGTTGCAACGTTTTGCTCCACTCCCTCCATTATTTTGGTTAAATCAGACTTCTAGAATTCCCAAAACAGACACTGACAAAAACAGTTGCTTACTGCATCAGTAGGGCTGAGCTTAGAAACAGCTGGCAATTGCATTGCTCTGACCTTTCTCTGGTTTTCATTGAAGCAACCAGAAGTGAATATAATTAGCCAGTTTAAGATCAAGGTCATCTGTAATTTATACTTCTGTCTTGGAAACAAATGGAAATTCATCTAACTCACAGTATAAGTTATGTTTGAGGAATAGTGTTCCCAATATGCAGATGCATGAAGCAGCAGCATTATGTAATAAAAGTGAGGAGTTCAGTATATGTTTAACAATACAGAAAAGTTGTCTTCCTTACAGCAGAGGTATAGAATAATCCAGGAGTATGGCTATTTTTGACTCTGGAAAGTGGCCAGTGTTGTCACTGGTGGGTGGAGAAGAGATCTGGGGGAAAGGAGGTATTAGGTCACCTAATCCAAGCCCCAGAGAACACTGCTAAGCTCAATATTCCTTATTACATCTCTTCTGGGAGGAAAATCCTTTGTTTGTACAGAATTCACTTTTACTGCTGCCCAAATGGGTTTCTAGTACTAAAGACAATATAAGCTATGTAGGGATTTTAAGCCTGTTAATCACTCAGGAGCATTGGTAAGTCAGTAACCTGTTACAAATCATCTTCCATTTTGCTGGTACCATCTAGGATGTCAGTTAGATGAGAGAGCTCTCCCTGGCATTTAGATCAGCTCTAGCACATGTTGCCTGGCCTCATTTCCATTCTCTGAAAGAAGCTGAGTGTGGGAAGGCTGAAGAGGATAAAATAACCTTACTTTGCAGGCATGATTTTTGGTCTGGAAGCTATTCAAGGTATGGTACCTCAAAGAACCACCTGGGATGAGGCACATTCAGGGACTGGCAGGGAGAAAAAGGAAAAAAAAGAAAAAGCCACACTAGATTTTAGAATCACCATGACCTTGGTTAATGAGGTTTCCCACTTTTTGAGTGAAGTATTCTTTTTATATATGCAAAGCAACTTAGAAATTAATATTTAAGACAGATTGTCCAGTTATGATCCAAACAGTGTCCCCTTTTATGTTGTTACAAAGAAAGCCTCTGCTATCTTATCTACTACATAACACCTTGTATAGTTTAGGCTAGCAGTTACAGGAAAACGTAGTGGGGAATAGCTGCCACAAGTAAAAGATCCACATACTCCAAAAAGGTTCAACATCTGCTCCCTCATTCTGTTGCATACTTTTCTATTATCTACACTTTTACCACATACTCTTGTGTAAGTATTACGAAGTAAGTGAATATTCCAAGCAATCCAGAGCTTCACACCTTAGTGGAAATTTTTCCTAAAACTAGGAAAATTCTTGTAATTATATATGTAGATAGTTATATTAAAAATCTGACACAGTTCCAGGAAGAAAGCGTCCAAAAGACTTATTACTGATTAAAAATAGTTTACACATCAGTTCTGACGTGTTTTCACATCAGCCTGGAAATATTCAAAACATCTCTTGGGTAAAAAATTCCTATTTTTAAACACTTCTACCCTCGAGCCATCAGATAAATGCCTATAACAGCAGGAAGGAGGATTATGAAATTTTCCTAAAAAAGCAAACACAGCCTTCTGGGATGACAGCAAACATGAGAAATGTCAGACTAAACATACATTTTTGAGAGAAGATGTAAGCAACCAAACAGGGCACAGAAGTGCCATCTCATCCTTAAAGAGCATCTGCCCAGTTTTGTTCAGAAAGCTCAAGCTAAACTCTACATTGTCAGGATCAGCTCAGCAACTAATTCACCTTCCTTCATAAATACACATCAAAGAAGCAGGAGCATAGCTTTGATGTTGCCTCTGGATTATCTGCTCCTTCCCTTGAGATTATTTCTATTTGTTTTGGTTTTTTGGCTTTTTGTTTCGTTAGTTTTGGTTTGGCTGCTGTTTTGTTTTGGGGTGTTTTTGTTTGGTTGGTTGCTTTCGTTCGGTTGTTTTTTTAATTTGGTTTTCTCCACTTATTTCTTACATTTTAAGATACATCACCAACTACGCATCTTAATAAATTACGCTGCTGACCACAAGCAGGTGGTAAAACTCTAACTCCCTTGCTTTAATTTGTATTAATTTTTATTCACTCAGTATTTTAGAAGTACCTCCTTAGACTTTTTCATCCCTGTTACAGAAGTCATGACACTAGAGAAGAACCACAGGCACAGAAATAAAGTCTGAGGTATCAGTGTAGACTTAAAAGAGAATTGAGGTGAGAGTTGTCTCTCCTACCACTGCTACACTTGGTTACTCCAAGTTTTAGCTGAAGACATGGCTTCCTATATTGTATATATTCCTATATACAGCAAGGAAGTCTGATTTCTACTCTGGTGGGGGTGATCTCTAGAAATGCACCCCCTTCATCCTTTATTTTTTTTTTCATTCCTAATTCATGAAGCAAACATTTGATTTCTGGAGAGCGTGTATGTAGCTGCAGAGTTAACAGCTTCCTGATACAGAACAGTGGAGGCTGTTGGAGGGGTACAGCAAAATAACATTTCTAGTTCATGCACCAGCATATGAAGGTTTACACTGAATGCTCATGGCTCCTCCTCAGAGCTGAAGACCCATCTTAACCTCAAAACTGGCACTGCTTAACACAGTAATGAAAACCTACAGGCAATTTCAAAGGCTTAAAGCAATTAACTCCCTCCAAAGAAGGAAATTTTACATAGAACTGGTTTGTGGTTGTAGTTCTGTGACCTACCATTTAAATGTAACTGTTCTGGCCACCACTGAACTTTCATAATATAAAAAATATAATAAAAATATTGTCCACCACTGAACTTTCAAAGATCATCTGCTGTAACAAGCTTTTAGCCGCGGATGGTGGAGTAGGAAGCAGGAGAAACACGTGAGGAAAAAACCACAGAACAAATCCCTAACGTAGACTAATTCATTGAATTTTTGAGACCCACAAAATGCAGCCCAAAACTACGATCCAGGCCTGTTTGTCATGGTGAGAACATCACAGAATAGGCTCTTAAGGGTCTTGAGGAAGGCAGGTCACCTCCTTTGTGTGCAGTTCTCCTCAGAAAAGACAACAGTCCAGCCAGAACACGAGATGTAGGATTTGGCTACAAAGCTTAGTATTTACCCATTTTGTGTCTTTTCATCACACCAAAAACATGCCACCACTGCAGCAGATCTACACCAAGCAGAGGAACCAAAGCCTGTCAAGACTCTTACCTTTCCCACTATGGGTCCCTGCTCCCCCATGGGTGTGACTGCCTTGTTCACAGAGCATGAGAAAGAACTCTGGCCTGCAGCACACCACACAAAACAACCTCCTGAACACACCAAACTGTGAAGCCACAATGCTGAGACCACATCTACCCAAAGTCAGCTTTGCCAAGGCAGTAGAACATCTAGCAGGGAGGTCCTCAGCAGGTCATGCTGTCTGTGCAACGTGTGCCCTGCACTCCGAGCAAGCCACAACCTAACAGCAAAATTTAAAAAAACCACCACAATGTAGAAAGAGCCTGAGAAGTAGTGCTTTGCAGTGACAGATGGCACATGCCATGGAGCTCCCTACATGGCTGTTGTATTTGAGCTTGCTAGATCTATTCATTCCACTGTCCCCCAATTCTGTATCCCCTGCAGCATCCCCCACCTGGAACTAGTGGAGGGACAAGGGGGAGGACAAAGAAAAACTCAGAAACCTGAAGTTTGTTTGGAATTTATTCCCTTGAACATTTCACAGAGTTGAACAAAAAAAAAAGTCTTAATTTCACAGCAACAGGGAAACCATGTGTTACATAATTCAGAGACACACACACCCAAAACCAAAACAGGTTAAAAACAACTGCATAAATCAAAGTCTTCAAAGGGACTATACAGTGGAGACATGAAGCCTTTCTGAGCACTAAATCATCTCACTTGAACATTATCTGTCACTGAACTTACTTTATGCAGAGTCCCCTCCTTTTCTCTGAGGGAAACAACTTCAAAATAGTATTACTCAGATTCCACTTTTCAAAAAAACAGACATTTTAATTCTGCAATAAAAAAAAAATCCAACTCTTTCACACAAACTTAATACTATTTTTCTAAGACACAAAAACATTCAATGAAGCTCTTAAAGTGCCCAGAAAAATTCATATCACCCTTCAGAATATACACATACAAACAACAAATATTCCAGTGGCACAAGTCTACACGTCTGAAAGCTAGAGAGAGAGGAGGAGGAGTTGGGAGCCCAGTAACTCCCAAGAAAAAGTGTTCTTAGCAGGATCCAACCATGAGCACAAACTCAATACAACGTCATTTTGTATATATCCTTCTCAGTCTTCAATATGTTTTTCAGGATTTTTCAGGGGAACTCCATCAAGTCAGCTGCATCTCCTACTCTTAAGAACAAATAACCTTCCTACCACGCCTTTTCCAAATTTTCTGGGCTTCCAATTGCCCATCCTTTAGCATTCTCCTTTCCTTTTTGCCAAAGCCACTCAAATCCTGATAAGAACACTGAAAAGGAACATGATGGACTGGGAACAGTCAAGCACTTATCCTAACAGATTCCTGGCTTGTTATTGAGGGATGATTCACTGGGCAATGAACTCTGGTTTTAATCAGGCAACCCGTACACTCTCCTCAGCTTCCAAAAATACAGGGTCTGGTTCTTAAGTTTGTATTGTAAATGTTCCAGAGAAGTCAATCTTCCAGCAAATCTCTCTGCAGTTGTATGACACCCCAAAAAAGGGTTCAGTATCATGTGCCATGTCCTGCTAAACACACCACCATGGCTCCTCCAAACAGAACAGACAATATTCAAGGCACACTAGTAGAGGAAATAGCTTTCATCCCAATTTGGTGGTGCATCCTGAAATGTAAATGTTTTCCTTTTTCTTTTTTATTTTTGGCAGGGAAAAAGAGTGGGAAGTATTTGTAAACATTCAGTGGTTTAAAATGAAGGCACCTCAAACAGAATGTCACGTCACAGAATTTGTTTGCTGTTGTCTTCTGTAATTTAATGTTTAAACTAGACCAAATTAGAACAAGAACAAAACCCAAAGGCGAATAGTAATGAAAAGAAGTGACCAAGTAGATTTCATCAAGATGTTTGTTTGCACAGCAAACAGTGTTGCTTTGAACGAAAATCATTTTCACAAGTAAGGCATGTTCAATGTATGCAGAATGATGAAAAGGTAATGCTTCTGAACAATAGAGGCAATGTTTATGAACAAGAAGCTTATTCCTAAACAGAACTATATATTTGTATTTTTTCAGACACAAAATTGAATTGTGTGCAGTTAATACTGGATGCATTCAAAAATACTTAGAGTTGTACAGACACTTAAGATCCTTTTCCAAAAGTGGTTCAGATAATTTACTTTAAAGGACATGCCATTTAGAGGAAGCAGCCATTCTTTCCTAGCTCTCCAGGTCAGCAAAAGAACTTCCTCATGTATATTGCTTGCTATATACAACAGTACTTAAGGGTTTACTGAGAAGGGCTTTGCTCTGAACATTTCTCCCTGAAAACCATTAAGGCACATCCATAGGAGGATTTTAACTTTTCAGATTGCATACCTATATCATATACACTATGTGATATTGAAGCAAAAGTCCTAGTACCTGTACTTTGTATTGCATTTTTCAGTTTTTCATACTATTGCTTATGTTTGATTTCTTCGTCTTCCACAGGTCAAGTAACTAAAGCAAAAGATCTCATGACTTGCCTTTTATTGCTGTACAAGTATGAGTTTCCCTAGGCAGTCTTTCCTTTATGAACTTCCTATTGCTGATAGGGACAGAAATGCATTGTTGTGAAAACATGAGCCTGAAATGGGGAATATTTTACAACAAAACATTGCTGGCTAACATCACCCCAAGGAGCATATCATAAAGCTGATAGGGGTAAAGACTGTTCCAAGTCCATCTGTCAAGAAAGAGCTGAAAATTCGGAAACATTCTTACAGACCTTTAGAACAAACAGAAGAACAGCATTTGCATTAAAAGCACATTAAAACCATATAAAGTACTGTAAATAATATAAAAAAAAATCCAAGACACAGCAGTTACAGATTATCAAAGGGAGAGACAGTTGAAAAGCAAATGTTTTTTGTTCAGTTGTTTTTTTTTTTCTTAGCAATAGCAGCATTTTGGCACAAAGGCAAATGCAGAAGAGATAGAGAAAAACAGGCAGACAAGGTACAGCAAAAGTTTCAGAATCTACAACAAGCATGCCAGAGTTCAGTGGGACCAAAAGCACAGTAAGAGCTGTCCCAAACTTCCCTTTCCCAGAGAGAATGGCAGCCACTGCCCAAAAGCTTGTTGCCACTTCCCACACTGAAGGGTTCCAGAAGCCACTTTGGCCATAACCTCCCCTGGGAGCAGCAGGGCAGAAGCCAGGCAGGCTCTCTGCAAAGCCCTCACAAAAAGGGGCTTTTGTGACTGCTGAACAAGCCTCAGCTTGCTGATCACAGACTGTGCCCTGCAGCCATCGCTGTACCAGGGGCAGACAGACCTCACTAAATGCCAGCCAGCACTGTGGCCACCTGGGCAGGGACTGACATCTTTAGCAAAGTTAATCTGTGCCAAACAGGTTAGTGACAGCACAGGAAAAGGCTTGTTGTGACCAATCTCACCTCATCTGACTAAACCTGCTGAAGGCTATTTTGTGGTTGAATATATTTTAAGCATTAAGCTGGCTAATAAAGGTTTGGTGGTATAGCAAAGGGGGCAGTGAATGGAGGGAGAAAACCCATGCAATTTACATCCATTTGGGATTTCATCACAACTACTAAATAGCAGGTATTGCATGAGTCACCATAAAGCTCCATGAAAAAAACACTTTTGGTAACTCAGGGATGAATTTAACTCTCAGGTATAACATTTTAAAAAAATTTTAAACGGCTGCCTTTTTATATATTCCACAATGGATGTTATGTTGTACACCTTCCCTTTGCCTTCTTAGCTATATTTACATGTCCACCAAATATCAAACCTGAGCATGTTACACACTTTTCTGCTTTTACTCAATCCTTTTAGAGGCACCTAACACTCTACACCAAGACCTACCTCCCTACTGAGGATTAGCTCAGACCTCAGGGCCTGAAATTGCTATTGTCAAATTCCATCTGGTGGTCTTGCCTTAAAGGAAGTAAAACACTTTCAGATGTATGACCTGTACTAAGTGAGGGGCCAGGTGGGTGAAGTGGAGGCTAGGAGACAGAGCTCTGCCTCTCTCTTCATCTCAGACAGGTTTTTGCTCAAGGTATTTGTCTAGTCTACAGTGAAAACTTGCACGAAGGCAAGCACAAATAGTTTAAATTCACACACAAATAGTTTAAATTCAGGAGTTACACTGAAATGTAACCTTACAGGCTCCTTTTGATTATTCTGGAATAATATCCTGTTCTTCCACTGTATAGGTAAGCTTGGTAGTTCAAAAAGGTTTGTTTTTTTCAAACCATAAACAACTGTAAAACCCACCACAGGTTTCCTGACCTAGCTACCCAGCAAGAAGGGGAGCTGAAGGTAGGTACCCACAGGACATGACTGTTTAACAGAGAACTGACCTGCCTTTAATGCTGTGTGGATTGTTTTATACAGCACATTGCATTTTGCTTCCTCCTGCTTCTTCTCCATTGCTAAGTCAGTAATTCCAAGATTTACTTAAATCACACTGCACAAAGAAAATGAAACTCAGCCACTAATTGTATTTCTTTAGCACAACAGAGGCACTGCTCACCTCTTCTACCACTGCATGTGCTTCTGCCATGCACACAGGAGAATGCACCACAACACCTTGCCTGAAAGGTGACCCAGCTAAGCTAAGCATGTCCTCATGCACTTGGGCACTGCAAGGAGCAAAGCTTTAAAAGGTCCAAAAGCTTGAACATTACCCTACAGTTATACACTGCTTTAAAAAGCAGAAAGCAAACAGAAGGAGCCCTAGATTTCAAGTTTTGCCATTAGACAAAATGGTGTCTGTTCCATCTTACTCCTCTGGAAGTACAACAGTGCTGCTCCAGGATTGTGCCACCACTACAGAAGGAGACATCTGATTTATAGCTGATTTTTGTCTGACTTATAGAAGTTTATCACGAACTATGCCCCATTGTTTGCTCTACTTAATGATCATTTAGGTGCTACTTGCTGAATGTTCCCTTGTAAAAGCAAATTTGATTTGTTGGAAGGACTAAATCAAAGGAGATTTTCTGCCAGCAGTTGCTGTGATAAACCAATTGATAAATGTAATTAAAATCTCCTTCCAATTATCATCACCTACAGCTTCACTCCACAAAACACGTTATGCTCACATCAGTTGTCCTGTGCATCAATAAATATTTTTTCTATTAATCTTTAAGAATATGCTTCAAGCTACAAAAAAATAAAGTTTTTTGACTTTCAGAGAAAGCAGTTTTAAATCTATCCAGTTATGCAAAAAATGCTATAGTTCACACATCTGTCCATAGCATTTTGCAAATATCATTCTTCCCTACACTTTTCTCACTTTTGTCATATAGAAATTGCACACACACAACAGAGGAAATCTTGAAAGTAACTACACTCCAAGAATCAACACACTAAGGATAAATTTCTGTCAGACTGCATTCAGTTACAATCTTAGAAACACTTGTATAATAATATAAAGTCAAAGATCACCATGATTTTTATCTGCTTCTGTTAAGGTCTTCTCAACTGGCACTATGAAAATATTCTTTTCTCCAAGTATTGCTCTAGAAAAAAAAAGTATGTTCTCTTTCTAAAAGCAGCTGATTTAGCTTATTCATAATCTTCTGGAACAAGTACTAGAAATTAATATTTCTTCCTTTTTCTGACATCACAAAACGATTACTTGGGGGCTGGGCCAACGAGCATTTGTAGCACAGACACTTCTCTCGTGTTAGAAGGAATCAGAATTTCAAGTTAAAAGGGAAAACTACGTCACAGTAAGACACACACATTCACCACCCCATTTCCAAAGCCACAGCCAGGAGCAGCACAGATGCTGGCAGAGGGAAGTGCACCATGACCTGCCAGCACCACGAAATTCAAGGGTTTAAGGAATCCAATCCCATTAGCTGTCAGACACCCAGAATTCCAAAGGAGACACAATCCAAAGATAATGGGATCTTTCCCATTCAAGTACCAGATTACTAAAGAGAAGCTTGGGAGAATGAGAAACCACACCCAGAATTGAGGAAAACACAGAAATCCAGTTTGTGAGCTATTCCAGTGCTTCAGAAAAACTTTTAATTTCACTGACATTGAGCTGCACACATTACAGGGCTCTTTATCTGAGCTGACTCAGAGGAGACCCTCAACTGACCATCTGTGTTTTCCTGGAATTCTTTCAAACAATGTCCTTGAAAGAACTGAGAACATCTAGGCCCCAAAGCCACAGTGCAAAATAATATATTGAGATTTCCACGTAGCACACAAAATTCACACGGCACCACAAAAAACCAAAGGAGTTACACAGCTCAAAGTTGGGTCACATTAATTCTCACTGGTCAGCAGGCTGCCCACAGAATTCCCCTAGGATCTGCCCGAGAACTTCTGACTGGACATAGAGAAAGGGAACCCCAAATGCCAGCAGCTGACACATGAAAAAGGAGTCCAGAGGGTTCTGGGCTACGTGGTGCCCAATGGAGGAGACTGTGCTGTGCAGGCGCTGGCTCACCACCCCAACTCTGCCCACGAGGCTGAGAGAGTACTGCACCACCCTGCTAAAGAAGGAAGCAGAGCTACCTGGGGCCCTCTCTGCTGAGGCAGGCATGCTGTTGGCCCGTCCGTTCCCATCGCTGGCCATGGTGTCCTGCAGAGGTCCTTTGGTGTCCTGGAAGAACACGGGGGAAGGTAAATCCACGTTAAAATTGAAATTGCTGTGTGTATTGAATGTGCCGAGAGAGGAATTGAGATACCCTGTGTTGGAACCCAGGGCACAGAGAATGTTTTTCTGACGGTTTTAGAAAGCCCTGATTCTCAGCAGGACACTGCTTTTAACCTCTGTCCCAGGGAAAAAATTGCCAAGGCTTTGGGATGAGTTGGAGCACACAGGTGTGAACTAGGTAGTAGTATGTAGTAGTAGTAGGAGTTTATCACAGGGTGAAAAATTTAGNTGGGGACCACCAAAAAACCTCACACCCTGCAACCATCACATAAGGCAAGGTCTGAAAAACAAGCATGTTCCTTCTCAATTTAAGGCTTTATTAAAGCTCTGAAAAACAAACTGGATAGCCAAGAAAGTCAAAGCAGTAAGATCCCTGAAGTCTGCTCCTCTGGGAAATAAAACAGGTACCATTTTTAGACTTTATTTTTGGCAGGAAGTATGGCACATACTGGGATGGATCCGTTATCCTTCCAAAAAGGAGTACAGCTCCAGCTTGTACTAATGAAACCGGAGAATCAGGCAGAAGGACAGGCACCACTGCTTGCACAAAGGAAAGTATAATTTCAGGGAGCAGGGCAGTTTGCAGCATGCAAACTTAACAGAACTTAAGAAACCAGTATGTAGCTTGCTCAGAGTATGTGAAAATACTGAAAAGGGGCTTAAAGAGAAAAATTAAGTGCATTGGATTATAATGACAAAAGCTGAGGGACTTTTCTGTATTACACAGAGTCTCTTCATCCTGTATTTACAGCACAAATGCTTCTATTATGATAGTATAGGAAAGGGAATATTCTGTCTTTTCATGCAGGTTCGTGTTAACACACAGCAGACCTTCAGTAATGAAAGCATGTGATCTTCATAGCTTATGCAAGCGGGGTAGAACTTTATGTTTCAAAGGAAATGCAAACAATTTGTTTCACCTTCAGTAAAACCATGGAGAAACAAAGCAAATCTAGAATGGGTAACATTATTCGCTTAGTCTCAGCATACACTGAGAAAGTATTTCAGCTGACAAGAAAAACAAATCAAAATCCTGTTTTGAATGGGACAGCACATCATTTTATAATAAGTACCATGAAAAGAGTAGTGCTAAGTAAAGGAATTGCTTTTAATTAAGATTATTGTACTGCAAGCTTTCATGATATGTAAAGCAACTAAATGCACTCTGAATTTTTCTGAAAAAACCCCAAACCATCACACATAGTTTCTCAACATTAAGAATCAAAATCTATAAACATGGCACGTTAGATGAAAATAATGAGTTACCTTTCCTGACAGAGGACCCACTGCTGGCCTCTTCCTCTGAGCATAACCAGAGACTCGGTAACAGTAGTGGGGTTTACAGTAGAATTTACCTGCAGATAAAACACAAATGATGGTCAGCAACAGGAACACAGGAATTTAGCACAATATAAACGTCCATTTCACTGCAACTTATTTTCTGCTGCCACTCCCGTTGCTCTCTCTAATTTCTTCATGATACACAGAGGCAAACACTGGCTGAAGTTTTAGCTCCAGCCCTGCTCTCTCCCCTTGTAACTAGCCTCCTTTCCATTGGGTGCCTGACAGCCATTTAGTTTAAAATCCTATCAAACACCAAAGCAAAGCTGTGAGGCTTGTGTGGTATCACATGCTAACAATGCAGCAGTGTGTGAGGAACAAAGAAATCATCACATGAAAAGCTGGCAGAAGCACTTTTGGAAAAAGCAAGAATGAATGCAACCAGCAGAGGAAGGTGGGAGAGGACAGTGTTAACTCCCAAAGAACCATCTCTCAAAATGCACAGTGGCTACTTGTAAAAAGGACAATGATTCATTTTCACAAATAAGACCTTTTGTGATCCAGCTGGTTTTACTAACACCCCAGAAGTCTAGAGAGGTTTTTCACTGGTATCTGAGCACTGTCAGGAAGACAGAGCAGCATTAGCAATACTATCATGCAAATACTACTGGTACTAATAAAAGCAGCAAACTGATGCCTCATAATTATCTTCCACTGTACCTTTGTCAGTGTATCCTGCTTGGCATATGCAGCCCATAGCAATCTCCACTGCTATCCCATTCCTAGAGCTTTGCCAATGCATTCCCAACACATATTCTGACCTCTGCCTCTTCCTCTAGTTTCTCTGTGCTGGTATTTGCAAAGTGCTTTACGATGGAAAAGTGACAGACATCTTTCTAGAAATCTTAACTCCAATAAGTATTTCTAAATATTTACTCTTACTAAAACCTGCTTTTTGAGATTGTCTGAAATGAGCAACAACTATAAAGCTCTTACATAAAAATTCTCAGACTTTGAAGCCTAAAACCAGACGCTGACTGCAGAAGGCTGCAGAATGCTTGTCAGCCCAAACAGCTAGATGAACAGCAACATGTGTATAGCTTTGTTTTCTTCCTCTCAAAGAAAACTCAGAATGAAATACAAGCTACATTTTCACCATGATAACATTAGATAGGATACCACAGATTTCTGTTTAGCCACAACTGCTCCATAAACACACACAACTACTAGGCATGTAATATTTTAGAATGAATGCTATAAGCCTGCTGAAACTCCAAGCTTTGTGTTTGTTTCACTGAGAACCATCTCGCCATAACTGTACACACAAGCATGCTTGCAGAGGGAATCACTAAAAATCTGCTTCAGCCCATATAGCTGACAGAGGACCTCAGTCTGTTACTTCTTAACAGACAGTCAGATATTCAGTTACTTGTGAGTGCTCAAAATAACAGCCGTGCTCAAAAAGTGCTTTTCCCCAACTTTGATTTCTGACAAAGATGTTGCTTTTATATGTTGATTTCAAAATTACCACTGGCCCCTTTAAACTTGCATGCCAAGTCTGCTGACCTTCCAGACAAGCAATAAAGGGGTTTCTATTCCTTACTGGGAGTCTGTTTTGATGGTTCTAAGTTTCCTCAACTCTTCATGACCCAGAAAGTCCATTACTTAACATCACTATATAACGCATTATGAATGCACAATTTCAGTTCTTTTTGCCCCTCAAACCAGATGGTGTTTCCACAGCCATTTTTCTACCCAGTATGTACTAAAAGATTCTTCTTAGTTACACAGAGTGGATACCCATCAGTTTCAATCTGCAGTAGAATATCTTGGAGTGTCATCCTGTGACATCAATTTAAAATTTTTATTTCATCTTTGCCTCAATCAGTGGGGAAAACTACTGGGACTAACACTTTTTTTCTCTTATTCTGGTTTCTACACCATCATGTCCAAAATAGAATCCTTTGTGCCTTACTTGTCACTAGCTTTACACCATTTTGCACTTATTTTCTACTGAGATTGGATTAAAGATAGGCAGATGTGCAAGAAAATAAATGCATACCTGCTGATGTGAATCAACATTTACCTGAAATACTTTCTCATACATTTTCTTCAGAAAATGTGACATTTTTGTCACTGCTCAAACAAAGATTGTAATACATAGCTACCCTTACAAGGAGACCACTTTTTACAAGTGATGAATTATCTTAAATTACTACTTTCAATATGCACGCTTTGTTGATAAACTGAGTTTCACCTGCTGCCATATTGTCTGGTTTCTCACACTTGTAAGGTATATCTGAAGCTTCCCTTCATTCTTAGCATGTTAGATTCTTTTAATTGAGGCATTAGCAAGTTTTGTAATCATATTCTTTTCTCCTTATCCATCAGATACAGATACAGAAAATAAGTAATTACTGAATCTTCAGTAACTACTGCAACAACACTAACATTGACTTACCTCTACTCAACTTTGGTGTTCCATGCTTTCTATATAAACAGAACTTACCTTGTAATGACCTATTATCACAGCCCCTGATTATGAAGTTCCTATTTTATTATATCTAAAATAAACATACAGAGTTGGACAGTTGTGGTATCTTCAAGAACAACAAGCTGACCACATTTCTCTCCAACTTGTTATTTTCTCTTACATGGTATTAAACACCCAGGAATGTTATTTAAATACTGTCAAATGAGGAGATTAAAAGGTCTAGCCCTCAAACTCAGCCTGTGAAGCTTTTTAAAGCCTCCAGTTATTATTTGTTTCCCTGCATTCTAGCAGCTGTTAATGATGCCTTAAGTTTTAGCTTTCATATTTTTCAGATTCTGTCCTGCATTAGTGTGTGACTTTGAACTTCATAGGAAGTGTTAGTAAGTTCTCCTCACAGTTCAGTCAGACAAAACAATCCTTTTCCAGCCTGGGAACCAAGGACACTGTTGCAAACAACAGCAAATTGAGGAGAGCAAACTGGGAGGGTGAAACTTCATAACCTGAAGCTGTAATTGGACAATTAACCCCAATATGGAAATGGACCAAAACTTATAAAAGTGTGAGAACTCGTGACCACCATCCATCTTGGGTGGAGCCACGGCTGGGCTCTTGTACTGCCCAAGGTGCATCCTTTGAAGGCCTTTAATAAATATCTCCTTTATTCCTTTATCTCTGTCTAGCCTCTGTTCCAGGTGGACTCTCTAGGCATCACTACAAAGTTGTATTAATTCTTACAAGTTTGGCTGCTCTGCTGCCACCATGACCTGGCCAGAGGAAATCCCTGAAGCTCCAACAGCTTGAGAGATGGTGTCTGGGGAATGGAAGTTACTTGTTGCAAGAACATATTATGAGTTTCTCTGTGTGCAAGCTTGCAGAAAAATTTTCTTATGGGAAAGCATTTTTTTACTGTCTTTTACTCTGTATAAATTTTGGTAAACAAAATTTCTGGTTTGTGTTTCAAGGATGTTTGGATTTCTCTGCTTGTCTCTTGGTATAGGGAGATGGGGGTTTACTCTCTTTCAACTTATGAGGTGCAAGACTTATCTCTTTAATATTGTAAGCATTCTAGCATTCTTGTATGGTGTCACTCTCATTTTTCAGCCTTCTGATGTTTTCATTCTTGTGATGGAGTTTCTCACACTGTACTTTTGTAAACATGCACATGTTTTTCTAATTTTTTGTTTTTCATTCTTTCTCCTGGGAGGAGAAAGGTTTGATGGACTTTGTCATTGACCAGTGTGGTTGGAGAGGATGTAACTTCACCTTCCAATCAATGGTCGTTTCCTAAACTCTGTATAATGTGAAAACCAAAATAAAGTTTCCTCTTTGCCTTCACTCAGCTGTGTCTCTGCATTTCGTGTTGCGCACTAGAGTGACAGTATGGGGCATGAAGAAGTAAACATTTGAACTCTGTACCTGGGTACATTATAGCTCAAATCTTTCTGAACTATGGAGTCACTTTAATAAATCATATTTAGCTTTCTGCTATTATTGTCAAGAGTCCTTTGTCAATGCACGGACCACGGCAATAGTTACTCTCTTCCTTAACCCACCAAATCATTTTTAAGTGACAGAAGAGCTTCCAGGACTGGTGAGCAGAAGGCTGTCCTTACCATCCTCGATGTTGTAGGAGGACATTATAGCTCAAATCTTTCTGAACTATGGAGTCACTTTAATAAATCATATTTAGCTTTCTGCTATTATTGTCAAGAGTCCTTTGTCAATGCACGGACCACGGCAATAGTTACTCTCTTCCCTAACCCACCAAATCATTTTTAAGTGACAGAAGAGCTTCCAGGACTGGTGAGCAGAGGTTTCCCTTACCGTCCTCGATGTCGTAGGCGTAGGAGGACAGGCGCAGGGTGGTGGCACAGTACTCGCACTTGAAGCAGCTGCGGTGGAAGAACTTGCCCTCAGCACTGAGCCTCTCCATCACGTAGACCCGCTTGCGGCAGAAGTAGCACACGTCGCTGCCTCCCAGGTTCTGGGGGAACTCCTTCTTGAGCGAGCCCTGCACACAAACAGGGATGGCTGAGTTTGTGCGTGTCCAGCCTCGCCGAGATCGCACAGCAAGGTCGTGTTTTCTCTTCGTTCGTGTGGACACAGGAGCACCTGGATGCTGCTGCACTTCTCGGACACGACACACGGTTTTAACCAGGACACCAAAAACTAACCTTGTGTTGTGGTCCAAAGAAAACCTCACTTTCTATTCCAACACTTTTCAAACCATGACACCTTGTTGTCCAGGAAAAAGGGCCCTAGGATGCCATGCCTACATATATCAGGAGTAAAACAAGTTCTGGGTAGATGAGAGGACACCAGTACTATTAACGATGACCCTGAAATCAGTGACTTAAGGATGCATACAAAGAAAGGCAAAACCATTAGAACACCCTCAAACAGCAATTCTTAGACCTACATTACCAAAACCAGTGTCTCCTCCAGAAAGTAGCAGTTCAGAAGTGTTATGACCAGCTTTCTCAATTCATTATGCTCAATCTTTGGACCCTGGCATTAGATTAAAACATTTGGCAAAGGAAACGAGGACAAGAGTGAGGGTGGATGGAGAAAGGGAAACAAAAATCTCCCACAAGCTACGACAGATTCTATCAGTGGTGGAACAACTAGACACTCACAAAACTTGAGAGCTACACAACATCTAATCACAAACACACATCATCTCTGGCACATGGTCTTACCAGTTCCTTCTTGTCTAGAAGGGTTTTGGGTTGCTCTTTCCTTTGAAGCTGATTGGCTATCTGCTCAGCCAATGAGCTCACTCCGCCTGTGTACATCTTTATGTACTTCTACCAGATGGGTTGAATGAAACAAGAGTGATGTGAGAAAAGAAAAAAATAATCAAATTAAAAAAAATAACTAGAATGATGAGAGGTTAGGTGGTGAAAAGGTGCAGAGAGGTCAAATCATGCCAAGACAGTGGACAATATAAAGTGACAAGTAGTAAGAGCAAAGCCAGTGTCATCAGAAATCACCACCACAGTCCAGGATCACCTGTAGGAACAGACAGGAAGGCTTGCATTTGGCATTTTTAAAGTGCTCCAGAAATACTATGACGATGAAGGGAGCAGATCTTGTTTTTGTCTGTGGGGTATTTTGTCGCTGGAAACTTGAGTATAGACACTTCTAAAAGATGAGGCTAAATATAGGTTAGGATTTTATGTTCCAGGTAAAATTGACATCAGAAACAAAGATCTTTTAGAAGGCATGTTACTGAGTCTAATGCAACATGCTGATTTACAACAGTATATTTGTATGCTTTGCACCTGGAAAGAATTAATTTACAGAGCATTCACAGGAAGCAGGGAGAAGTCCTTAACTAAAGAACTCACAGTGAGTCAAAAATATTAATTCTTCCAGTGCTAAAAATACACAGAGGTTTATATGGAAAAAGATGGAAGAGCCTCATCCAATACATTAAAGCCATACCTGCACACATCTGGAACATATATTTGCTCAACCCTGAACGTGGCTTTATGACTTGGCTGCTCTCCATCACGGGCACAGATTGGCTCCATAACTCTGGATATATATAAAAACCCTCCAGTATTTTCAGCAGTCTAGGCAAGTTGGCCGTTACCTTAGATGGTACCAAATGAGTGTCTGCAAGCCAAATTCAATCACTGCAGGAGTGGAGGAAGCGTTTTTCACAGGAAACACAACCGTTGGCAATAATGACATGGTTAAGAAAATGAGGTGGTTACATCCATGTTAGCTCAGTCACACTGCAAACGCCATGGATTTGACTCAGAGCAGCAAAGAACACGCCAAGCAACCTCCCTTTTCCAGACTAAGTAGCATTATGAATGTTTCTAGCTGGATTCTTAGCTAATACAGGATCAGAGAGGCACTCAGCTTCTAGCAAGTGTGAAATGCCAAGGATAACAAAAGGAAAGTCGTATCTTAAAACCCCCTTTACTTATAGCAAAACTTGCTTGAAGCACAGTAGTTATTTCCCTCAACTAATAACTAATTTAATATGTGTGGTTATTAGCCTTTTAGGAACGTTTAAAACCTTCACAAGTTCAGACATGAGAACAGCAGGAAGCATCACAGAAACTGAAATTCATCACAGAATGGGTACTTCTTTGGGGAAAAAGATTATGAAAATGGAAGGCTCAGCCAGAGATTACTGCTGCTGTCACTAGAGTCCTAATTCCTTAAGCTCTCTGTCACTGCAGTAATGAGGGGAGGGTTTATTTCTACCCAGAAAGAATTTATACCTGAATACTGATTCCATTCAAGGCAGAGCACTTGAAGTTTTTCTATATGCAAGAAATAACAAAGTATTTGTCTTTCAGAGTCTTCCAGGTTCCATGTGTTTCCAGGCTCCACATACATATGTGCAGAGTTGCTTTTCAATGACACATATCTTGTCAAACATTACATTTAAAATGGTGTTCACTTCTAAAATTTTTCATCATTGATTTTTAACTGGCAATCATCATAATTTGACCAAGAGTTTTCCATGTGCTCTGAATGATCAGAGCTTTTGAGGCTTTTTAAGTTTTCTTAGAAGAGAGATCAAGCATTTCCAAGGGAAAAACTTCCTTTTAGCTGAGCCAGGTTTCCCTTAATCAAGTTTTGATTTAAAACCTTCAACTGCAGATCCTTCAGGATCTTTAAATTTCTACCAGTACGTAAGAAGTTCCATGCTAAAAAATGAATATGTTAATATTAACTCACAGTACCTTGGAGTATTTGGTGTGAGAAATTTACTTGCTGAATTTTTAGTTTGTGGTCGTGTGTTTCTGATTTGTTTTGATTTTTGCCTACATATCACATCTGGCCTAATTATGGGTATTAAGTGAAGCATTTTATCTTTCTTTACATCATCTTCAAGACATACAATGTTCTGCAACATTTTCAAAAGGAGGCAAAGAACCTGCTCCAGCTTAGGTCAAATCTAGTTCCTGATATTTACATAGGACAACTGTAACTAGTTCAAATTCTCAGTGATTTTTCAAAAAGCCAAAGCACTTTTTATTTCACACTGTCTGTTAACCACATACGCACGAACACATTCTGTTGTTTAGCCCAAAACTCCAACGAGAGCAGCAAGCAAAACCAGACAGCTTCACTGCAAAGCCAGAAGGACTATCAGTGCTCAAAACCCTTGGCTTGAGCGTGAGATGCACCACAAACTTCTCATGGAAGGTTAAATTTAGTTTCAAACTGCTTTATGGCTGGCAACACCCGAGCTGTGCCAGGCACAGGCTGCCTCTGGCTTCTCATTTGTGCACCAATAAGCACAGAGGGGGCAACGAGGCTGGTGAGGGGCTGAGAACACAAACCCTGTGAGGAACCACTGAGGGAGCTGGGGGTGCTCAGCCTGGAGAAAAGGAGACTCAGGGGTGACCTCAGCACTCTCTGTGACCCCTGAAAGGTGCCTGTGCTCAGCTGGGGCTGGGCTCTGTCTCCAGGCAGCACTGACACAACCAGAGCACACAGCCTCGAGCTGCATCAAGGGAAATTTAGGTTGGATATTAGGAGAAAGTTTTTCACAGAAAGAGTGATCAAGTACTGGAATGTTCTACCCAGGGAGGTGGTGGAGTCACCATCCCTGGGTGTGTTTAACCAAAGCCTGGATGTGGCACTGGGTGCCAGGGTTTAGCTGAAGTTTTGGGGCTGGGTTGGACTCGATGATCTTAAAGGTCTCTTCCAACCCAGTGATTCTGGGATTCTGAGAGGTGAAGCAGTGCCAGCCTGGCCGTGTCCCATGGGGTGTCCTTGGCAAGCAAAGGCAGCTGAGTGCACCTGGAGTGCTCAGGAGAGGGCTACCTGTCGGAGAGAGTCGGAGGAGGGTGAGGAAGGGCGGTTGGAAGAGCGGAGGCTAAGGGAGAGCTCCCACTGGTCAACAAAGAATCGGCGGGACGGCTCAGTCTCAGGCTAAAACATAAAATAAACATCAACACAATCATACATGTTCTCTTCTAAGAGAGAAGAGAAAATAAAAAAAAAGCCACCCAACCCAGGCCTTTCTGGCTACCATCAAGAACAATTTTTTAAAGACTCTTACAGGAAAACATAGAGAAAAATACTGAGTGTATCTTTACCTTCTCCCTAGTGAGGCAGAGTAGTTACTCTAAATTTGCTCTTTATTAGGTTTTACATTATTTAGGACCATTTGGAAGCAGTTACCTACTTCCACAGATGTCCAACCTCCTGTAACCCAACCAACTAAGCCACTGGCAAAGACCCCAAATCAATTTCCTCTGCTCCTTCTGTATCTCCCATTGTTCTCTATTCCTGGCCCAAGGCACTAAGATCATCTTTCAGGCCATGTGAGACCTCTTCTACATTTTAACTATATAAACCAAAAGTCTGCTCTCCTGGGGGACAGAAGAGAAAGAAGCTAGCTTGTATGTATTTCCAGTAATTAACAGCAAATTTCCAACCTAAAATTTACTGTAAGCAGATCAGAAACACTGAAAGAAAAATGAATGAATCAATATAAAATAATCTCCTGATCTTGATTATTAAATGGCAAAGAATAAATCACAGACTGAGAACCTGAATCCTTCTGAAACTAGGTCCTCAGAGGAGAACCCAAAATTTGGTCCTCTAATATGCCCTTGTCATTATCTCTACAGATGATTATGCCCATCTCCTAAGAAATACCTCATATAAATAGGAAAAAATTGAAAGTTGGAAGTATCAGACAAACAGCACTGGAACAAACTGTGCATTCCTAAAAATTATAGTCTGGAAAGAAAAAAATATGCACATTACAAATAACTGGCTTTTTTTGAAAAATAAATTATGGTTTTAGCTATAAAAAGGAAAACTAAATGTCATGTAACTGCACAACCCATGAAAACAGCTACTTCTAGCCCCTTGGAACAGGCTGACCTCAGGATTACATTTACTGAGCAAAATGCAAAAGAGCTTGGCTTTCACAATTTCCCCAATTTATAGAAATACAATTGTTCATACAAAAATTTTTTGTACATCAACATTTAATCAAGTTTCTTCTCTGAAAATGTCTTGCTTTGCTAAGCCTTCTCTCTCAGTATTTTTCTTGTTTTCTTCCCTTAAATCCCACATCATAATCCATCATTGCAATGTTCCAACATTTGTTTCCTTTTTCCTCTCTGCCCTACCCACTTTATGCTTTCCTCTACTTTGTGTTCTCAGTCTCTCCTCCTTTTCAATTCTGCACGAAACAGAAATTAGACAATTTCAAAAATAATTTCTATCTTTGCATCGCAATGCTCAGAAAGAGCTTAAAAATTGCCACAGTGCACTAGAAAAGGTAGGACCAAAGTATTTTGGTCTAGATCTTCATTTCTGTGTCATCATTTTAACTGAATAAGGAAATGCATACAAGCATTGTAGACCTTGCTTGAGATATTAATGATGGCATCCATTAAGAAAGAGGTGCCACTATGTTTAAAGCACTCTTCTTATTCAGGCCTTCATAGCTTGTCCCCAAAATTTCAAATCTAGCCAAAGGTCTGATGTTCCTTCTTGGAGAACAGCTTCTGTGATTTTAATCATCAGAAAAAGATGGCATCCCAAAAACCCCCAGCAATGGGAAGTGACCTAGATGTCACAAAATTATTTTTAGAAGGGCTTGAAAAAGTTATGCCCACCAGCAGAAGTTCTGGGACTGTTTATGCTCCAGCCCAAGAAGACAGCTTGATTTGGGATGGTTAACTCAAAACATTAAGTTATGAAAAAAATCACTTCTGTAGATGGTGCTTTCCAAAAAAGCACTCAGCAGTTTGCCAAGCATTGCTGAAGATAACTGAAAACAGAGAGCAACCAAAGAAACCACAGTTCAAACTTTGGGCATGCTCCCATAGCCCAAAGACAACAGACTGGAGAGAAAATCAGGCACAAAAACAAAACAAAACAAAAGTGTACACTGGAAGCAAAGACAATCTGCACAAACTGCCAGCTCTACCACTAGAAACAACTGCACAGGAAGGATGGACACAGGAGTAACTAACAGAGCCAGGAATTAAGCTTGGAAAATGTGAATATTCTTGCTTCCAGAAGCAAGTAAAATTTGTGAGTGACTGACTGCTAAATGACCACTGTGAGTTTACTTGATCCAGAGCCCAGCTGGTTTTACGCATTTACTCTGAAGTTTAGTAGTGGCTGCTTTTTACTTCATTGTTGTTGTGGGGTTTTTTTGTTTTGGTTTTTTTTTTTTTTTTTTGAGGAACAGAAAGGGTCACTCACCAAACAAGGAGAGAGCTAAGAAATGGCAAGTCAAATAAAGACACTACAGAAAATAGTCTTGACAGTTGTTTTAACCACACGACTGTAGAGCAGTGGTCATCATATTTGGTGATTTTTTTTTCTCTCTCTGCCCTAAGATTTCACCTGTACCCAGAATCCCACTCCAGGACAGCAGATAAGCAGGGCTGTGGTCACCTGATGAGGGCAGCCAGCTGACATGCCCTTTGCTCAACACTCATGGGCACTTGGTCATGAGAAAATAAATGAGGAGATCTCTGAGAAACAAGGAAGGAGGCAGGAAGTAAACAAACCAGCACAAAAAGGAAGAGACACCAAAATGCCAGCCAAAAGGTATGACATCACATACAGAACAGTCACAAAAGCTCCCATGTGAAAACTGGGTTTTTTTCCCCCAGTATCTACTTTTCTAATGAAGTGCTACATTTTGACCCTCAAGGGCAAGAAAAAATGGTTGAATTAATTGTTATTTTCAACTCTTCCTAGGGACTGCTGCAGCCAAAATCAAACAAGCACATAGCCTTTCCCTCTGGCATTACCATCAAAAAATAATTTTAAAATGTGGCTTTATCATGCACAAAGGGCTTTATTTGTCAGTTTATTTCCCCACAGTTCTGCATTTTCAAGGATTTCCTTTAAACATCTCAACCTGTACCTATTTGTTTCTTAGATTTTGTGTGCAGAAACACATTTTAGGGTAATGTATTCAGTTCTCATAAAGAATGAATTAATTTCTTAAAGGTGGTGGTATATGCAAAGTAAATACCCTACATGCATGTTTAATGAGCCTTAAATAAAGCAAAGAACAGCAAAATCAAACACTCACAGGAGCTGACAGTTTTACTTATGCAACTTCACTGTCCTATTTGTTCTTATTGCATGCCATGTCAATACACCCCAGGCACAATATTTGACACCTCTGCTATCCTGGTCATTCATATAAACGTTCCTAAATCATTGTGTGGTGCACTTGGTGACATGAAAAAAGACCTGGCAGGTGGCCTGCTATATAAGGCAGCACTATCACTGCAGTATCACACAGCCTTCAGCTGATTTGTTTGTAGAGTACAAAAGTAAATGGACCAGGAACTACAAACATGTGCATCAAGAAATCTGAGGCTTGATCTGTCAAGAATGCCAGGGTGCTGCTCTGTATTACTAATTGTCCTCCAAAGCAGAACAGAAAATTGGGTTCACACCCAGTTTACAGGAGACACTTTTCCCATTCAGATGCATTAATAATACTCTCTACTTTCAAGCTGCTTTCTGTTCCACCTACTCCTTCCTACTAGATCATTTTCACTAAAACTGGGGTCTGTCATAGAGCTGTGGGCTTCTGTGTCATTGCAGACACACGGAGTCATTTTCTACTGCCTGTCAGAAAACATTCGGCCCACAAGAGGCTTTTGTTAGAACACATTCTGGAAGTTGCAACAGTTTTATTGGTGGCTCCCATTTATGACTTAATTCATTCAAAGCCTGAACTGGAATGTCAATTAATCTGTCAGTATGAATTCAAATCAACCAGTCCTTTTGAGTGCCTATCTTTTCTTTTCCCATGCTTCTGTATAATACTGAGCCATTCAGACAGCCTGTTGAATATTTCATTGTTAAGGAGGCTTCAAAGTCTCTATACTAAATAATGCCTCATCATTTTTCCTTTTACTTTGGCCTGTAGGAGGCAAGATGGAATGCCAGTTGTTTAACCACCCAGAAAGCAAGCAGTGAACACAATGCAACCATGTTTGCATGAATTAGCACAAAACATAACTCTTCTTGTTCTGCTACAGCCACAGCATACTTCACTAAAGAGGTGTAAGAGAAAAAGAAGAATGAGAAGAGCTCAAGTGCTTGACCTAGGGCAAAATAAAAGCATATAGCAAACTGCTGATGAAGGCTTGTTATGCATTGATGTGGGTATCACACAGAAGGATTGCTCCTGACTGACTCTCAGCAGCTCCAGCGTGTTAACAGCAGCATTAGGGTAAGTGTGCTTCACCACCCCCTGTATTGACCTCTGTATTGCACACATCCACCACAGCTCTGTGTCATCAGCACCCATGCCATTTGCTCATGCTTTTTACCCTTTCCTGGCTGGGACTCTGCTCCCCGGGATAGCCAGCACCAGGTTCCCTGAATCTCTGCAGGCAACAAATGATGAGCTTAAAAACAATCACAGACCAACTTCCTAATCAAAACACACTTTATCTGATTTTTCTTATGATGCAGGCAGAAAAGAAGTCATAACAAGAGCAGAAGTTTATTAAGAATATTCTAAACCTGGCAATAACAAGTTGGGTCCTGTAGAGAATTTTTAAAAAAAGTATATATTCATATTAGGTCAATAAGCAACAATATAGTACCATAATGTAATCAAATTAGTGCAATAAAGATGGTAAGACACTCAGTATAACTCATACTGTGATGTTAGTTCAGAGGAAGGAGATGAAGAGTTTAAAAGAAGTGGCAGAATAAATGCACTAGAAGAGTAGAATTAAAGGTTTTAAAAGACATCAGTGTAACAACAATACAGATCCATCTGACTTGCTATGAGGCCTGGGCCAAGACAATTTCAGGGGGAAAAAAATCATTCCTAAGGAAAAAGAATGCCTCCAAAAGCTGATTACTCTGAGTCTAACATCAGTTCTGTAGGAGAGAGGATAAAAATTCCTGAGTTAAAAGAAGGAAGACTTCTATAGGACACAACATAGAAAATGGTCAAAATACATGTGGCAGTAGCTGGCTTTCATGACTGAACTAGGCAACCAAAAAGACACAGGACAAACAAACACTTGGAGAGGTGACAGAAGGAAAATATAGAGCTACAAGATCCTTAGTGAGTGAAAACAAATTTCTCTACATGGAAAATGAATCCCACACTACCGATTAGAAGGTAAAACTCAGCATTTAACTGCGTTAGTTTCTCTATCTGTAAGGTTGGGGAAAATCTTTCTGCTTTCATAAAATGTATCCAACAAAATTTCAAAGGATTTTGACACGAGGAAGGCAGCTAGCTATCACATAATCTGATAACATTACACTGCAGTTTAAATGCAGGTTTTGCTAATGAAAAGGCTTTTCCTCACCCATTCTACCTAGATGTCCTCTCCTGTATCCTTCTTGGAAAGGCTGCTGCTCAGTGTGGCAGAAAACCAACCCCCTTTTTTGTTAGGACAGTTTCAAATGGGATCAGTAGGCAGAGCTGATCTATCTTGCAGATGCAGACACCACAGAGGCAGCAAAGAATGTGTGTCCTGGAGGCTGACAATAATTAGACCAGATAAACTGCAACATGTAATTAAAATTTGAGAAATCACAGCAATAAAGCAAGTCAAGCTTTCTGCCAAAAAATAAAACTTGTCTATTCTGCTAAAAGGTAATGCTCCTTTAGAGTTTATAGGCATACAAGAGCTCAGCAAAGAAACATGTTTCACCTCTGGGGAACTTAATTTGTACAATCCTTAGTGATGCCATTACAGCTCTATGGAACTGCAACTGCCTTTTCAGGACCTCTAGTTCAGGACTGATCAAGAAGTGGATTTGAAAGTAGAAAAACAAAACAAATAATTTTAAAGGATACGACTCAAAGAAGCACAATGACAATATACAAAAAGAAAGAAATATTAGAAGGATTTCAGGTAATATATAATTGGGACAACAAATACATGTGCACAAACATCTGGATGCACATTTATACAGTGTGCTCAGAACAGCTCTCACTGCTCCAGGTTCAAAGTCAGACTGAGACAAGAGCCTGGTGTGGGAGAAACAGCAGGATCACAGTGGACATGTGAAGGCCACTACAGCACTCAAAAACCATTTCAGATAAGCCATCCTAAAAAAGTTTCATGGATACAAGAGCAAATTTTCAGTCATATCTATTTAAATGGAGAGTGGAGATGGAACAAAGTTTAATTTTTTTTCCTTGCGTTACTCCAAACATTTAACTTCTACTTTGCTGCATCTCAAAACTGAGAAAGGGTACTGTAATAAAAAATCTGCCTACAGCAAAATCTGTCTCCAGTGGAGACTCTTCATGCTTCCAGTGAGTTCATGCTTCCCTATCTTCCTAACCTAAGAGGCTGAGAAGCCCCCATCAGCACCTGAAAGAAAGGAAACTGGAAATATATTTGTAAATAAGCTATTTGGTAACTGAGCTAGTCACTTGTAGAAGCAGCAATGAAGAGAAAGGGACAGAGCATGCAGAGGGAATCACCTGCTGCCTGGGATACGATGGAGAGGAAGATGGAGTGGAAGAAGAGAGCATGATCACTTTTTTGGGGCAGGTCCGAGAACGTTCCTTATGCCTCATCTTTTATTAAAACAGAAAAAGAAAAAAAAAAACTTAATAATGGTAGAAAAGAGGTAACATTACCAGTGGTTTGGTGAGACAGGCCAGAATGCATGAACTGAGACCATGATCATAAGCTCAGATCTCTCTCAAATTAGCTAAAGCCACAGTGTATCTGAAGCTGAGAGACCCAAGCTTTTACCCAGAGCCACACAATCACATTTGACAGTCAGTGAACAGAGTTTTGTATCAATCAGCAATTAAACCAACAGCTTTTGAGTCAAGGTCTTACAATCAGTTAAAGGCAAAACTTGGAGCTCTCCCTAGCACAACTGGACTGCTCTCTTTGTTTCATGAATAATTACTTATGGCTGTGCCTTAAAATGCTTAAAAATATCCCTCCTGTTGACCTTGCTTGGAGCTCATTACAACTCAAGTCTCAGTGTTCTGTTCCCAGATCCTTCCTCTCTAACTTACAGACATTACACCATCTCAGGCAAGCTAAAATGTACTACATTCTATTAGAACAGAAATCCAGCTGGTTTATAGATAAAATGGAGTTGTATTTAATAGTCTGCATATTACACAATGCACATACATGTCCTCAGTTTAACTCACAAGAAAACAAGCCCTTCTAGTGCTGTACTCCTTGTTATGTAGTCTTTTCTCCACCCTTTCTTGTTTATTAATGTGCCTTCTGCCTGATTTTTCCTTTCAAGTTCTCACCAGAGCATACCTGGAAATGGTTACACTGTGAAAAAACCAAAATGCTGTGTACCCAAAGCCACTGTTAGATAAGTCTCTACAAAACTGCTCGTGGTATAGAGATATTACAGATGTTTATTACTGCCCTTGCAGATGAACTGGCACTAACATCTGTTTGGGTGCTCTCTTCCTTTTCAACAAAACAGTTGGATAATATACTCCTCTATCTCAAACAGATGCTACAAGCAGCTTAAACTCAAGCACATGACTTTGCACCGCAGTGGATGAGGAACATTTATATGCTGTTTCAAAAGGCTTAGCTATGAAGTCACTAATTTCTAACTGAAAGCATGGAAATATTCTCAACCATAGAGCTGCTCAGGGATTTTCATCTGTCCACGGCCAAGTTTGCATTTCAAATATCAAAATTTTCACAGACTTGCTTGTTTTTCCAAGGCAAATCTCAGAACTTAATATTGGATGAATGCATGAAGTACGTGTTCAGTCAGTCCTCTAGTAGAATGCAGAAAATAATCAACATATTTAAATTTAAAAATTAAGGTAAAAAATCAATATTTGTAGAAGTCATTGGTGTTTTAACTTCTCTCCTGTTGAGGTTTCAGCTCTTGCTGTCTGTGGTCATCTCAGTCATCGCTTATCTTCAAAAACACAGCTCCAACAAAATTACTGCAAAGTTTGTACTACTGCCCTTTGTCACACTTTAGGAATGGTTTCAAAAGAATAAGCAGCAGATCTCCAGAGGCAGAAAAG
This sequence comes from Leptocoma aspasia, assembly GCA_013399835.1. Lineage (NCBI taxonomy): Eukaryota > Metazoa > Chordata > Aves > Passeriformes > Nectariniidae > Leptocoma > Leptocoma aspasia. The sequence continues at coordinate 167,511 of VXAX01006201.1, read as the reverse complement.
ATGTGCACCAAAAGATGTGAGATCTCCATTTCACAAGTGTCTTTGCACACATCAAGCATGATTTAAGCTTACACACAAAAGTTGTTGCCGACAGGAGACCTATGGAACAATAGAAGACTGCTGAAGGCTACAAGCTGAGGGTCTGGAAATCCAAATTTCATTTTAAAAGGCTTGTCTCTCCATGCCCAGTCAGATCCTCTTCTGGATAGACCAAATGGCTTTCAATGGCTTCACAATCCTGGATGAGATGTTCTTTCCCAAAAGCAGCCAAAATGGCCCAGGAAGCATAAGAGCACATGATGGAAGATGTTCTTATACAAGCAGGCATTCATTTGAGGAGACTAACCACCACATGATGAAACACAGTCCAGCCTTTTTAGGTGATATTACCATCATAGAAAAAAATTACATTTCCACTGTGCACATTCACTTCACAATATCTTTGTGCATCATTAGATGCTGCTGTGGTGTTCATAAGAACACAGAACCAATTTAGACAGCACAGGTCAACATCCTCAAAGTGTAACTCAATAAATTCAACTTTATAATCCAATTCACAAGGGATGCAGGCCACACAGAATGCTGTGAGGAGCAGACTGGTGAAGTTTTTAACCCCTTTGCTCCTTGGAAGGTATTGCCTCTCCAAGAGAGACAGCATTAAGGGTCTTGTGATGAAAGTAAAAGCTGCTTCAAAACAGATTCTGCCAGGATTTCACTCTTTCTAGGAATTCTCTCTTAGCAAGCCACCTCTACTGTGGGAAATGGACTTGTAGAGAATTCTTAAAGCTTGATAGAAAGTTTGATAGAAGTTGTCAGAAAAGGGTGTAATCCAACACTCTGTCCCACCTACACAACACACAGAGGTATCCTGCCTCACAAGCTCAAGAAAACTGCTCACCTAATATCTTAGTTCAGGGGTAAAGCAAGAGTCTAGATTTAAACTGGTAAGCAAGTACAGCTAAGGAACTCCATCTGAGAGACACCAGCAGGCAATACCCCAAGGCCATCAGAACTCTGGGTCCAACCCAGACCATTTCCTTTGAAAGTCTCTTCCTGCAACCACTCTTATGCTTTTGCAATACACCTTCCTCTTCCATGCAGCTTCCCAAAGACAGAAGAACCAAACCTGTCAATCATATAACTGCCCTTCTCCCAAAGACAGGATCTCAACTTCATTCTGCCAGCTAGTAAGAACATTAGGCAGCCTGTGTGGTTTCTCTCAGTAACACACCCCAGCTTTGTCCCCTTAGGAGCTGCTTTGCCCCTGGAAGGTATTTGTTGTGTGATATATTCAGTCAGTAGCACAAGTTTCTGCTCATGAACTTCAACACCTGTTGCCAAAAGAGAAGCCTTTCCAAAAGCTTCATCAACAGCTCCTTCTAGCAAACATACATCATCCTCAAAGAGCCTGTCAGAAGCAATAATAATCCTTTACAGCACATGCAGTGATCAAGTACTGCAATGTTCTGCCTGGGGAGGTGGTGGAGTCACCACCCCTGGATGTGTTTAAAGAAAGACTGGATGTGGCACTCAGTGCCATGGTTTAGTTGAGGTGGTGTTAGGGCTGGGTTGGACTTGATCATCTTGAAGGTCTCTTCCAACCCAGTGACTCTGTGATTCAGTGACAGGTCCTGCTACTCAGCAGCACTTCTCAGTTGGCAGGAGCCATAAAGCCAGAGTGACCAGTGTCACCACAGAAGGCCAGTCCAGCACCATCACAAGGTGCAGTCTCAGAGCTCTCAGGTTCTGCCTGCCTAAGCAACCAGAACCAGAACTCTCATAAGCCAGCCAAGGTACTGCTGCAGCAACAACTTCCTGCAGGAGGGGTTTTCTGCCCAGGCTTGGCAAAGCTGGCTGCTTGGCTCAGTGCTCTCAGCTGATCTCTGCTCTGTCAAGAATAAATTACTCTGCACATCCATGGCTTTTGAATAAAGGTAACCCATATTCTTCCCTTCCCCAGGCACACAGTAAGGAACCTTTGGAATAGAGACCCTATCAGTGGGTCAGGATACTTCTGTATCCTGCAGATTTTGCATCCTTGAGACTCAGTTTTACACTTCTTCATTACAAAAGCACTGCAAATCCTGCAAGAAATCTGGACTCAGGAATCAATCACTCATCTTCTGTTGATGTAGTAAAGCCAATCAAGGAAAGATCATCTCCATGTGTAATATTGAGAGGGAATCACCCACACAAGGCAATCACTGCCAGTATTGAAAAAAATAATTAAATCCTCTGGAAGTACAACTGTTGCAGAAAGATTTTTCAAAGATATGCCCAACACTGCTTCCTATACAGAGATGCTATCAACGTCAAGGAAGAGCAGAAGGCTTTTTTCTTCCTTTTTAAAGATTTCTTTTAAGTTGCATGGTGCAGGTATAAACAAGAACAAACAAAACCAAAGAACTGCTCCCTGGTGAGGAGAAAACTCCTCAATAAAAACAGGAAATAAAAGTTTGTCCTTTCTTTTTCTATCAGTGACAAGAGGATGACAGTAAGAACTTTTGTGTTTCACTATAAAGGCTTAATTATAAAGCCTTCATAAACCTGAACTTCAGTAACAGGTTCAAATAGAAATCTCAAGGGTGCAGGAATGTGGTATTTTCCAAGTGCTAAAACAAAGAGAGACAGCCAGTGCAATCCAGTTTTCCTTTTTCTAGGAGGTAATACAGGCAGTGCTCATCAACTCACTTAGTATTGTACAGCATTTTTGCATCAGGGTTTTTTTCCCCCCCTTGCTAAGTATTCTTGAGAAATAAAATTTGCCTTAATCATGAATGATGTGAATCCATCTCAAAGTGCTCATTAGCCTATTAAGAAGATTTTGATGAGACAAAAGGTAGAAGAACAAACACTGAGTCAGGAAACCAAAGCATCCTGACAGTCCTACTGACAAAAATTCCCCTGGGCTTAGGTCTTCTTCCTTGAAGAGAAATCTTCTAGATCATGGCACCAGTCATGGCATGCAGCATTAATTGTGCTGAATGTCTCAGACACAAAGATCACTATGAATCCATATTCATCAAGACCAGTGAATTTCCAAAGCAGTGTCATCTTCCTCTTGACTCCAAAGTATGCTCTGATTAAACTACAGCCAGAAAGAAGTGGCTGTTTCTCCAAATTATAGCCGTCAGCAAAATACCTCTGAGCACTCTCAGAAACATGAGGAGACCATTTGCACAGGGAAACAGTGGAAGCAGATGAAGCCAGTGAGGTAAGTATCCTTAAATGCCTGAAAAGATTGTCTATCAGAAGCCTTAGTTTTGGAAAGCACATGGCTCAAAGAAAAACAGCAGCAATGACAATGGCCCAAAACATTGGAGAGAAAATAAAATTTGATACCTGTTGATTTTTCTGCTGTTGGTTCCTATTCTGAACCCCTCTGTGGAAGAAAACCTAAAATTTACTGAATTCACAGTAGCACAGAAGTCTGCAAAGCAACAAGTGTGAGAAGTTGGGAAGGAAAGTTGCATTAAAGAAAGTGAAACCACAGGAAAAACTCCTGGAGCTACAGAACGTCTAAGATTTCATATAGGAATAGCAAAACTGACAAACAATTTTACTATTTATATCAAGGAAGATCTTTAATATCATAGATGATAAGACATCTTTTACCTCATGAGTTTCCATAATTGCTTACATGTTTCCTTTATTTCCAACAGAAGAATCTAGAAATTCTATAGCAAAAATTTCTGCTGCAACAGCCATGAAAGTCTTGTTAAGTTGAAACCAGCATAAGAGGGCAGTGAAAATTTGATTAAATATTTTTGAAACATTAAACCGTGCATCATCACCAAAGGGAGACGCCGACTTTATTCACTGAAAGTTATTAAAAATAACGGACTCAGACAAGGTGCTGGAAAAGGACTGGCTTAAAAACACAACAGTGATAGCTGGTGTTGGGTGCAGGAAATGCATTGTAGTCAGAATGAGTTTCTTTACCTGTTTCCACTGGGGAATGGGAGCAAGCCGGCCCTGCTCTCGTCTGCTGGATGGCTGGCTGTGAACACGCTCTTGGTAAGGCAGGACAGGTTGCTGCATGCAGGTTGTAGGGAAGGTGGGACCAAGGAGGAAAGATAAAATAGTGAAGCAAACTCAAAGAAAGCCGTAGGAATGGAATACAGAATAAGACAGACAAACATTTAAGGAAAAAAAAATACGGTAGGGGGAAATTCATTTAGCAAGTAAAATATAAAAAGGACTAAAACATCCAAAAATGGGAAACTTCTCATACTTTTGGACCTTTCCTTTCATTTCATTGTTTCTTCAAATCATTGGCTGAGTATGCCAGCCAATGTGTAGCAGCTGAAGAAACATTTTATTGTGTGAATAGACATGGCCATTCTGATTATGCCACGCCACAAATGCTGATGTATAGCGTGGCATAGACAAACCTGACCTGGCTTTCAAGCAGCCAGGCCAGGTAGGTCCCACTCAGGATGTGGCCATAGCAGCACAGAGCTTGTGGAGATGGACTCATGCAGCAGAGCAAGGACTCTGGCACTTAAACCACACTGAGCCTCATCCTGCTGACACTGCACTGCCAGCAGCAGCTTGAAGTGACTCAATCTAACTTCAAAGACAACCACCCTCCAGTTGCAGCAGTTCAGATACCATCCTGGATAAGAAACTCACTCAGAATAATAACAGCCTCACTTGGAATGACACAAACATCCTGATTGCCAAGAAACTCCCAGGCATTTATCTGCTGCACATACATACACCTACAAAGCTTAACCACAGTTCACAAGAACAAACAGATGTAACCTGATATGAAAATGTTCAAATCAGAAATCAAATGGTTGTTCTTAAACAGTATAAGCAGAACATTCCTGGAAAGCTTTTAAAGAGCAATAGTAGTTATAAAAGAAACTGAATTGCTGGTCTTCTCCACCCTGTACTTGTAAATTTTAAGCTTTGGGTAAACTTCACTCTTCTCTCGGAGGGCCTTTGAGGTAGAAAAGCAAAACTAGCATCCAGTCTTGAGGAATGCATGCTCTCATTCATGGTTTTCCTCTACAATTCCAAAACAAAGGGGTTTATTATCCATCTCCTACCTGTCTCCGTAAGTTTGAGGACGGCACTGGTGCATTCTCTTCAAACTTGGCCAGTAGCTGGGTTGCCATGGACTTGACTTTGTTCTGATTCCCAATGGCAGCATCAATTCTCCTCTCTGTCAGGGCACTCACCAGTGTGGGCCTTTCTTCCCTGTAGCTTCGTGGGAGATCCTCCTAACAATCAGTGACACCAAAATTTAACAAGATTCAACCAGATCACCTTTTCCTTTCTACCCCTTTGCTTTGAAAAGTCTCTTATGCTATAGATAACAAATCTCTTAGCCTCACTTGAAAGCTCAGATTTTAATTTCCTTTGGCAAGTCATCAAATGTTCTGTTAAACTTTACTGATCTTTTCAATCTTACTTGATACCTACCAAAAAGACCTCAGCTGAAACACCCCTGTGAAGCCCTTGACATAAACCAAAGGCTCATCTTCAAACAGCAAATCCAAAGCACTGAATTTTAACTCACCTGTACCCTTTTGGCTACAAAAACTGAATTTGAAAGACTGCCACATGGGGCATACTGGAAATGTATGCTTTTTGCATAAACCAAGGTTAAAGTTTAAATATGCATCAAGTTTCTGACAATACTGCATGACTTTACTAAGAAGTTTTGAGTGTTGATGTCCTCATCAAACCATAGTAATTTGCAATAAACACAGAACATCAGGGAACTGCAACATTTCATTTGTTATGTATTGTTTCATAAACATTAGTAAAATATTTGCACTAAAGATACCATGGAGTGTAACTTCTGAAGAAGAATTAAATTTTATCTAAAGAACCCTATATAAACTCTGCCTGTTTTTAAAAAAGTGGGAAAAAGGTACCTACCATTTATTTTGCTCCCTGACACCACTCACTGTAATACTTACATCCTCAGATTGGCTGGTTTTTCTCCTCTTTCCTGCACCATCTAGGTCCTTTTCTTTTTTGTCCTGAAAGCAGAAGGAGTAGAGGAAAGAAAACAAAAATAACTCTCATTCCACTCTGGGCTAAGTGTCATCAGTGCACTAATCAGTTTAGTTATAAAGCTTAATTAATTCCCTGTGCTCGTTCTCCATTTGTTTAAGAAAAGAGGTATTTTCCTAGATACTCCTTAGGGGATTGTTACCACCAATTGGACAGTTCTTGAACGCTTTCAAATCATTGAAAACTGAGCAACTAGCTATGTTCCAAGAGAAAATATACACCCAAATAAGCCCTTAAATTTTTAAGACTGAAATACACCGCTGAGAGTACATACTAGAGGTGCAATTTTGCAGTCATAAATGTCATGTATTGCCCCATACCACGAGCTGGTGAACACATGGTCTCCTGCAAACTAACCACACTAACACCTGCATTTTCAGTAGCACAGCAGCCTGCCAGAGCCAAGTGTCCCCAGGCTGTCACCTTGGGAGTGCGCTTCCGAGAGATGCTTTGTCCCAGCTTGCTGAGGAAGGAGATGGGAGACTTGGTACTGGCAATCAGGGCAGCCTTTTCTTCTGCATTCAGGTCCAGGCTATCTGTTAGTGAAAACAGAGCAAGGGAATGCCATCAAGTTTTTTCCTGTGGTGCTGTTATTAAATACTCAACTGAAGGACTCACTGGTTCTTTTTAACATAGCAGTCTTTTCCTTAAATTCTCTGTAGAAAATGACTAAAGTCTAGGATTAATACCTTTCTCAGCTGTTCTGCTCTTTCATTTTGCCCAAAGAAGTTCTTAAAACCACCCATAACAGATACCATGCTTACTGTATTTACTTTCATATTTAAAGAGCATGATTTAAAGAACATGAACATCAGTATTCTTAAAAAGAGTCCAGATTTTAGAAATAATACATGATACATACTATATTTTTAAAAGGCTATTAAACCCAATTTCCCCCCTCACCAGAGACTTCCATGTGAATCAAGATCATCAGTAATAAAGAGCTGTAACAACATTATCAATATTTAAAGGCTGGCCATATAGATTTGGGTTAGGTCTTTACATCTTTCAGTTCTGATCAAAGATGTTTTGTTCCTCATTGGCCTGAAATTAGTCTCACCATTCACAGATGATAAATATGTATAAAACTTAGCTGGGTGTTTTGAAATTACCTGTTCAACAACTACTAGCAAAGCACCTAACATTAGCTAAAACAAACAACAGTAAGAAAGCAGAAAACTTATCTAGTAGTGCTGAAGTGAGTTTAGAACTTTTGAGGACATTATTGTATATAAACTCCTTATTTTACTCCTGCTGCTGCTAACATGGTCTTTATCAGCACCAGTAACAAGTCAACACTTTGTAATGTAAAGCTACAGACTATGGGCTTGTGCAGAAGCAGCTTGAAGGTAACTGAAGCACACAGATTCATCCTGGAGCAGTCTTTAAATCCAACACAAGCGCCCAAACTGCTTACCACTAGAGGGGATGGTGTCTTTGAACATCTCATAGAACTGTGTGAGGTACATCACCATCGACAGCTTGTCTGGCTCTCCAACAGATGCCATTTCCTTTCCAGTCATAATGGGAGATATTCCAAACTCCTTCTCAGCAATGTCAAAGGCCAGTTGGTTATTCTTCTCCACATCATGCTCATCCAAGGAATCAAAGTCTCTGCAAAGGGCAAAAAGAGGCCTTGCACTGAATCAAGTAGGAACCAGTCTTCTGAAAGAACTCAGACATCCATCTTTTTTTTTTCCACTTGAAATCCTAATTTTATTTGCCACCAACATGGCAAAGTTGATGCTACTCAGCAACAGCAAACTTTGGCTCAAATATATTTTTTAAAATTTGTTTGTTCTTCCTAAAAACCTAGACTTTACTTCTTAAAAGCATTATCCTCTGAAATACATCTCCATTTCTTCCTTTGCTGGAAGACTATGTTTTCCCCTACATGAAAATATTCTGTGCTTGGAACTAAATTAAATCCTGATTTTTTGTCCCCTTTTTTCTTGACTGACCCATACATACTGTTGTCCTGCCGGCTTTTTCCAAAACTTGCATAATTATATAAAAAGCTATAGTTTGTGGAGAGTTACATGAACCATTTTAAAAGTTGTTTGAACTCTCCACAAGCTATTAAACATTGTAGCTCAGGTTAATTCAAGTACACCAATATAGAAGTAATTCAGTGCATGTGGATTGGAATAACTCCACAATTTTTCAGTATGTTTTACAGTGGATTATGTCTTCAAGTATAGCTCCAGAATTTACTTTTTCTGATGTCCCTTTGGGAAGTTGGAGGCATTTCAGATTAAAGTACCAGAGTCTTTGCTACCACCACTTTTTCCAGCCAGTGCTTTCCCATTCTAGGATCTGGTCACTGTTTTACCCAATATATCACTGAAGAGGACACCTCTGCCATTCACTCAACCAACAAGTCAGTGTGCAAACAGTAGCAACCTCTTTATTTAGGCTGTGGGTCACTACTTCTAGAAAGAGCAGCCTGATAGCCTTTAGGAAGAGCTGCTTTGTTAAACAGGAAATTTATAAAGGACCGTGCACAGACTTGTTCACAAGAGGTTTAAGTGAAGCTATGAACTGCTCCTTACTCAATTCACACATAAATTCTGTCAGTCAATAATGTTTTCCAGTCAGTACCAATTTGAAGCTTAATTCTGCCAAATCATCCAGAAGGGAAGATGACAACACATTTCTTTTCAAATTCATCAAGCTATCATGACCTTCCACTCTGCTAGTGAATCACTGGATGTTGGTTTCTATCAAGTTTAATTGAATTAATTGCAATCCATTTCTTCATAAGTCATAAATGCACTGCCTCCAACTCCATATTATGAGTTCCAAATACCACTAATTTCCTGCTCTTCCCAGTTATTTGAAGCAGCCAGTTACTCACATTAAGTCTGGACGGTATCTGTGGATAATGGCACACAAAGCTAAGCCACTTTTCCATGACATTGTGAGATCTGTCACATTAACACCAGCATATCCATCAGTCTGCCTCTGGCACCAACTGAGCAATTTACTAGAGCGAGCTACAGACTCTGTAAAAAAAATAGCACATTTCAAAATAGAAATGCACAACAGCTCAAATTCTAAATACAACACAAACCCCATGAATCAACAAGCAAAACCTTAATAAAAAAAACCAAGCTCCTTCTACCATGGGTAATGGAGAACAGGATTAATACTATCATATCTATTTTAAATCCAATAAAGTATTTTTAATTTGCTGAAAAGTAATTTTCTAAGTTGTAACTTGCCAGACTTTTCATCCTAGCCATTGTAAAAGAGCCCCGGGAAACACAAAACAGTTGCAAAGACTTGTTAAATATGATCAAAAGGACATACAGTAGCAATGCTCTCTAAAGCCCATATATACTATTTCTAGTGGAAGAACTACAAATGTACTTCTGTAACTTCTTCTTCTCCCTTGATAACTTTCCTTTAAAAGCACTGACCTATTCTGACCTTGTCTTACCAGAAGATCTGATGAGATTAGAGCCTAAAGGGACATGGCTGCAGGGCAAAGAGCAGAGACTGCACTCTATTCAGCAGTGAAAGGAGGCTTAGCAGCAAAGAGCCACTCTGGGAATCCCAAAACACTATCTGGGCATCCAAGACAAGGCATGCAAAAGAAGAAGTCTGACATACCCCTCAGGGTAGAGACAAGTAGACAGATACTGAAAGGCTTATCACAAGGCATCTAGCTCTCAGAATAATGCAAGCAAAGTGAGGTTTCATTTAGCTGAGAGATGAGACTAAGAAAAGAAAAGCAGGAACATGCAAGACTGCACAAGCAATGCTTTCTGTTACATTTGTAAGAGTTTTGAGTCTACTGTTAGTGAATTCAGCCCAGGCTTCTGCACTTTAAGCAAGGTCATTGTTAGAGATAAAGGAGGTGAAAAGAACTGCCTATACAAACAAATATGCTTAGAAAATTAACAGCATTATAAGGCAAGGGAAATTAGGCAAACAAAAATAAATTCCCATGCTAATGGAAACTTGAAAAATTGTAACTCAGACTGTTGACAAAACAATTACTGGATACATTTGCTAAATTAAGAGAATGGTTAAATAACACCCTACAGCCCTGCTGCTCCTTAGTTCTGGCACTGATCCAGCTCCAGAATACCAAAACAAAAAGAATAGGACAGCAGCCAGGCCTACCATTTCGAGTCAGCTTTGGGGTCCTGGAGTTCACAAAGTTCTCTATCTCCAGGTGAATGTCTTTCAAGTCTCCTGTATTATACAAGTGGCGTACCTAAAATGACACACAAAAACATTTCAGATGATCAACATGCCATGCACCCTAGATACACACAGAAATAACCAGAAGGCAATAGGAGACATCCCAAGGTACAAAAAAGAAGGTAAGTACATGTAGGTAGCAAAAATCCTACCCCAAGAACCTCACAACAGCAAGGATCAGCTCATCACTGCTGAGCAGTCCAGCTGAGCTGCTGCTCAGTGGATACCAAATTGCAATGACAGACTGCTAGACTAGATTATTACAAAGAAAATGCACATGCATACATAGAAAACACAAATTTATAGGTTTCCTCCTGTATCATTATATCACAGTTCAAATTATCAAAATCAAACATTCCTAAAAAGGAATTTATTCAGCTACAAAAGTCTACTCTTGACTGATGCACTGCCTTTGACTGCTTCCATGCTACACACACATCACTCTCTGTTCCCAAAACATGGGCATAGCTTCACCTGAGGAAAAGCACTGCAGATTGCAAGCACTCAGGAGCACCACTGGTGACTTACCTGCTGTGGCCTCAAGAAGTTGACGTTGATATTGGGATATCGGGTGGCAGGATCAATGCTGTAATGGCTGAAGTTTTTACTCACGTTCTCTGGGGTGGTCTGAGGCAGCAGCCTATAAATGCTTTCCCTTGGGAAAATAACACATAAAAAAAAAAAGTTTGGGGTTTTGTTCTGGTTCGTTTGTTTTATTTAGGCTTTGTGGTGGTTTGGGGTTTTTTGTTTGTTTTGGCTGGTTTGAGGTTTTGTTCTGTTTTGTTTTGGTTTTTTTTTAGGAGATGCATCACTACTACTATGGCTAAGTAAACTCTGGAGAGATAAACATTCAAATCAGAAATCTAACCACTTCAGACACTGCATAACTTAGAGTCAGCATAAGCATATTAAAATCTGCACTTTAATACAACTTCAGAATTCCAAAGGAGTGAAGAGAACAATACACTAAGTGAAACTGAAGGGGCTGCCCAGTACAGTAAAGACACTGAGACACAGGAGGGGCTCAGGAAGAGGGGCAACCAAGGGGACTGAGGCATTTGCCCTGAAGCGAGGCCAAGAGAACTGAGTTTGTTCAGCATGTGGAAGAAAAAGCTCAGGGAAGATCTTACTGCTGTCTGAAGTGGCTAATGGAAAGGTGATGAAGTCTGGCTTCAACAGCAACATTATTTTCCTCACTGTTTTTTTTAATTCAAACAAATGGAATTTTAAGTATGAATTGTGCCACTGTGCAATTTTAGAAATTATACTACAGTCAGAAGATGGTCAAGAAGCTGCAGTTGCTGAAGTTTAAAACAGGACCTACAAACTGCTGCTTTTACTTACTCCATCTTCTAATTACCCAAGTTCTGATCTCCAAGAGAGCACCTTGAGTCACCAAAACCATACTCAGGCAAAGCTGATAAAAACATCAAGAGCTCAATACTTCAAAAGAGACAAGACGCTGTTTGGCTTACATGAAACAAAGTGACCAAGGACAACATGAAAAATAGCAGGTCACAGCTTCCTTACAAGGAAAAAATAAAAAGTATTCACAAGATAATAGATGGCAAGAACTTTTGTATCTGGTACTTTAAAGGCACCTACATCTTCATCTGGTTTGCCATTGAAGGGCTGGTGACAGTTAGTCAGGCTCACTTTGTCCATGCAATGTCAATAAGCACCTAAAAAAAAAGATTCTTCATCTAATCTTTTAAAACTAGGACCAGGAATAGCAACATTTCTTATTCTTCCATATACTTCAGTTTATCGACTCCTTTGAAATTTTTTTTCCTCAACTGAATTATACCCTTAAGCATTCTCTAAAAACAGTGAGAGTCTGTATCTCCCATTCTGTCTACATATTTGTACTCAAAGAAACTGTAATGAATGATGAAATGTTGGGGGATTGGATTAGAACTGTAAATGTATTCACTTTCTCCATTACCTCTCTGCAAGAACTTCCAAAGGACTTGCTCCGAGCGACCAACTTCGTACCATCCAAGCAGAGTCCATTGCAGCCAAAAATCCTCTGGCTATTCCAGTTCCCATTGGCCAAAATGGCTGGTATTATAGGTTATAAAAAAAAAAAACAGAGAAAGGAAAAGCTTTCCTTTACTTAGGGAAAATTTTAAAGAAGTATCAACTACATATTCAGGCAGTAATCTGCTGGGAAATTATAACTCAGCAATTAGCTTCAAGCTCCACTCCCACTGGGTTAGAGGAAACCAGATGTACAGTGAACAGCTCATGAGCTCTCCCAAAGCCAACGTCCCTTCTATTTCCAACAATAATTCATAGCCTGGAGTGCCTTAACAGCTTCTCTTCAAGACAGTACTTTTTTAACCAACTACAAAATGCTAACTATTAGCAGGCCTACAGCAGGTTCTGTAGAGAGTCAACAAGAAGCAGATGGAGCAGACCAAACTTCAGAAAAAGCTCTGCACACATTTTCTTAAGCGCGATCATTACCATGCTAAAAATTCTGTTTTCCCAACACTCCCACCCTTCCTTCAAACCTCCCACTTTATCCTGTAACAGCAGCTTTCCTTACAGTGCCTCTCTGTCAGGCAGCACACATCTCAGCGATGCCTGCAAAGGTTTGTGCTCAGAGCTCACAGCAGGAAGCTGACACACACCTCCAGGAGGCTGTCCCCGACCAGCGCCACGAGGAGCTGGTGGCCGTTCTGCTCGCGCACCAGGGCCGCGTTCTCGGACGCGTACATGCACGTGAAGTCAAACATGGCCACGTCGGGCTGCCCGTAGTGGTTGATGGCAAAGTCCAGCGATGGCAGCTGCTGGTTAGTGGAGAAATCTGCTGCTTCCCTGGCATAGTTCAGCAAAGCCTCCTGGTCCACGTTCTCCCGGGAGAGCAAGACCTCTGTGTCGGCATGGTCCTGCCAAAATCAGCAAAGTAAAAGCGCCACGGTCAAACCCACAAGTGTTGTGTGAACATATTATAAGTTTCCCTGCATGCAGGCCTGCAGAAAAATTCTTCCCATAGGAAAGCATCTTTTTACTCTGTACAAGATCCTATAAACAAATCTCTGAGCTGTGTTCAAGGACAGAGGTTTCTCTGCCTGTCTCCTGATAATAGGAGATGGAGGTTTTTCTTCCTTTCAGCCTATGAGGTGAAAAGTTGTTATCTCTGATTGTGTAAGCTATTCTGGCATTCCTTGGACAGAGCTGGAAGCAGCAGCTTCAGTGCTCCAGACTGGGCAGATAACAGCCCAATTCTTTGAATTCTGGAGTCATGTTAATAAATCATATTTAGCCTTCTGATATTATTGCCAAGAGTCCTTTGTCACCACACGGACCACGCCAATACACAAGTTTATTTTAAGATTGGCATATACAGTAGTTGGCACTAAAATTCTGACAAATCCACTCATGCAAATTTGCCTGCTAATTTCTTTCGTTCCTATCTCTGTTAATGCTTCCAGGAGAAAATCTATAAACCTTTTATTGCAAACAGTAATCAGTCCTACTTGCATTTCTCACTGTGAAAGGGCTAAGAAACTTTTGAGCATTTTTCATTCCCATAAAATGAGGGAAGCTCAACTAAGCTATCAAATGTTCTTTCAGCCTATTTTATCTTAGTGTGAACAAAACTCCCGAATCTACAAAGGGAGACAAATTTGAAAAGGACAGGTTTTGTAACACTTGTCTGACGGCTTGAAATACTTCAGAAGGGTATTACCTGCCTTTTAAAACACAATTACATTCATGTTCTAAAATAACAACTGTATAAAAACACTATGTGATGGAGTAAAAGCATATTTTCCTACTTTCACCTTAGCAAAAGTAAATTGTCACTACAATTTTAGTTTACAGAGAATATAAGAGAAGTTAATACCCACATGCCGTATCACTCCTTTATCCAGCAAGCTCTGCTTTTTGGCAGTCATGACAAAGTAGTGGGTATCATCTTTGTAGTAGACAATGTTCTCCAAGTCAATGCCTTGTGACAGAACAAAAGACATGGCAGTGAAGGAACAAGTTAGGAGTTATGTGCAACAAATGTTCTACCAGAAGAAAGTAAATTGAAACTGCATGTTTAGAAAAAGTCAGAGAGAACGCCAAGCAACTTTCTTCCATGCTCTGGGTGACTTTAAAATCTAAATCATCAACAAAACCACAGACAACACATTTCACCTGCATAAAGCTACCTCTTAAAATCTATTTATCATCACTCTAAGGTTTGCATTCAGATGTGGAGTACAAAAAACAGAACTCTGGATTCCTGACCTCTTCCCGTTTAGGGCTCTGATTTCCTGAAAATCATAAGTAAATTCTCCACTTCTGAACCAAAATGACACATCTGCTTTGTACAGCAGAACAGCTGCAAAAATAGGGAAGTCAGACTTCAGAAGCAGCAAAGACTGCCTTGCACAAGATGCTTGTTTCTTGACTAAACACACAAATCTGAGCTGCAAAATTGTAATTATAAAGACAAATAGTTTTTACTGGAGATCTGTCAAGTGCTGGCAAACCTGTGGCATCTCGGAGATCCTGGAAGAACTTCTGGTTGAAGATGAAGGCCACACCACTGATCTCTTCTACTTTGGCTTCAGCTGTGGTGTTGCGGTTGATGAAGTTTGCTGTGATTGCAATTGCAAGTTTACCACGGAATTCTTTCCGGCGAAACCCTACAGAAAGGAGAAAGTTGCAAAAAAAACAACCAAACACACCTTCAGAGAAAGCTCAGTATGCCACACACAGGTGCACTCACAAAGTAAAGATAAAGAAGGGAATTGATGAGTTACAAACTGCTCCACAGAGGAAAGAACAATTGCTTCATGAGGAAAGTGTAGTTAAGGGAAAAAGCTCCCCACCACCCCGTCTCTCATGTCTGTTCCCAAAGCTGCAATTTCCATTAAAAACAAAAAAAGGGATTCTCTGCTACACAGAATAATATTCAACACCTCAGTTCCTACACCTGAAAGTAGGAGTGACAACACTACTCAGCTAAAGAAAAAATGTAGGAAAAATTATCCAGATCAAAACCCCTTATGTCTTTATTAGTTTAGAGGAAGAAAACAAACACCACACACGTCTTTGCTATAAATGGATTTTTACATGGACTTTTAGTCTCCCTTTCACTTGTCAAGTGTCTTTTCGGATGTTGATTGGCATGTTAAAGGCCACTTTTGTTCTAACAAATTTAAGAGTAAGTTCTGTTTGGAGGTGAATTATGAACCATTACCTTCTAAGGTGTTTCTCCTGCCATCCCCTCCAATGATTACTTCAAACTCATACTCAGACACTGGATGGGTTTTGGGGTGGACCAATGCACGCCAACCTATTCCTGTAGATAAACTCCCAGTTAACAACAATATAAATGGCAATAATAATAGAAAAAAAAACATATAGATGAAACCAATTCTTACTATCAATAAATCCTTCAACACATGATCAGTCAAGAAACCCTGCAGGACAGATACCTTGATGACAGGGCTATTCCTGAACTGTGCAGCAATTCCACGTGAATCAGAGGCAGACACAGCTCTGCTAAAACTCCCCTAATTCCTTTATGGGCCACTACAAACTTCTCTACTGCCTGTACAATTATTAAAAGGCCAAAAAACAAGTAAGCCACATCTCCTGTAGTGATCAGAGAACCGGTTTCACAGTGATACTAAAAGCACAACAAGGATTATTCACGAATATAAATATGCTCAGTGAATGCAAAGAAAGGAGCTGTTTCAAAATGTTATCAAAATGTTATGTAATAGGCTTAAGTATTTTAGAAGCAATTACAATTTACCATGTCTTGGTCTATTTCTGTGTAGTCCTTCTGGTGACTTTGTACAGTAACTAATTTGGATTTGTCACTAGAAGAAACAAATCCTACTAAAAATCCAAGCAAAAATGGATTAATAACTATTCTTATTAATGCAGCACGAGGAAAGGACTTAACAGCATAAGCAGAGTTAAGGAGTAGGAGCCTGTGTGTCCTACCACAACCTCTCCCTTCTCTACTGCCCATTTCAGTGCTACTTGCTTTCATTCTCCTGGTCCTCTGGAGGGTAAACGAGCCCCCGAAACTCCACATTGACATGGATCTCTATTCCCAAAATCAAGGCAACCTTCAAAAGGATCAGCTGGAGCTGACGGATACCTGCAAAAAAAAAAAAAAAAAAAGGCAGATGATAAAGAAATAGAAGAAAAAGAAAAGAGCACAAGTGCCCATGTGTGTCTGTGTGACATTACTGATACCCTGACTTAGAGGCTTTTTCTTCTTCCCCAGAGTGTTCCCAGCACTTCACCCAGGCACCACTGGTGTGTGGTATCACAGCATGCTAGGGAAATCCTACAGAGCTGAAAACCCAACCCTTTTCAAAGCATAAAGAGTAATTTTTCGATGTTTCAGTCCCCTACTCAGCAACAAGGGTAACAACCAGGACACGAGCTGCAGGAGGAGGAGGGAAGACAGCACAGGCAGGACTGCACTTGTCAGAGATGGCAAAGAGCCACTGGATCAGCCTGGCTGTAATACTGACCTGCACCTCCATCCCAACACCTCTGGGTTGGTCCTCACCACCTCTTTCCTCTTCAGGTAACTTTGGCAATGAGAATGGAAAATACAGTGTGCAAACTCAATTAATTTGAAGGAAAACACCTTATTGTCATATTTCAGATACTGAAATGAAAAAATCCTTCACCTAAACACTAATTTTAGCTGTGCTGATACACAAAAAACCACAAAATGCATAAAGACTGGATGAATAAAAATGAAAAGAAATTAGAAGGAAAAAGCAATCTGCAAGGCTGAAGTTATGAAGAAATCTTCCAGTTTTATCATTTGTTGCCAAATTAAAAAAAAAAAAGAGAACTCAGACTGGTGGGCAACACCTGACTGTGCCATGTACAGTCAATTTTGGGAAGAAAAAAGAAAAGAAAAATAACCCCTGCTCCACCAAAGCATTCAGCTTTCAAAGAAGACTGATTTAACAGAATTTAAAATTCATCAAGATTATTCTCAATTTTAAAATATCTATTTAGTCAAAACATATCTTCATCACTCTTCTGAAAATTAACAAAGCCAAAACTGTTCCTCCTTTCTCCAGACTAAAATTCACAACAATGTTCAAAAGCACGCACTGATTTTTCTTTACAAGTTGCTCAAGAGAAACAGAATAACGTGGCAGCTTCAGGAACGTATCAGCAAAAAACAGAAAAATTATCCATTTAAAAAAACCAGTTTGAGCTTTAAGTGTACTTTTCAGTGTAGCAACAAGCTATGCCTTAGGAATGTCTAAGAGATGACAGACAAACACTGCATGTTTTAATCTCATGACTAGCCCAGAATGCACGATGCAAAGATAATGCTGACTGGCACCATAAAAACCTGAGAGCAGGGAGTGGTGTAGGCTGAATTTTCATCCTCACTCCTTCCCCCCAGAAGAAGCAGTGCTGGGGTGTCCAGCCCTGGCTGTACTTACTGATATGGTCGATGGATCCTGCACAGAATTTGCCGTAAAACTTTTTGGCGCCGAGGCCCCTCAAGTCGTGGATGGTGAATGGCCACAAGTGCAGCACGTTATTTCTGGAGAAGGCATCCCTCTTCTCTATGACCACCACCTTGGCTCCCAGGAAGGACAGGTCGATGGCTGTACGAAGGCCACAGGGTCCAGCCCCAATTATCAGACACTGCAAAACAACCAGTGTGGTTATGGGGACGGTCGGTGATGGGACAGACGGAGAGCAGAGATCTCTGGAGTCAGTGCTGATCTTGGAGCATGCAGTTTATTTCACAGGGCATTGGTACAGGGGCCCTGCTGAGAGCTGCCAGTCCCAGCTCGGGGCAGGACCCAGAGCACGTCCAAAGGAGGGCAACGAAGCTGGTGAGGGGCTGGGAACACAAACCCTGTGAGGAACCACTGAGGGAGCTGGGGGTGCTCAGCCTGGAGAAAAGGAGACTCAGGGGTGACCTCAGCACTCTCTGTGACCCCTGAAAGGTGCCTGTGCTCAGCTGGGGCTGGGCTCTGTCTCCAGGCAGCACTGACACAACCAGAGCACACAGCCTCAAGCTGCACCAAGGGAGATTTAGGTTAGATATAAGAAAAAAGTTTTTCACAGAAAGAGTGATCAAGGACTGGAATAGCCTGACCAGGGATGTGCTGGAGTCACCATCCCTGGGTGTGTTTAACCAAAGCCTGGATGTGGCACTGGGTGCCAGGGTTTAGGTGAAGTGTTAGGGCTGGGTTGGACTCGATGATCTTAAAGGTCTCTTCCAACCCAGTGATTCTGGGATTCTGAGAGATGGAGTAAAAAGTAAGAGAGAGAGTAAAGAGTAAAGAGTAAGAGAGTAAAAGTATAAAAGTAAGAGAGTAAGAGAGTAAAAGAGAAGAACAAGAGAGCGAAGTTCCCGTTACAATGCATTAAATCTTCTTCTACACTGAATATTCTAATTTACACTAATCAATGTAGTACGACATACGAATCTTATAGCATTTACACATAGCTTATAAGAATCATTACATTACCATACTATGTTATATTTTAAACCCCAAAAACTACTCTTTGGACCCCTCTTGCCAAGCTGGGAGGGTCTGCTCTGACCCTGGGACTCTTGGTGAGGAGAAGGGCATTGTTTAATCAAAAGGGGATTGCCTTCAGCTGGCCACACCATTGTTCTTCTGTTGTTCAGTAACAGAGGCTCGGCATCTCAGACATGGAAACTTGCTTTCAATTCTATTTCACTTCTATGTTTCACATTCTCAAAGTCTAAACAGTCATATTTATAAGGCTTTCCTATTTCACCCTTCCCAACAAACCAGCACAGAGTAACTGGACAGTCCTTGGAGGAAATGGCAATGGCACTTCAGCAGCAGCTTCTGAGGCTCTCAGAAAGAAGTGCCCTTTCTCTGAAACATAAGCTGAAATTTCAGATCAGTCTTTCTATTTCTACCTGCCAAGTTCTGCCATTGACAAGCAGAGACCACGATCTGAAAACAAAATATACTGCAGAGCAGTGAACAGACTCAGGAAGCAGGCAAGTCAACTGTGTGCTTGCAACCCTTGCTCTAGAAAGAGCTGCCAAGTCATACTCTCCAAGCTACATAAGTACCTGGAGAACAGCAATATGTCTCAAGGCTTCTCCTGCTCACATTCTATTTTTTTCCTTAAAAAAACACAAAACAAACCCCAAAAAACAAAACCAATGACAAGTTTTCTTCCCATCTTCCAAACCCTGAGCGGGCCTTTCTTAAGAATATCTTCAGTAGCGTTGCAACAGCTGCAGCAGATAAACACAAGACACTCATGTTTTTAATAAACCATCATTTAGAGTAACAGAATAACAGAGTAGCCAATTCAGAGCACAATAACTTATGCCTTTGGTGGTGCTTTGGTGCTTCTACTACTGCAGCAAAGGAGACTTCAGGGAAGTAAACACCACATAAACAAAAACTTTGTGTGACCAGACAAGTCTTTTCTCCAACCCAACCTTTGTCATATGAAAGGTCTTTCACCTTCTCTTATCTTTTTCCACTCTACTCACAAACACCGTCAGATGCTAATAAACAACTCGAGAATGTAAAATACGTGCGAGTCTAGTGTTGAAGTACCTTCTGAGAACAGGATGATGCAGCAAAATACTTTCAGATTAAAAACCCAAGATAGTCAGGAGAAACTTCTTACCCACAGAAACTGAGGTCCACAGAGAAAGTGTTGGTATGTGCAGTCACATAAACATAGTACACAGTCCATTTCACCATCATGATTGTACTTTGATTTGTACCGTGTAAGCCAAAGATGCAGAATAAAGACTTTGTTACAGAGATGGCTGCTGCTTTGTGATTCTTTTTCACATCCTTATGGCTGCACAAGAAAGTTCTTTGAGAAATTCTTAATTATGCCAAAATTTAACTATGAGCCAGTGTTCTGTTAAACAACCAATCCCAAAAAGCAAAGTTTATGTTCAGTGGTCGTGCCCATCTGACAATTTTTACAGGCTGCCACATTCTCACCACTTACTCCCTGGGGCATAAACTCTGCAAGCCCCATGAAACTGCAAATGTAAAGCCTGAATGATGGAAAAGCAGTACAAGTTACAGCAGTGATGGCACAGCTATTGACATGCAAATTCCACGTAAGACTACTGAATATGATAAGAACTCACAGAAATCTGAGGGCAGAGATCCAAGTCTAGAGGAAAGGGAAGGGAATAACAACACCACTGCTTCTTTAGTGGCTTCAGGAACATGAAAGCATTTGGGACAAAAGGCACACCCAGCCTCTGAGCTAATAAATACCTAAATAAAACTGTATATGGAACAGGTGTCCATCTTGTCATTTGACATAAGGGATCTTCAATTAGGATCTACTAGATTCTTCCAATTGAATATTGCTTTCTTTTTAGGTAAGTGTAACTCCCAAACACCACCTTGTCTTTCTTTTTCTAAACTTTTCAGAAAATTAGCTCAGCATATCATACTTATTCAGGTAATGATTTTGCTTGGCTGACAACTACAATCTTCAAAGAGCCTGGATTTCAATAAGCAACAAGAACACACTGAATTAGGTGACCTTCCTTCTTTGACAAATTTCCACATATAAAATATTATGATGGAGTACACAACAGCAAAGAAATTGTACTAAAATCAGACTATTCAAACTCAAGTTTCATTAAACTAGTTGCCTGCAAATTTGTCTCAGGAACTTAAAGGGTTTTTTCCCCCCTCTCTATTCTTTCTCCCTGCCCTCATAGTAGGATATGGTTAAAAGCACTTAGGTTATGTTGAAGATTCTAGATATTCTGAATGTAAAATACTCAGGCAAGTAATTTATGGTCAAAGTTGCCTTTTTTTTAAATCCATCGCAAAAACATTCAATTATGTTGTTATAAAACATAAATTCTAAGCACAATTAAAAATAGAAAATATTCTTTTCCACCTCTAATGCTTCTTCTAGTTTCAGATGTCTCATAAAAACCCACCTTCTGGTACTCTCAGTCAGCAGTAACTCCATGACATGCCAAGTACAGCCAAATAAAGGCAGCTACTGTTATTATTCCTTGTTCCCTCTCCCCTCAGTGACTCCAAGCAATTGCTGCAACTCCCTGCACTGAAGCTGTCTCACCCCTCAAAAACACTTCTTGCTCAAGATCTTTCAGAGAGATTATATTAAGTTTCCAGTAACAACACCATGGTAATGGAACATAAAATGCAAACTGAAGTGCTGTATTCTCTGTATAACCAATGAAGAGAGAGCACCATTTATAACTATTTACATTTGAACAATCCATCATATCCAAGATGCTTTCATAAACTCTGATTATCTCAATTCTGATTAGCCTGGATGCTGGCCATGTGCACAAAGTGCCCAACTCCAGGCACAGCACCTCATCCCTGAACAATTTTTAAATGGCAATTAAGATCTATCCTACAAAGTATGAAAACTTCAGAACTGGTTTCTGGTCAAGTGTATGGAAGCCAGGCTTCCTAAAGAAATGACTGACTTCTGTTCTGACATGGATAAAACCCTAATCTTTATTTTAAATTCTATCATCTCTACATGCCCACTTAAATTTCTGTACCTTTTAATCAGCAGTTTGCAAATTACATTAAACATTAGGAATATGAAGCCAAGTGAGTTATGAAACATCAAATCACACATGACTCAGTTCTCAAAAGGCCTCTGCTTTGAACAGTTATGATTATCTCTTAGGAACTACATTTAAACATTTAATGACAGATACTATTTGGATAGGAAACAAGAAATTAATAGAAACATATATGAAAATATAAAAGGAATATATGGCGAAATTTGGTTTAAAAAATATGTCCACTGCAGTCATTACCCACTCCCATCACCGTGGTCCTTCACACCAACACCAGCAAGTTCTGAGGTTTCTCTCTCATCATTCAGTCAGGGACAGTCCCACATGGCCTCATGAGCTTCTCTGTCTATCTCACCACCACCCCACCACATGCTACTTCTACAATCACTCCCTTGATCCCAGTTCTCCAATTCCATTCTCACTCTCTTTAACTTGGCTTTGGTATATGAAATAGGTTAAGCTTTTTGGTGATACAAAATGCCAGCTCACAATAATTCAAGTTAAAAAAAAAAGTAAAATGCTCTGTGTGTGTGTAAAAGCAGGAATTCCTGCAGTAAATACCACACATACCAACCTTTTAAAAAGAATTGGTATGAGTTTCCACAGCATATTTTTTTACTTTGAACATAGAATATAAATTGATCACTTTCTAAATAATGGGAAACAGTCTGTTTTGCCAAATCAGTAGAAAAGTTTGGTTTTCTTGAGAGAGTCGTGAGAATTTTCAAATTAAAACTGGAAATTTCCAAACATGCATATTTTGTACCCTAGACTCCAACAGCACACATTCCTGTTACTGTCAAAATGCAAAAAGCAGTCAACCAAGATTAAAGGTTCACTAATTAAGATTTTCCAAGACATCTATCTATAGGACCGATGCCACAAAAACTTACAATGTAAGAACTTGCTGGCTGCTTCTCCAGAATAAAATACAAACATTTGGGTGGGCAGTCACATCTGGTGGTGACAAAAGGAATTTCTGATTGCTGATCAAATGCTAAAATTGTGAGAACATTCCTGAAACTTCCTTAGGCTTACAGTGACACCAGGCAACATCTTTCTACATCCATACCTTCTTACTGTGTATTCCAGAGGGACTGGGTAATACCTGCCTGGACCATGGTGACTGAACTGTTACATAAACATATTATAAGTTTTTCTGCATGTAAGTTTGCAGAAAATTCTTCTCATGAGAAAACACTTTTTTTACTGTTTTTTATTTTGTGTAAGTTTTTGTAAACAAATTTTTGAGTTGTGTTTTAAAGACATCTAGATTTTTCTATCTGTTTCTTAATATAAGAGATAGAAATTTTCTTCCTTTCAACCTATGAAGTAAAAAGTTGTTATCTCTGATTGTGTAAGCTACTCTCGCATCCCTTGGACAGAGCTAGCCGCTCAAACCTCTCATGCTCCAGACGAAGCAAATAATAACGCAAATCCTTTGTATTATAGAGTCATGTTAATAAATCATATTTAACCTTAATATTATTGTCAAGAGTCCTTTGTCAACATACAAAGCACAACAACACTGAACCTCTTACCTTCGTGTTGGCGCATGCTTTCCCCTTCTTGTAGTCCTTATGGCTGCCTCTTTTATCCAATTTGGCCCACAAGGCTTTGGCTTTCCAGTAATTGAGCTTGGACTTGAGTTTGTGATAGAAGGAACGATAGTCCTTGGGCTTTAGTTCCAGGTGGTCACAGAGCTCCTGGAAAGCCTTGAGAGTCCCCTTGCAGGTGGAAGCTTGGACAAATCTGTCAAAGAGAACGTGAGCCTGGTTCACCTTCTCATTTTTACTTTCCTCCATGCTTCACACGTGGCAGCTGCCCAGGGGGGCAGCTGTGCTCTTCCAGTCTGCCAGATTTCCCGATGTTGTTCTGCTGAGCCACTTTCAGCTCTGGCTTACGAGCATTATTAACCTATAAAATAAAAAGAAGAAAGTGTAACTAAACTTGCTCTTTTTCATTCCAAAGTATTGTCTAAGCCTGCTGAGCTGAGAGCCCAGATTCCCAATCAGTTCTCAGCTGACTGACATCCCAAGGATTTCTACCCAAGCTGACTGAAGCAGAGGCTTCCAGAGTTCACCGAGTCTCACTGCAGACAGTGGCACATTTCACATCCCTGTTAAATCACAAAATACTTTAACCTGCGCCAGTGCCTTGGAAGTTTTATCAAAACTCATTCTGCATGAAGAGCAGAGAAGTTACAAGTAAACAGGCAGATGTTACACGGTGTCTGGAAGAGGGCAGAGGTTGTAAAACAGAAAAGGCAGACATACTATGTCACAGTTACTGTGTAACACCACAACAAGAATTATGGGCTGGTCTTAAAAACATGATTGCCACAAAGCACTTTAAGAGTTGGTATTTCATCAGTAAAATAAGCTTTGGTGCCTTCATTCTAAAAAGGCACATGTCTTTGGTCATGAAAATAGAGATGAGAGAGGATGGCACAGCACCAGCTGATACAGAGTCCTTGCCAAGACTGGGTTTTGCACAGTGATGGTTACTGTGATCTTAAAAGTAAGTTAAACCTGCTAATAGCAATCCATTTCTTAGGAAAATATGTCAAGGCTGAAAAAAGAAACTCTGTCTGTGTTGCATTAGGCAGTGTTAACATTTCCTTTACCTATAGCCTACACACACATTCCTGTCTGTAAACGAGCAGCGTAAGAGTAAAATGTGACCAGTACATGATCCTTTTAAGATTCCCATACTAATTCCTCTATTCTGTGGTTTTCAACCTCTTTTGATATGCAGGTCCATACAAAACTTTAGGTGGTAGCTGGGGTCTACTTTAATCTGCTGGGGCAGATCTGCTCTCATGAGCTCTGCTGCTCGTTTCTGGGATCCCTCAGAAGCAGGCTGGAGACCTACAGAATTAATTGTTTAGACCACAATTAGAGATTTCCTTTAAAGCATAGGTATCCTTTCTTCCTCTCTCTCTCTTTTACATAGAGTAAACCTTTTTCTTTCTTTTATACATAATACAAAGTACATACACTAAATTACCCTGCTTGCTGAGAAAGAATAGTTCTGTTTGCCTTCAGATATGGGAACATATGCACAAATTATGGAACTGAAAGCACCTCTGAGGTGCTTTTTGCCCTTTGTTTTTTTGCAAAGGGTATTAAGGCAAAAAGGGAAATATGTGGACTTGGATAAAACTTTTTAGATTCTCACCAGCTCTTTTCCTGCTTCCAGCAGACAGGAAGCCAAGCCAAACATTACAGCTCATGTCTCTTCCCCTCCCATATGACAGCTCTCCAGCAGTTTATTTGGGCACTCCTGCTTTTCAGCCTAACATGGTATTTATTGTTTATGTTTAGAAACAGTATAAGAGACCTGGAAACCTTTACATACAGCCACAAACTAGTAGTTTTTTAAAAATAAAAGTTCCTACAGATGTCCAAGTACAACAGTGGGTTATAATGCAAAATGCAATTCTAACTTTTATGAGCACAACCATCTTAGAGGACCCAGTACCCATGAAGCTGTTTTTCTAATAGTGATAATAGTTTCTAATAGTGGCTGACAGTGACGGCCATGTTATCAGTACTACTCACTAAGCAAATTGCAACTGCTTTCCTTATTTTCCATTTTAACTTCACTGTTGTGAAGCTGGAAACATGTTCCTGGCCTGCATGTCAGGGAAACCACTGCACTGCTACAGAGGCCTAAGCCATAGAACCCTAAAATGGTTTGGTTTGGAAGGGACCTTAAAGGTCACAAAGTTCCAACGCCTCTGCCATGGGCAGGGACACCTCTCACTACACCAGGTTGCTCAAAGCTCCATCTAGCCTGGCCTTGAGCACTCCAGGGATGGGGCATCCACAGCTTCTCTGGGCAATCTGTGCAGTGCCTCAATGCCCCACAGTAAAGAACTTCTTCCCAATATCCAAAACCTAAATCTGCCCTATAGATGGGGCATCCAATTCCCCCTTGCCCTATCATTCATGTCCTTCTAAAAAGTCCCTCTCCACCTCTCTTCTGGCCTGACCAGGTACTGAAGGCCTGTGTCTCCTCTTTTGTTCTCAAGAATAATATTATAATGCACTCCAACAAAACACCTCTAATGCTGAAGGAATCATTTCAGTGTCTCTGTGTCATACAAACACAATAAAATACCTACAGTCTAAAGTCATATACCTCATTAATCAGCACAACATCCCAAGCTGAATACTCTTATGTTTCCCCCCTTCCTGCACCCCCACTCCACCACCCAAACACTCACTTTACACCAGTGCTCTGGATGACTGGGACTTCTTCAGAAAAAGCAATAGAAGTTACATGACCTAAATTTAGTGGAGTCACAATTTAGGTCTGCTAGTTCACATTCCACTACTGATATACCCAGATGTAAGGACAGCATAGGGATCATTTCTTACTCTTGCTTCTCCCATAGTTTTTCAGCAAGGAAATGAAGCAGCATTGGTTTAGCACTGCTCAAAGACCCCAAAGTTAAAACCCAACCTCCTTTCACTCTAGGAGCTTACTGCTGTGTGCCCAAGGTTTGCCAAGCCAGCAGCCAAACCTGCAGAAAGCAGGTCATTTGAGCCAGCACATTCCAAGGGGTATCTTAGCAGGGCAGCTCTGCCCAAATCCCGTTTAACACAGCCTGGGAAATCAGTTATGCCCACAGGTGAAACACCAAGGCTTCAGTCACCACATTAGGTCACTCCCTAGAACTCTGCATTACTGATGTAAACACCCCGAGCTCTTGGAACTCAAGAGCAACACGTCAGAGAACATGGAAATTACAGGAGGAAAGCAAGGGCAGGCAAGAATTATTTGCCAGGTTTCCAGGGTACTTGTGTGCCTGCTGGCTGTTCTGCAAGCCTGCAGCATCCTGCATGTTTTGTCTCGAGGCAGCTGATTGCTGACTCAGATGCTCTGTGAATTCCTTGGCTGCGGCTTGGGCAAGAAAGACAAAGCCCGTGGAAAAACGCATGCAAGAACAGTGTTCACGTTGCTATTTACAATAATAGCAGGAGGTTGTCACTGACTCATGGCTCCAAGTACCCTCAGGATCTCCAGTACTCGCCCGGGACAAAAGGAACCAATGGAAAACACAGTGATGCAGGCAGTGAATAATGCCAGGTGGTGGTTCCTTCTCACAGGCACCACAGATGCAGGAATATGAATATTTTATCAAATGCATACACGAGAAAGAAAGCCCAGTGCCCTACTTCTGCCAAAGGCAAGAGATAAGAGGAGATTTTGCAAATTCTACACATAATGAATTTGGTTGTACAAATTGAAGTTCTGCAGCAAGTGTTGCAAATGCAGGGCTTAGATATTTCAGGCAAATAAACCCCCATTACACTAGTCACCACCCCCTCTACATTTCCATCCTAATTTTGTTCAAAGTGTTCATTCAAGCAATGACTTGAGCCCAGGAAAAAAATAAAATACTACGGGAATGTATTTTTCAGCCATCTCCTTTTTCCCATCAGAAATTATTGAGTTAATTCCATCTACATTCACAGCTTGTTCTCTCTACCCTAAATCAGGAGTGAATAAAACATATGCCAAAGTAACTGCCCAGCTGCACTTCAGAATGCTGAGTTTCTCTGAGCACAATGTAAATGCTTTCTTACATTTGAGTTATTTCACAGCCAGGCAAACACCACAGATGCACCCTTGACAGACAAACCTCTGAGTCAGGCATCAAGAAGAAGAGGTAATACCATATGGAATTTGAAAGCAAACTGGTCCATGATCATAAAACTACTCTCCAGCAACATTCCCTATGCCCTTGCCTCCCTTTCACGGCCCCTTCTGTAGCTTGTGCCTAAGCAAGGCTCAGTAACATGCTCTGCAAACTCCAAGATTACTGCAGTGCCTAGGCAGCCAGGACACACTTGCAACTTGGCTAGCAAAAGCCTAAGCACAGATTATAGTTAAGCTCATGCTACAGACAGTGGGGACACCTATTTTTGTCTCTCTCCTCCACCCAGGCTCCAGTTTTTCTTGTAAGAAACCAATTACCTTTGAGACCCTTATTCCTCGTTGAATCTGGTTGAAATTGTTCAAAAGTTATTAAGGATGAACTGAAAAGCAGATGAACAAATGGCTCAGTCCTGTAAGCCTCCCTTCTTTAGGAAGCCAAACACAAAAAGAAATCTTTTATTCCAACAAATGAAAAAGCTCTGTTTTAATTTCCAATATGTAAATTCTTTTCCATTTAGCTAAAACTGAAAAAAATTGATTTTCTACAGTATGTTCATGACTTTCTAAATGATCACAGGTATCAAAAAGCGCAGCTCTAGGGCAGCGTAAGACTGTGGAACAGATGGCAAAAAGAAGACAATTTTGATAAGAAAAGCTAAAGCCAAAACTGGCAACTATTTTAGCTCCATATTAGGCAGACCAAGAAGGGGAAAGCAGG
This sequence comes from Leptocoma aspasia, assembly GCA_013399835.1. Lineage (NCBI taxonomy): Eukaryota > Metazoa > Chordata > Aves > Passeriformes > Nectariniidae > Leptocoma > Leptocoma aspasia. The sequence goes on along the minus strand of VXAX01006201.1, from coordinate 139,315 downwards.
AGGACAAAGGCGTGGTTGCCATTGTTTGCAGCTTCCCTTTTACAGCAGATGGAAAAGGGGCACGGCAGCACTGCCCACGGTATGGTTTAACATGGGTTTTAGAGCTGTTCTCGTTCGTAACATTCAAGACTCAAGTAAATAAGCTGTCAAAAAACAGCAAAAAAACAACAAAAAAATAGGTTTTAATACATCTATTAAACTTGATCTGGTCACTTCTGCCCACCACGTGGGAGAGAGTCTTTCAAGTCTCCACCTCTTTCCTGTCTACCCTCCCTCCCAAGCTAGGCCAGAAATGGGAGAAAGAGAAACCAAATATGAACTTGACTGCAAAGACAAGAAGCTGTTCTTAGCACATACACAAACAGTTCATAGAATGCTCATGTCAAGAAAAACTCAACCCAGTACTGACTTGAGAAGAAATGCTAATTATACACAAGAACATGGAAACATACAAACACAGAAGCAGTTACAGAAAGTATTTTGGTTCCCAAATTTCCTTCCAAACAGAAGGAAAAATCTGTATGTTGCTGATTACTAACCATTTCTTCAATGCCACAACACAACTACTGAAAGCATTTAACCTACAAAATACAACATTTTCTTTATGAGAACTCAAAAAACATTCTTTGCTGCTGCTGTCATACACAACTCTTGGATCACAGCACCCCCTACACTGAATGAACACTAACAAAGAAAGAGACCGAGAAACAGATCAATGCTTTTCTTTGGAAGAAAAAAAAAGGAATTATACCAAGGAAGAGGTAGCTGTCCCCTTAGAGGATGACAAGGGAATAACAGTAGGACACCTGGATAGGTGTCATTCTCACACCATGATATAACAGAGCAACACAGCTGAATTCCTTATCTGAAGTGCTTTGAAGCCGTTCCCGATGTTATATTTCAACATAGAAATGCATCCTAAAGTTAGTTCCCACCCAGTTTTACAAGCTGGATTTCCCCAGAGCTCTGCAAACATTATCTAATAACCCTCGGAAAGTGCCTATTTAAAAAACAAAACAAAAGAAAGGCACCTAAAATTACCAGAATGACATTTTCACAAAAAAAAAAAAAAGTCATAGAAACACGACTTCAAATGGGGATAAAGCAAATTGTTTGCCTTAGCACAGCAAGGTGTATCAGCTTTTGACACCATACAGGACATGGACCCATTCATTTTTCCAAGCCAACATGCTGTCTATGCCACAAGAAACAGCAGCTTTTTGGAGAAAAGCTTTGATGAACATTAGAGAACAAGAACACTGTTCTGCCCCAATTAGAAACTCTGAGCAGAATGAAGACTGGAGGGTACAAACACACTCCAACAGCCTCTGCAGCCCAGTGAGCCAAATCCTCTGAGATCTCCAGATTCTGCTGGTGCACTGATCACCCCAAAACATCCCATGGCACAGGGAGAAAACAAATAAAGCCTGTACTTGTATTTCGAAAAAAAAAAACCTCTCATTAAAGAAGTTCTCTAATGAAACTGACATGAACACATTTGCAAAAGTTTATGTAAGTGAAAGCTTCTATCTGCCACAATCTAGCACCAAAACACAGACTGCAATGACCACAAAAGTGATCACAAAGGAGAAAAGAGAATCAACAGAAACAAAGAGACAGATAGAACCATAGGATCTGCAACTGACAAGAGGATAAATATCACCAGTCTTTATTGAGCACATAAAATGGTTCAGAAATCCAAAAAAATGAAAATGTCTAGCACCCTCCGTAGCATTTGCTTGCTCTCTCTTATGTGTACTTGCCTCCACCTAATGTGCTTCAGTTCTCCCTCTCATTACCTAATTAGCAAAGGGAAAGGAACAAAGCTGGTGAAGGGCCTGAAGCACAGGTCCTGTGAGGAACACTTCATGGAGCTGGGGTTGTTCACCCTGGAGAAGGGGAAGCTCAAGAGTGACCTTATCACTCCCTACAACCACCTGAAAGGAAGGTGTAGCCAGGTGGGGTCAGCCTCCTCTCCCAGGGAACAAGTGAGAGGACAGGAAGACAGTCAAGCTGTGCCAGGGGAGGTCCAGACTGGATATGAGGAGGAATTTCTTCAATGAAAGGGTGGTCAGGTACTGGAACAGCTGCCCGGGGGAGGTGGTGGAGTCCCCGTCCCTGGAGGTGTTTAAGGAAAGACTGGAGGTGGCACTCAGTGCCCTGGTCTGGTTGACAGGGTGGGGTTTGGTCACAGGTTGGACTTGGTGAGCTCAGAGATCTTTTCCAACTTAATTGATTCTGTAATTCCCCCTTACATACGTCAAAGATTAATTATCACCTAGAGTCACGGGATCCAAACGAGGCTGAATTTACCAAAGCCCCCTTCATTTGCATCAGACATTAAGAGAAATATTTAGCACTTCAGAAGCAAGCTCAAAGACTGGTCATTTGTGACAGCATTTATTTAAACCACAGCAGATTGATGCCTAGACTTTCAACTCCAGAGCTCACCCCTCAGTGGTTTGGCAAATCCAGACTCTCACAAAACATTCCAGTTACAGACAGTAAAAAATGGGAAAGCAAGTTTTATTTGTGCTGCTTCCAACTCTCAGCTGTAATGGGGGTGGAAAAGAGGCAGGCACTTCCTGAAAGGAAGTGGTGGATGACAAGGGAGTTAGAAAACAGGATTAGAAGATTCCTAATTTTGCCATTTTTACACAGTCAGCTAGGTATGGCATCCCAAATCCCCTGCACAGAGCAGTTCAAACAGATTACAGATTATTTAGTGGATGTGTAACCATTTTCTTTGGAAGAAGACCGATTACAGAAAGCAGAGGAAGTTCAAAATTTTGGAATCTTCTTCCCTATACACATCTTGCAAAACTCTTTTGGGAGCCAAGAAATCTAAGTAAATAGACATTTGAATAAAAGAGCTGCAAAGATTTCTCCGACCCACAAACCACCATTCAGAGACTGCTGAACTTTAAAAAAAAAAATCCAAATCCCAAGCTTTATTCTAGGACAAGTTCAGGAAGCGTTGGGATCATGCTATAACCCATGGTGCAACCTTAGGCTGTATAATTACCACATAAAAGATATATGCAGAATAAAAAAACCAAAAACAACAACAAAAAAATAGGACCTTAAACCCAGGCCTTCAGAACTGCCACCTCCTTTCCCTTAACAAGAAATGTCCAACCAGGAACAGCATCTCAAGACTCACCTGCAGATGAGGTCACTGGTAATTTGTCACTGCATCCCAGCTATCCAATGCTCCAATCTGTCCCCAGCCCACACATGGCCAGTAAGACCTAAGCTCCCCCAGAGCAGGCTGACACCCTCAAGCCTCACTGCTGCCAAAGAAAATCCCACAGTGTGTTTTTATAACCGTTCATGGGTGTACCCTGTAACTCAAACCACTACCCCAGCCTTCCTTTCTCCTTCCAAGTTATGCATGAAAATATGTGCTCTGCAGTCTGTCTGTACACCTAAAATCAGAAATGACAACAACAAACTCCATGGAGGTTAGCTCAGGCTGGTTCTGAACGCCCCGCAGGCTTCACAGCTATGTACCACCCTCCCACACCAATCACTAGATTAGACCATAATATACAATTAAGCAATTTCATTTCATTTTGCAGAGGTGGAGAATTACACACCTCAGCAAGAGCACTACTGACTGAGCAGAGTCTGAACCAAGCAGGATTTGAAAGGAATCAGAAGGAGACTACTTTCCATCGTGGCTTATCTTTTTGGTAAGACTCCCTATGGAGTTACACCTCATTTTTACAGTAAAACTTATTTATGAGACTCTAACGGCATGGGGCTTCTAGATAACAGGACAGATACTGAACATGTTCAATGGACACAATGTTAAATCCCAATTTGTCACACGAAGAAAACACACTCACACATTAATCCTATAACTTTTATTCCATAAATTAGATGATTTGGTTGAAGTCTATTCCACACATCCCACAAACCTCCTCTATAACCTCTCCCAGGCTGCATTCCTGTAGACATGACTCTAATTTCAGAGGGAAAGAAAGTCTTTATCCCATCCTTTCCTCAAAATACTCTTACTAGGCTTACATTTTGGAGTTCTTGACAGTATGTTAAACTTCGTTTAGTGTTAATCCTTGATAAATTTACTCACGTAAATCCTTCCTCTTTCCAAGATAAGAATACCAACCCTTTGCACACTGGCACGCTCCACAATCCTCAGTAAGGATGATAATTTTAAAAAGTGAAGCAAAATCCAACCCTTAGGAACTAACAAACTGTGAGACCATCAAATGACAACTGATGAAATCTAGCAACTTAAAAGTTTGTCTCTGTTACACAATCTGCTGTGTCTAATGCTTCCCCATCGCTCATTTTCCCCATAGGTACAAGGAAAGCTTTCACCAGGAGACAGGAATGTATTGTAACCAAATAACCAGTTCAACATTTTGGCTCAGTGTTGACAAACAGACAGAACAGAGAGTTTGCTTTTTCTCACAAAATATACCAGAATCTTGGAAAGTAATCCAAACTGTAGGCAGAGAATGGCAAAACCAAAACTCGCAACATCCGACTTTCAGTTCAGCTGCGGGTATCAGATAATACCAATTGCACATATTGTACATGGGTTATAAATAGTAACCAGGCAGCACCTTCCCCACTTGGCTGGACATTTGACTCTCAGTAAACACTGAGCAGTTTCAATTGCCCAGATAGCAATTTCCCTGCAGCCGTGGAACCCACAGGATGCCTCTCTCAGCAAAGACCATGCCAAGCTCAGCGCCTGGAGCGAACGAAAATCTGTTAGGAAATCAGTTAGAGGAAAGAGGTGGAGGTGGTTCTGTGATTTACTCTCCTCTCCCTGAGGCTTTGGCAAGCAGCTCCTGGAAGAAGATGGCAGTCATCACTTCCAGAGGCAGACATTACCAATCTCCTCTACAGCTGCACTGGTGGGGACATGAAAAGACTTGGTACGAATTAGTCAGAGATTAAATCCAAATCTAAGTGTAAAGATGCCATCAGCAGAATTTATTCCTAGTAGCGAGGACACATCTCTCTTTGCCTTTCATCCTCAACGACTGTTCTGTCTAGTCTTTTTAATTCCATCCTCCTCTGGATAAAGGCCATTCCTCTGCAAGGATATCTGGGGGTCTGAGGCAGACAGCTGGGAGGTTCAGCTGAGGATATCTGACAGAGAAAGTAGCCCTGTGAGGGGGTACAAGCATTCCCTTTGCTTAATGTGAGTCTGAGAGCCCTCACCAAGGGAACTATGAGCACTTTTTGTGCAACACACCTGTGTGCACTTTGTTAGCAGGCAAAGCTCACCACGCTCACAGATTGCATTGTGAAATGAGTGCCCAGCATGGTTTGACAGGACTGAGGCACTGCTTTGCTCCTGTGCTGCTCACAGGCCAGGATCTGTCCCCTAGGGCAGTCCAGCATTTCCACTGGCAGATGATTCAGTTCTGGACCTTGGACTCAAACTGTGTAATTTCCATAATCTCTTATTCCATAACATCCTGTATTTGAGCACTAGCCAGAATGACCCTTTTCCAAAATGCTTTTAATGCAGCACGAAGGAGCACAAGAGACTGCAGGTCACTTGTGACTGTCTCAGTGACAATACCAACAGGCTGCTGCTGGTGTATCTGGAAAAGAAGAACACTGAAATTAAGAAGTATTTTCCTCAACTTCATTCAACTTCTGCTTTCAGGCTCAGTCAGCCAGAATAGACTGGTAGCAGAGCACAGCTCTTAAACTGGGAATGACCAAGAGTGGTGGCAGCACCAGAGCAGCACAGCAGCTGCTTTTCTGGAAATCCATACAGTGCTCCTGGAGAGCATTACCTGCACAGAACAGCCTGGGGTCTTCAAGACCTGAAAACTACCCTCTCTCTAGTTGCTCACTGAAAGCAAACCATTTACTATCTACCTATTTACTATTAGTTTATGCTAACAGAAACAAATACTGCTATTAAGAAAGCTTAGTTTTCTTCAATTTGAGAACTGAGAAATATAAAGGATTTGTTTCTTATTACACTCGGAGCTACCAGTAAAATCCATGTCTACTCTCCACTCCTCTGTCATTTCCCATACATACACACCAGAAATTATCATGTGTTTTTTCCATGGACTCGAAAGATCTGGCTAACTGTAGAGAAAAGTTTCTTATTTCCTGGGGCAAACCAGAAAACTCTTCAGTATTTGGTTCTTTAAATACTTGGGAGTGACCACAAGTAATAACCAATCTTTGCTTTTAACCTTTCATTTCTGTAACACTCCTGTTTATTTTCTAGGATAGAACAGACTATTCCAGTTGGAAGAGCCCTACAGTGATCATCTGCCTGGCTGAACAAAAGTTGAAGTGTGCTGTTAAGGGCATGGCCATAATAAAAGTTCATTTCCCTTCCCTGGCTGACACCAGTGGCTGGGCACGCACATTTTGTGGCAACTTCTGCATTATGTTCTGTAACTATAGGGAATAACAGGGAAATGCTCATTTGAAGAGCAAAAAGCAGACAAAAGGATCTAATGCTGATAAAAATGGGCAATTTCCTACCCTTATCACACTGTGACCAGTGAGATTATTAATGCTTTATGTCTCATCCCTGTTATCAACTCAGACATTTCTTCCTGAGCCAGTTGTTTTTATGATCAATAGCTTTCTTTTAATTTCCAGGCCAAGTTTATACCTCTCTGTTCCTGTGATGCTGCTGACCTATGCATTAGCTTCCCCTCCTTTTGCACATATATTTATAGGCAATGCCACATCTCCCCTTGACCTTCATTATGCTAAGGTCAAATCAAGCTCTCTTGGACTAAGACAGGCTTTTTTTTTCCCTAAGCTGCTCGAGGAAAAAACTGCAAATGGTTGGGTATGGGGTTTAGGAGTTTGAAAGGTGGGAAGGTTGTGTGATGTTAAGAAGAATTATAGCTGTACAGTGTGTTTGACCAGATGAGTTCTCAGAAGAGAATGGCACAACAGGGTGTACAGTACATCCCTCTCCTGCTCATTCTGGGATTGCTTTAGCCTCTTCCACCTCTAATCCACTCTGTGATTAATGTACTCATTGGTCACAGGAATCACTCTTTCTCCTTTCCTGGTTATTTCCTAGTGAAAGGCCATCAGATTGCCTCACACTATTGAATTTAATTTCATGTGTATCCTACAAGTTCTAGTTCTTTCTACAGAATACCAATGTAAAGGTAGAGTTGGTCTCACAGGCAGAGAAATACAGCCCTGATCCTTTAAGAGCAGGAACAGGAACCCTTTCCCCCCAAACTAGTTTCTTCCCCTTCTAAACACAATTTGGTCTTTCTGTGAAAGAAACAAATATAGTATTTGGATGCAGCAGTCTTTTCAGAAAAGAGATGCAATATCAAGGCTATGGGCCAGGAGACTGGTGGAGCTTCATGTGGAAGATTCCCACAGGCTGTGGTCAGCACCTGTGATCAGCCCTTCCAGTCTCCTCTACTTCCTGACCTACTTATACCAATAAAAAAAAAAAAAAAAAAAAGGGTAGAACACCACCAGGAGTGGCAGAAAAATGTGTTGGCTTTTGTCCTACAACTCAGTATTTGAAATCAGGCAAGTGGGGTTCTAGAGCACTCTCCAACAAGAAAAGCCCAAGGCAATTACTCAGTTTATTAAAAGAACCCAGTTTTCTGAGACTGAAAAGAAACAGACCATGTGCTAGGATTTGCCTCCAAACCAGTCCAGGGCTTTGATATTACTGCATAGATGTAGACATGGCAATATACACACAACTGATGTGCCAAGCCAGAATCACATGCTCCTTATCATGACTGCAAACATGTATGCAAAGCAAAACAGCTTTATTGAAGGTTCACTGAAGGCTGTGCAAAATTATCATGTTCAAGGCCTTTAGCTGCGTGAAGCTGAATTTCTGTGAAAGCAGCTGATACTGTAGCCATTTCTGTAACCCTCTGTCCTCTGCCAAGTGTTGTGTGGGGTGGGAAGGAGTGTGAGGGAGGCGACCCTGTCATCTGAAGCTCCGTTTCCTTGACAGGATGGATGAAATTCTGCTTCTTCCTCTACTTTAAAGAATTACAGCCTTGAAAGCTGAAGGTGGCAAGAGACTTCCAGAACTTTGCCTGTGTGCATGGAGCTGCCAGAAACAGTGTTGTTTGGAAAGGCTGTTCATACAATTTCAAGTGCTTTTGGGAGAACAGCTTACTAAAAGCTGCTGGTACACTCCTGCTTGTTGTTTACTTTGGAAAATGAAATTTGAATGTTGTTTTCACTCAATGACAAAGCTATGCTATGCAAAGAAATACTTCAGGCAATTTATGCCACATCTGTGTCCCCACAGCTAATAAAGGAATGTAAGATGACTACAAGATATGCGGGTATAATCACTTCACCAAATTACCTAAGAGAATTTAAGAGATAAGTACTGTTCTAAGTGCTCCAAGCATATATTGTATGCTGCCCAGGAGTCCATTATCCCAAAAGAAGAAAAATTATTTTGTGTCTTCAAATTGCTTTAGAAATATCTAAAATACCCCAACAGTGTGGTTGATTCAGCATTGCTCTAATCTGATCTTGAACAAGCTTGGTTTTCCCTTTTCCACATATGCTGTGGAACAGTAACTTCACTTTCATTAGTCCCCTGGCTAACTCCTTATATCTGACAGTAATGCAGCCATTAAGCAGATCAGCAGGGTCTCAAGTTTAACAGAAAGATCAGTATTTAGACATGCCTGTGACTTCAGCCCAAGGTTGCTGGCACATTTATAAACAACCATAGATTGAGATGCAGTAGTGTCTTAGAGAAACAGAACAAAGCAGCAAGTATACAGCATCCAGCTGTAATGAAATGTGAAACTCTGCCCTTGACAAGCATAATGCAGCATTGTTCACTGGACAAAACACACTCACAAGAGGTTGCTCCCTTCTGTAGCTTGGAGTGCTACCTGTTGCAGTGCTTCCACGTGCCCTTACACCCATCACACTTGGTGGTTTTGGACAAAACAGCCTGCCAGGCTATGGCATAGGGGGTCTAGAGCTCATCTCACTGTAGACTGTGGGGAGTAACCCTGAGGTTACTCAACACTGAGGTATTTCAGGAACTCACAGGACACCCTGGAGACAACATCTGTGTGTGTCCAGGTAACACACACCCTGTCCATGGACTCAGCCAGCATTTACTGACTCTGTGTGTCCAGATGTAAGCATTAGACTCCCACATTCCTCTGCTCCAGAGGACAAGGCAGCTCACTTCTAGCACAGAGCTATTTATTAGCTACACCACATGCCACATTAACGTGAGCTTATGTAAGTAAATTCAGAGCAAGGTAACATCTAATGAAAATGGCCAACAGAACAGGTACCTTGCTATTAAAGGCTGCTTTCTCTGGAAGAACTTAAAGCCACGTAGGGAATGTGTGGGAGAAGCTGACAACACTACAAAGCAACCTGCATCAAGGCAGGTGTGGATGCAAAACACCTGCAAACAAACTCAATCCATTACTGAAGGTGAGTTTGAGTTTCACTTAGAGCTGAACATCACACAGTCTGTGCCCACATCTATTTCAATCCTACCTCAGGTCAGCCTGACAAATGCTGGGTGTGATGTCCACAGACACACAAATGACCACCCCAAGTGAACAAGAGCAGCTTTCACTCTCTGTAACTGCAATGACCAGGCTGGGTGGCTCATTCTCCCAGCAGTCTTCCCTTCAGACAGAATGGAGCACAGAGAAGCTTCCAGCACACTCCTCTCCTGGCTTCCTTCACTGAACACAAGTAGTTAAAACCCATCCATAGAAAACCAGCCCATGTGCATACAGAAAAAAACTAGTCTGTCCCAACTAGGCTACACCTAATAACTGGAGTCAGTACTAAGGTGACCCAGACAGGATTAAGCTGGAGGCCTGCCACACCATTAGCTTTCATCAGATCAGTATTTGGCTGCAGAAGAAGACAGACCATTTCTTGAGGAAAGGCATCCATGTTTCCTTTTCTCTCCTTGGTTAAGAAACTTGATTTTGTTGTTGATTAGGGAAGTACACCAATCCATATTGTTTAAAACTCTTGCTTGAGGAGTAGGTCAAACTAAGAAATTGTGAGTCAAAAAACCACAGAATAATTAAGGTTGGAAAAGACCTCTGGAGATTGCCTAGGTTGATCCCACTGCTCAAAGCAGAGTCAGCTAAAACAGGTTATTCAGGACTGTGCCCAGTCAGGTTTTGAGTATCTCCAAGGATGGAGTCACAAGGGATGCTTTAAGCCTAACATAATACCTCTTGCAACAGACAGACCTGCATATTTAACCTCCAGGCAGATTAATTTTTATGTAACGAGAGGATAGATACTCAAGTCCCAGCACACATCACCCTAAAAGGTAAAGTCAAGGGTGCCAAATGCAGCAAGTCACTTTTTCCCCTATATTCATGAAACTCGTATGGTCCTCAGATTTCCTCCTTACCCTGAAACAAACTCATTTGTTTATCCCAGGGCTAATGGAACATTAAGCAAAAGAGAGCTTTAACCCATGAAGACAACACATGAAGCTTCTCTAGCAGATAGTATCGAAGCTCTGAATCCCATTTTACATTCTACTTCCTAAACAAAGGCAACACCTAGTGCAAAGGTTTAACTAAACTGCTTCTTCTCTCCTTGAAAACAGTTCTTACTGGTCAAGTTCAATGACAACTGAATTTGCAGTAAACAAACACTGGCAGAATCAAAAACAACATTTAAGAGAACCTCTTAAATCAAGAAGTGATTGAGTGTCATGTTGGTCCAAATGTTGACCCAGAACATGTGATTTTCTTACAAGCTGCAAGATGGAAGAGGTACCTAATGACATCAAAAAGGATATTCACACCTAACAACAAAAAAATTAGGATCAAAAAATCCATGCAAAGGCAGAGTGCAATTCCTGGCAATGGGGCAACAAGGAATAGCTATGCAGCTGGCAACTGAACCACAAGGTTTTAAATAGATATTTCAAAGCCAAAGATTACTCTCTTATCCTGCGCTCAGGGTGTTACAAGGCTGTGAGGAAAGATAATGATGTACAGAGAAGAATCAAAAATGTATCACTTCAATTTTAAATTATCTACCTCTGCCTTTACAAAACCATTTTTTGGATGACTCGCAATGTGTCAATATGATTTAAAACAGTGGCTGTCTGCAGGACCCAAAGACCCCTGATTCAGTTTTGGTGTAATCAAGAGGCTTTAGTCCTTGCAGGGTTGCCATTTTAATTTTGACATATAAAGAACTCGCTCAATAAAATAAGGTTCACCTCTGGGAAGAGAAGCTGTTTCTAATCTCAGTCCATGGTGGCTACTTAGAAGTACTCAGGAAAAAAGTGATTTTGCTAGGAAAGAAAAGGTCGCTCATGGGAGAAAGACAGGTTAAGAAACCAGCAGAGCAGGCTGACCCTACAAGGAGAGATGTTTAAAAAGCTTTGTTTAGTGGGAATCTATCACACACGGGCATGTGGGACTGGAGAACCTCCAGCAGGTCAGCCCTCTTACACCCAGGGTCCTTCTTCCCTCATCCCCTAACAGGAGGGTCTGGCAACAGGATTTGAGTGGATTACCGGGTCAAAGCTGGAAGTGTGCTCCCGCCAGCAGTCTAAAAGTGAAGTTAATCACCTCAGCACTTACAAAGGGACAAGGCCTAGGAAAGATTGAGTGAGACTGCTTTCAGCAACTGGCCTGAAACCAATCACGAGCCATGTAAGTACCCAGTCTGATCCTGTGGGCAAACAAATCCTTTTTTTAAAAAAAATCAATTTTTTAAAAAAATGGTTACTTGAGGTAACAGATGCTGGATGATACAGAACATACTTCTTTACACTGCTCCACACAGAACATTTCAGCAAGTCTCACTGGAACACTAAAGTTCTCCAGTCAAAGGTCTATACTAGAAAGAACTTTCGTTAAAAGAAAATAAGCAATAATTTGTGTGTGTATATTTAGAGAACAACTACCTCCACTCAAATCCTCTGGCAAGCAGGGCTTAGTGGCACTAAGTCTTTTCCAGGGAAAAAACTTCAGTCTAGACTCAGAAAAGGCTTAGTCTAGACATGGATACCACAAGCACTGAAAATGTGCAAACTTTTCTGGTGTCCTCGGTGCACAGGATCAGTGTGTCCCTTCTCCCAGCAGGCAGCCCAGGTAGGGGTTCAAGGCTAAATTCAGCTAGCACACTACCATATCCTGTCATGGTGCAGATTGCTTGAAAACTTAGGAATTTATGCTGAAATTTGGAAGAAAATATCCCAGCCAACAACTTTCAGCCAAAACTGGAATGGAGTCTTTAGCCTAAAGAGGTCAGCTAGGGACTGTAGAAGTATTCCCTGAGTTTCTTCTGCATTTCATACATATATACTCATCCTTCCCTTTGCAGAAAAAGGAAAGTCAGGGATTCTATTTTTAAAACAAGCTTGTTTTCAGTTAACAAGAGAAATGTGCACATATGCAGTTTCAATAGCAAGTATTCTAGATTTTATGGGAAGGTTTTTCTTTAGTGACGTGGCTCCTCAAGTAGAGAATCAAAAGTATATCCCAAGGACACACATTAGGGTTCTGCAAATTATTGCTACAATCCTTAAGATTCAATTCTTCAGAGTTCATTTCAAATACAAACCCCTGACTATGGCTTTAAGATTTTGGAAGGAATAAAAGTGCCTAATTTTAAAACATGCTACCTTACCATTGTTAAATTTATATAAATTAATTATTTCAATGCATCCTTGAGCTTTCCAGTTCACTACTTAAAGAAAAAGGAGTGTAGGTTTCTTTAGACTTAAAAGACAAAAAACATTAATTTAATTTAAAAAATAATTTTAATTAAAACACTTAAAAAGTATTCCATATCTTGATATCCCTAGTAATACTTTACTAGATCATTATTATATAAAATTTTGAGATAAGGCAACCACAACTTTTTTTTTAATATAATTTTAGTTCTTTTAGGGATTGAATCTGCCACAAACAATGAGCAGGAAAAGCCACAGTTGGTGGTTTTCTTTTTTTCCCCTCTTTGCTTTTAGACACTTCAGTGAAGAGAAAACCCTTCTAGAAAGAAATGCTATTCCACCTCTCCAATCCAAATTGCCAAGAACAGTGCAGGGAATAGTTTCTAGCATGGGGACAGAGAAATCATCTTCCAAAAGTTTAAGGACGCTCTTCTCAGACTATTTTGGTCACCAATAATTGCACTGGAATGGCACTGGAGATTCCAAAGGCAAAGCTGTTATCCATCACCAGCAAGTCAGTTACACTCAACTCTGTAAATATATCCCAGAAGAATCAAGCGTTAGACTTTCCCTACTTTTATAGTACTGCAAGAACAGAACAAGGAATACAGTCTATTTAGCTTTTATTTTTATTATTTTGTTTCCATTCTAAATTTCAAAACGTATTCCTATCACTGAAGTGTACATTTCTTATAACTGAGCACTTTCAAATGCAATCTCAGTCAAAAGTGAGCAAGAGAAAATTCAGTACCTATGTCCAAAGAAGTGCTAACAGACATTTCCACCTTGAGAAAGGCCAAAGACAACAAGCTTGTTCATCAAAACCAGTTCCTGAATTTTACAACTTTCTCTTCCAGTCCTGTGGTTTTACTGGGTTTATTAAATCATATCAGCTGGTATTATTAAGCACTTGATGATAATGCAAAAAGGAACAGCACTTTTGTGGTCGGAAATGTAGCCACACAACCTTCCTGTTAATGCATAATTCGAGGCTGTAACAGCAGATGCAACCAGGATCTCCATACATATGGATCAGTACTTTGCTTAAATATATTTATCTAGATAATATATCTTAAATATATTTANATATATATATATAAAATATGTTTATCTATTTGCTTAAATATATTTATCTATTTCATGCTACCACTGAAAGGTATTTGTTTCCCTTCCCCCTGATTTTGGAAGTGAGTTTCAATTGAAGACCATGCTGGAATCTCCCCTGCCTAACCAAACACAAGCAGCCTCTTCAGTCAGGTCAGAGATTTGACCTGACTCGCCACGTGGCACAACTATGGCAAGAGAAATGGAAGAGGAAAACAAACACAAGGTTTGTGGGGAGATGAGATCCATCCCTTAGGCAATTGTGGGATCTTCAGCTGTTTCATGCAAATCATAAAGACATCCATATCTTTATGCCTGAGGGCAGAGGCTGTAAGAAATATAACAATCTCCCTTAGTTTTCAAAGTCAGGTAAAATTGAAAAATAAAAAAATTAAAAATCAGCAAGGTCTTGGCAGAAGAAAAGATTTATGTCAGTATTTAAAAAAAATATGAAGTTTCAATCACCTCTGTGTGACATGTCTGGGAAAACAAGTTCCTTTTTTTTTGTTTGACTTTTTTTAAAGTTGCATCACCACTAAGTTTAACTAGAAATTGCATGAGCAAAGCCAAGAGGCCAGCCTGCTTAACAGCCAAATAAAGAATAAAAATTATTTGTCTGGATCTACCCATTACATCTTCTGCATGCTTTAAGGACACACCTCTTTAAAAATGCAGACATATTTCATCTTGCTTACCCCTTTAGAAAGGCTCCAATTGCTCTTTTAACATCCCCATATTTAACTTCAATTTTAAAAACCTGTAGATTTATCACTGCCTTTTCTTTGCACTCATAGTAGCTGTACATTAGGCAAAATTTTGCTCCAGGATCTTAATTGTACTTTTTAGGGCTACAGCTAACTAGCTTTCAAAAAAATTCTGGAGAAACATCAATTAGAGCAGTCCAAAGGGCTGCCATCAGAAACTGTGACAAAGCAGTACAGAAAAGCTCATACCCACATTGGGGCTGTTGTGGAACAGAGTCCAACTCAATGTTTGCTCTATTATCAACTTGGCACACTCAAGGGAAGTTGTGGAAGTCTGTTGTTCACGTAATTTAAAATTAGACTACTTAAAAAAAATAACAGGCGGAATAAGCCTTAGCTGTCTAGATAATGTTTCCTATAATTTTGCAGGAAAACTACACAAATATCCACAGATTTATTTTTGTGCAAGGGTAATAAGCTCATGGGATGTAAATTACCATAAGGTTTGATTTTTAAGGAGAGAACACTTGAAGTGCAATATTCTTTCCACTCTCCATGAATGTCCTCAGAGCTTCAAAATGTATTTGTGTCACTGAGTTCACAGGTCAGCACCTGAGACTTCTCAAGTGTCCCAAGACATTCTCCTCAAGCCCTCTTCCACACAGCTACAGAACAAGACAAAAGACAATCTTGACCCTCTTTCTTCTGGAATGCAGGGAACACATAATATACTATCTATATAATAATATAATATCTGTGCCAACTGATTGGCATGTTTCCTTGCACAGATTTCAGATGGAGAGGCAGAGATAAGCACAGAGAAAAAAAAAGGCAAGTATACAAACAAGACATAATTACAGCCCATCTGTAGTGGCAAACAATATATTGGGTGTACTGTAACTTGGAAAAGATCAACCTTTAATTGCTCTATTTTAGGTGTGATCATCTAATTATCTAAGAATTCAGAGCAACACTTCACAAGCTTTCATACTTTATTTACACTAGCGTTTCTCTGAATGAAAAGAAGTTGTAAGCTACCAATACGGCTCTGAATCAAAAATATGGCCAAAAACCTAATTTCCATAAATTCCTTTAATTTAGCTTGAAAACCCATCTGACTTGCTATCTTCAGCTAGCAAGCTGCACAAAGAGCAGAGCTCCAGAGCATGCCTTCTCTCCTGGACTGTGTTTTGTTCAGGAGAATGTAAACCACCTCTGAAGTTCTGTCTTTCATGGGGTGAGGCTGTACCACAAAGCAGCTAAAGATATCACAATTATTATACGTTTGCAGGAAAGCAGTTAATTAGGCCTTGCCTAAGCAGACAGAAAGCAACCACAGCTTCAACAACCACCATTTCTACAATGGTTTTTCATCTTTCTTTCCAGAGCCAAAATACATAGTTGTCCAGAATCTCTGAAAGTAGACAACCCAGGTTAGATCTTACTTTTTTAAATCAGCAGGGATTTTCACGTGGCATCATTAAATCTGAGTTAAACAGGTAAAAAGTGCTCCCAAAGACCCAGAAGGGAGACGTTTGAGAGGAACAAGTTTAGTTGGAAACAATCCTGCAGCCACAAAAGCACATACTGTCCTCACTGTAAAATCTATTTACTCTTCAAAGCAGCAAGATGAAAGATTACTGAAAAAGTGCTGGACAAGATAAAGCAACAGTTAATCTCAATTAGTGCCATTCAGTTTGTGTTCAGCTTCAAGTCTTTAATCTCCACCTTTTTTAACACCCACTTTTTGCCAGCTTGCCACCATTTTAAAGGAGAGCTACAACATGCTCCACAAATCCTTCATTATGAGGAGGTTTATTTGATTGCAACACAAAATCAGTCCACTTCCAAGCAATTCCCGAATTCTCAGCTAAGGCTGCTGCCACTTACGTGGTGCAGCAAAGCAAGCTGCTCCTGCATTTTTGCTGCCTTACTTCAGTGTTCCTCTAGAACAAGAGCACATATCCTGCTGGCTTAACCTCCTGCCTTTCCATTCTGCACTCCAGGGAAATCGAATTTCCATTATGCACACTTACATCACCACCTACCATGCAGGCAGGACGGACAGAACTCACCCATTAAGCTGTGCTCTCTTTGGCAGCCAGGGAAGGAGGTGCAGGTGGAAAGCAGGAATCTGCCCTTTTTGAAGGGCAAGGGTAAATCAGGTACAACAGTGGGCAACCAGAATAGCAGTGAGGCATGAGACTGAGCTGAAATTCTTAGAGCTCATACAGACACTTCAATACTATCACTTTTGTGTCCCCATCACACGTACACAGGGTGGTGGGCAGGCAGAACTCTGGTAATAAGGCAGCTGGTTTCTCTTCTCTCCCTAAAGCAGATGATTTCATGTCAGAACATACATTGATTTCAGTCAAAGACAATATCCAGAACTGTAAAACTTTTTTTAAAAGCATTTCTGACCACAATGTGGCAAGACAGGGCTAAAAAGGGAGAAGACAAAAAAGCAGTTTTGTTTGAGAGCTATTTTAAGTTCACATCTCCAGGCAGAACAGCTTTCAGCATTGCTATGCTCAGTAAGAAGCTTCAGAATCAGTTACTTTCATTTGTTGTTTCTTCCCTAAGGAATGACTAGGTTTGCAGGAACAGCAGTGTCTAGCTTGGCTTAGACCATGCATGTGGGGGAAGGCAGAAAAAGACAACAAGAAAATTGCAGTGCAAAAACTGTTTACAAGTACTGCACCACACTGAGACAATTTCCTCAGCTGCTCAGGCAAACCATTACTTTTAATCCCAAGCAACCGTTACAGAGGTGGAAAAAAGCTTGGTACCATCTCATCCTTCATGCCAAGGGTAGGTGGAAGGGCAAGGATGTTCCATGTAAAGCTTCCAAGAGGACAATAGAGGAAATCTTGAGTTTTGCCCAGGAATTAAGCACTTGGCTGTGGACTCCAGTAAAGGAAAGTCAGACTTAATTTCACAGCAGACCTGTGAGTAAGAGCTAGACGGGACTCTGAAAAAGTCACAGCAACCAAAAAAGTGGTAATTTCACACACAAAAAAGGGTGACTGAGAATCAAAAGGAACTCAAGGACTGCCTATTCTGACCATGAACACACAGCTTTGCTGGGGCCTGGCCTACACAGCAACGTTACCATCATGGGTTTTATTTTTATCTGGACAGTGAAAACGTAGATGATGTAGTTAGAAGTTCCTCACCACTTTACTGACTAGTTTTTTTTTATTTGAAGTTCATGAAGGAATGTATAAACAGTCCCTTTATCAGCTGCACAAGCACGAGTGCTCAATGCCTGCTACTCCCTGTATGCCTACTTCATTTCTTTAGATTATCATTGACACCTGTTTCTTTCTGTGACTCCAAGTGTATTTGCAAGTACCATTTATGGTTGTTTTTCAGAAACCCATGCCCTAAGAGCCTGACAGATTGCCAGCTCACTTCATTAAAAAACCTCCCGTGGCAACAGCTTTCTTCCACTGCTGACCAAGGCTGTGTTTGCACTGAATGACCCCAAACTGAAGCACTTCACATGTCAACTATCAGCATTGCCAAGTCAGCCTGTAACCCCTGAACAGGGGGAATTCTTGACATGGAACTTCTTTAACTGTGGCATCTTTTATTCCCCTAAAAAAGCAGAAGAGCTACTATATATGATTTTACAGTCATCTTTAAGCCTCTAGAAATTACTCTGCTTTCTTTGTCTTGACATGCCTTTCCTCCTCTTGAACATTCAGAATTTTCTATTACCCCAGCACATTTTAGAGTACATTCTTTAATCCCTCTGCTGATTGACAACTTCGCTTGAAGATTTTATCTTCACCCTCTTGGGATTACTTACATGGTCAAACTTTGTTCTTCAAATAGCTTATAAAGTGAGTATTGAACAATAAGGAGTGGGAGAAATTAATTTAGCATCAGACAGAGAACAATTCTGGCTCTTAGGGTTGGGCAAGCCTTGGAAAAAAGACTTCTTGTCATCATACTGCAGATCACCTGCCAAATAGTAACCAAAACCCCCCACAAAACAACTAAAACCCCCCCAACAACTAAGAAGACCACAGAAAATCCCCCAAACACTTTCAGACACAGTTACCACCCTGAAATGCAAAGGAACAGGCAACACCACAGAGCTGATAGCCTCCACCCTTGCTACAGCAACAGAGCCTGCCAACCAGCTATTTATCAAGAATCCACAGCCACATGAGCTGGAAGACACTCCTCTCTCCAGACTCCTGACAACTGTTCCAGCTCAGGTTAATACCAAAACCCCAGTTTGGTACATGCAGAACCTGTGACAGGCTTCACTACACTGAGAATGTGACTAAAAAGTTGCTGCTTCAACACCTCGCCAGGTTAATACTTTTGTTAGGTCTAATATAAGAATATTGTAAATCCATTAGTGGTAACTGCTTTCATTAGCCTTTAAATAGTTTTTCCATGGCAGGATCTCTGAATTCTCTCTCACAGTCTTCAAGCACTGGGGCAAACACCGGCCTCACTGTTTTCTGAGGATGGCACAGGGGGAAAGACTAAGGACAACTAATAAAAACAAAACCACAGCCCCAAAATACAGAAGGTTCTGCCAGCATAATACAGTAGAGCACTGAAGTGTCAGAGTGTGCAGTCTGCTGCTCTCCTGGCTCAGGTTTTTGCCACAATATCTGGCCACGTGCTGAGCTCTGCAAATGCATATGGGAAAGCCAGTCCCTGCCTTGGGAGTACCAAGCTCAACAGGACCTGCACCCGTGACAGGGTTCCCAGAGGTTGCCACAAAAGCTTCCTCTTCTGTCACGGCACCTCAGACGCACAGAGGTGGTTTAGCCTTGGGTTGCACCAGCATCATGTTGCACCAGCAACTTTTTAACCACTCTATTTAAAAAGAGGCCTCTCCAAGCAGTGTTCACACATGGACCTGCTCCCTCCAAAGCTGCTCTGCTACAAACCTTGAATTCCTCCTCTGCTCAGCTGATGTACTCCCAACCTTGACAGAACAAAACAAAATGAGGGAAACACACAAGCCTTTCAAGTCTAATTTCTGAAGCCATTTAGACACTGAGAACAAAACTATCTGATCAGCAACAAGCAGACAGGAATGGCTTGGTCCTGAAAATAATCTGAAGGGAGAAAGAGAACACAGCACAAAGATTTGTTTCACTGCTGTGCTCAAGGACCTAAAGATAACTAACACCTGAGTATATCTCAATTTGTGGTACCTTACATGCCCTCTTGACCAATTCCTGACCCAGGAAAAAAATGCCCTAAAGGGACAGAGATGAAACTACATGAATATTTATGCTCTTTAAGAACAATAATACATGTGTTGAAATATGTAATATATAAACAGCTTACTAAGGGTCAGATTTTGAGTGTTCCATTGTCCAGCCAAAATTTTTTGTTTATAAACTATTACATGAATCAATCTTCTAAAAAACCTGTTGGTCTCCTGCTGAAAACAAGCGAAGTATTAGTCCTTGAAATCTCATACAAGCAGTAATTATTTTTAGACTAAAGGATACTAAGTGAAGGTTATGAGGCAAGCAATGTCATTTGCAAATAAGCTCTCTGAAGCAGGAAACATCTGAATTTGGGCCCGTTGCTGTTCAAAACAAGGTATTTAGCATTTCTAGCCAAAGGCACACTTTACACACACAAAGGTGCTGCTTTCCAGAAACAAAACACAACTGACACTCTTGACAGACACCAAGCCTCCAGAATATAAGACAATGACAGAAGACAGACCCCCCGCTCCTACCCAATCTGAAGTTCAGAATTACTTGAATGCTTTGAACAGAGAAAGGGAAAGGAGGCTGCATCCAAAGTGAGACGAAGCAAAAGGAGGGATGGCTCCTTTTCAGCAACACACAGGTACAGCCACGACTTCAATTCATGTAATGCAACCACTGATATTGTCGTGGTTTGTTCATTAACAAAGGACTCTTGACAATAATTTTAGAAGGCTAAATATGATTTATTAAAATGACTCCATAGTCAGAAGTATTCGGGCTATAATGTGCCCAGGTACAGAGCTCAGATCCTTACTTCTTCATTCCCTGTACCAGAATGCTAGAATGCTTACAATATCAGAGAGATAACAGTCCTTCACCTCACCTTAACTTCACCTAAGTTAAAAAAAGAACCTCTATTCCCCATTCCTAAAAAATAAGTAGAAGAATCTAAAATCCTTAAATCACACACCAGATATTTTGTTTACAAAAAACTTACACAGAATAAAAAAACAGTAAAAAATATTTTCCCATAAAAAGTTTTCCTCCAAGCCTGCATGCAGAAAAACTTATATTCTTGCAACGCACTGAGATTCACATGAGCTCAAACACAGCCCTCAGCACAGTGGTGCAGGAGGAATAAAATGGTTACACTGGACATTCCTGTTCCTCTCCCATTGAACAGACCACCAGGTGACCAGTGCCCTACTTCCCATCACTACTGGTGCAAGTTAGGAGCAGTCAGAGTATGTAAGGATGATGAGTAGCCCTGCTGTATTATGGACAATTTCAGATTCAAGGAATAAATATTGTTCTTTCCCAGCCTTCAAATTAGATTTGGAGGAAAAAAGACTGGACTGCATACTCCACATTTTTGCACCAGCAAGGAAGAACAGGTTAGTACAAGAGCCTCTGGAAAATATCCTGTCAGAAACTCCCCTGTACAGGTCATATTTC
This sequence comes from Leptocoma aspasia, assembly GCA_013399835.1. Classification (NCBI taxonomy): domain Eukaryota; kingdom Metazoa; phylum Chordata; class Aves; order Passeriformes; family Nectariniidae; genus Leptocoma; species Leptocoma aspasia. The sequence goes on along the minus strand of VXAX01006201.1, from coordinate 118,166 downwards.
CAGGCTTGTTCTCTTATCCTTGCCAAAAGGTATTCCATATAGATTATGTACCTGCTAAATCCATTTGTCTGATCAACAGGGACCAGCCTCAGAGGGAACCATCTCTAGGTTTACTGTGTAAGTGAACAGAAGCCAAGGCTTAGTCTCTGAGCTCAGTGCAAAGCTGTAAGAGTTTAGTCCTAACCCTCACACAAATAAAATTGTTCTTCAGAAAGAACTTTCAGTGTAGAGGTCTCTGTGTCTATCCCATATCATCTTTCCTTTGAAAAGTCAACAACTTATTCCAATTAATGGAGACTTATCAGTAAAATATTTTGTTTTACACAAAGCCACAGCAAGTGAGGGTTGCTGAAGCCAAGTCCAGGCCTTTGACCTGTGAAAGAATATTATCTTAAGATTCAAATGGGGACCACTAGCACGAGCAATCTCTCTGTCCTCAACACTGGAACCCCTGTGATCAGGTTTATTTTTCAATAAACTGATTTGTCCAGAGTCACAGGTTTTCAAGGATTCAAGCATCTCATCATATGGTTGAATTTTACTTCAAGCCTATTCTTGGGTCTACCAATTTATACCTTGACACCAATATTCTTCATCAGTGTAAGGACAGCTTCCACTCTTACAGGTATCTACAGTGCCAGAAACCTTCACAGTACAATAGCAAAGTCATAAGCAAGGGCACTTGCCACAAATCCCAAACTAAAGAACGTCCTTAGCCAAGTTCTGCTGCATGCCCTGCCCATCTGTGTTGTGTGAACATATTATAAGTTTCCCTGCATGCAGGCCTGCAGAAAAATTCTTCCCATGGGAAAGCATCTTTTTACTCTGTACAAGTTTCTATAAACAAATCTCTGAGCTGTGTTCAAGGACAGAGGTTTCTCTGCCTGTCTCCTGATAATGGGAGATGGGGGTTTTCTTCCTTTCAGCCTGTGAGGTGAAAAGTTGTTCTCTCTGATTGTGTAAGCTGTTCTGGCATTCCTTGGATGGAGCTGGAAGCAGCAGCTTCGGGTGCTCCAGAGTGGGCAGACAATAGCCCAATTCTTTGAATTACAGAGTCATGTTAATAAATCATATTTAGCCTTCTGATATTATTGCCAAGAGTCCTTTGTCAGTGCATGGACCACGGCAATACATCTGCTCAGCCCATGCCATCAACCTTCCTTCCTTATTTCTAGAGATGCCAGTGCAGACCTTCAAACAAGCAGTATAAATTCACCCCACAGTTAAATGCTGCCCTCCTCGAGGGGAGGATACACATGCACAAACACGTTCTGTGTGCACACAGCTCTCCCCAGCCAGCCTGCAGCACTTCAACACAGGGACACAAAGATCTGGCTCTTGGAGAGCGCTATCAGTCCTGTAACAAAGTCCAGGGCAAGCTGACAGCAGTTGGTGATAGAGCCAAGCCCTCTCCTAGAAACATCAACCCCATGGTTATCTTCCTTGCACAGAGCACTTTGTGCTCCTCCAAACATGGAGCTCTCCTGACGGGAGAGGAAAAAGGCTGAGAGAGCAAGAGGCAAAGTGGCTGTTTTGGTTTATGGGCTGTGGCCCAGAAAAGCAGATAGCCCTGGCACATGAGATAACAGCACAAACACTGGAGCATTCCTTGGGAACAGAATGGGAAAAGGTTTGTTACTTGTATAGTCAGCGAGATGCCACATTTCTACACCTCAATGCAAACTACAAAAAGGAGTTGTGCCCTTCCCATTTAGAGGGAATTAAGTACCCAGCAGTTTTCTTTAGGACTTCCTTATTCCATCCTACCACATTCAAAGCCATGTTTTTAATGCATGCTTCGGAGTTGCCTCCCATTTGTAGCAAACAAGTTTTATTTAGACAGGAAAGCAATACCTAAAACCAGTTTTTAAAGAAGAGACTAGAACAGGGCACCTGTGTCAGAACTGGGCTCGTGTCAATGGGCCTGCCCTCAGCCAAAGAGTGCAGTAATCCCATCAAGCCAAATGTGACTATTTGGTGCCTCTGCTTCTATTTCATAGGAGAAAAACAGCACAGCAATAAATTTAGTTTGTGAGATGAAGAGCTCTCCTCGGCTGTCAAGTCTGAGCTCCATAGGCAGAAGTGTTTCTACAAACCAGACTGCAGGCATGCCCTAATACCTATTACACTAGTTCAAATATAGTGTGTTCTCTTGTTCTAGTAAAGTTTATAAATGTCTTTTCAGCACAAGAGAAAGCCAGCCATGCAAACAGAAAATCTGAACATGACACACTGTCAAGCTGACAAAGATAACACTGAAATTTCCCTCGCTCTGTTAGCATAGCACACACTTGAGTGGAAACCTGTAAGCAGTAAAGCATTTTCAAGGAAACAACAACCAAGATAAGGTATTTCTTTCATCTGCCAAAATGAATCTCCACTGCTTAACCATAACACAAATGATGAGCATAAACCTGGTAAAGAGCAAAGAAATTAAGAGTTGAAACCATAACCGTTGCTGCAGATACACAAACAGATGAAAAACAGCTAAAAATTCTATTAATGCAAACTGCAAGCATTGGATAGTGCTGCTCTACACTCTGTGCAACAATAGGAGGAAATGGAAGTATTTTGCCTTTGCCAGTCAAAATACACAAACCACAAACACACCATGAACACTAACCACCTTCCAAGTAGCTGCTTTCCATGGAAAAGCAGAGGAAATTTTCATCTCTGATAAAACCTTCAAAGCCAGAGCTGTTTCAGTAAGAACTAAGCAGAACCCTTTCCTCTCACAGTTCAGATCCAAACCTCTGTTTCCCACTGTCAGAAAATTGGCACCTACTGGAAAAGCACAAAGTAAATGATTCACTTTCCCTCTGATAACCAGGCAGCAGATTGTTGCTGTAACAGACCAGAAGAGAACTGGGGAAACTTGGTTTTACTTGTCCTTAACCAGAGATCTGGAATGCATACGGGGGCTGAAGACACAGCTCAATCCCAGAATAAATATCTCCCAGGCCTCCAGTCAGGACTCGTGGTTCCAGCTTAGATGTGTGAACTCTGCTCTAACCACCAAGGAGGGGATTTCTATTTTTAGGAGAAAAGTTACAGCACAGGTTAATATGAGCCAGGGTACACAATCTCTTTATTATTATTTTTTACTATTGCTGTTTACCAACAAAAGCCCAAGTTGTGCCTTCATATCCAGCAAATCAGCCATTCAAAAAACCCTGTTTGGAATCTGTGAATGTACCTCAGATGAAGCTGTGAAAGAACCAGCCACATCAGGGAAATGAGCAAGTCATTTGCTCATGTAAGTGTTTCAAAAAGTCAGAACTGAGCCAAAAAAAGCAACCATACACACTTGCTTCAGCTGGCAAACCATATACTCTCACATTATGCTCTTAAGTAAAAGAAAATAGTCCAAGGGTTGTTTCAATTTCTTTTCAAGCTGCATCACCAGTGACAATACTGATCTAGGAACCATTCACTGATTATCCTTCTACAAAATCAAAAGTGAGGGGTTCTACATATCATATAGAGGAGAACCTCCCACTCATCTAGAAGTGTTAAATGCACTTGTAAAATTTGGACTCCTTCAGAAGTCCAATAAAAATATAAGTCAGGTTTACTACAGTGAATAATCCAGCATAAGAAGACAGAAGCCACATAAGGCTGCTGGGCTCACTTCCCTTCTCAGGGCAGTAGTACTACCTTCATTTTCTTTTTACTGTTATTTCATCCTTATTAGCATGCCAAGCAGGAGCAGGAAGAATTCCACGAGTTCCCATACATTAGCCCTGGCAAACTGAGCTGCCTTTTTTCCATCAGTTAACTTGAAACACACAAAGAAAGGTCTCTGAGACACTACCTAACAACTTGGGAAATTAGTTTCCATAAATTAATTTACAAGCAAATAACTCTGTGTGACCAGGAATTTAAACAAACAAACAAAGGCACACAGGAACAAGCAGGGAAGAAATGATCTGCAGTCAGACTGGCCGATATTAAAAAAGCACACCCGAGGGCATAGTGATTTCCAGGGAGGAAATCCACCCACTGGCAAACATCAGAACTAGATGGAGCACACACTCTCATGCCAGAAGCAGAATGTAACACATTCCAATATGAACAACTGCTTCACTCACTGAATATTGATCCTGAACTATTTATTCATTAGTTTTCACTGTATGAAACAGCTCGTGCACTGATTTTCCCTGCCTCCATTTTTTTTCACCTGTTGTGGCAGGACAGCTTGAAGAAGCACCACAGGTATGACTGTTGCCAGAACCAGAATTGTAACAAAAAAAGGTTACACTGTGTATTTCAGTGCAGCTCCCAGGACTGGCCAAGTTATATAAAGTTCAGGCACTGATTAGTTATAGAGTCTATATATTTTTTTGAAAGGCAGTACCTTGGATGTTTGCAGTGAAGAACCCAAATTTAGTCCATACTCAAGATCTGTGTTCACTACATTGACAAAGCCACTAAACCGCCAGAAACCCCATTTATTTCTTGGTTTTCCAGAAAAAGAACACTGAATGTTACAAAATTACAAAAGGGGATGGTTAATTAACTCAGGATTGCCCTGAGGAGCAGAAGGCTCCAACAACAGAAGCTTCCAGACAAAAATGATAAAACACACACTGAAACAACAGTTTTAAAAAGATATTGTGAATGCTAAAAGCAAAACAGGCTGCCTCCACTAGGTCAGTCCTCTGAAAAGGTGAAACACCTCTTAAAAACAAGAGTATACAAAAGAGACCATAACAGAGCAATACACTCTATTCTTATTTCTCATGTTATCTAGACTGCACTAAAATAATAAAATGTGTGTTCCCTCCTAGGAATCAAGACTCTTTCAACATTTAAATCAGAATGATAATTCCACAAACAAACATTTCATAATCAAATACTGAGGCTCTTGCTAGAAAATGACTTTGTTAAAGGAACAGAAGTAGTCCATGGGCAGCCATCAGGTGTGACAGACTTTCACAAACACTACAGGTGTCAAGGAAAGGCTTCAGGAACACTGTAGGTAGACAAAACACACTCTCCACTTCAGAAACAAACATTCTTGTGACTAACCCCCAAATTTAAGTAGGTCATATTTTATAACCTATCTGTAAATCACCAATCTCTTAAAAACAAGCAAGCACAGAAGGAAGAGGCATCTTTGTCACAGAAGAAGCTCAGTACACACATCCCTAGAAATAACTCCCAGCATGCAGTCCAACAAAACGGCCAACTTTACCACCAGCCACCCAAATTTTAAATTTCACAGTATATTAAAAAGGGTTTCGGGTTCACTCAAACAGCATTCACTTTCCCACAAGCAGCACTGCAAGTTTGCCTACTTGGGGAAGCAAACAGTGGTCACACAACAGTGGTTCCCATTCAAAAAGTCACCAGAGACAGGAAGTACAATTAATATTTTCAGCAAGGGATAGTTATGCTTAAACAAAAAAAAAAAAAAAATTAGGGTTCATGACTCTTTTGGGAAGGGATGAGAGGGTGGAAATTTTTATTTTGTCTTTTAATACTGTTCTGCAAGTAGGCAATTGGACACACTGTATGTGCCAAGTGGCACAGTTACAAGCTATCACAATTTTCCCAGGCCTGCATCTATTCACACCCACACTGGTATCTTGCAAGTCCATACCCATATGCATCTGTAAAAATAGATGTAGGACTTCATTAGTACATGTATAAATATTCATTAGTTGCTATTCATGCCCACGAACACATCTATCACATCTGCAAGATAGCAGAAGGTTCCCTCTTCCTCTTCTGGGAAGAGTGTATTAAGAGCTCAAGATTCCTATCCAGCTGTGTCTACACTCATGAAGGTCAACTCCAGAACAATAATGCTGCATTTCATTTATCTCCCTTCAGAAAGGGAGGGGACAAAGCCTATTACCCATTTGGTGAAAGGGCAGGAACACCTAGAGATGAAAGAATTTCAGTGTAGCATTAGATCAAGAGTATTTTCACTGCTTGAAAAGGTAATGCTGCTTTCCTAGATAAGGACAGACTACAGGCAGAAACCCTGTCACGCTGCAAATGCCTAATCTCACCTAGAGAGCAAAGTACAGGAGAAAAGCAACCATCAGTGTCACACTGCTGAGCAGTACAGAGTGTGTGGAGCCCTGTTTGTCTGCAGGTGGAACAGAATGAAAGCTGAGTCCTTCCTTTCTGCTTCTTTTCCATTTCTCTTCAGGCTTTGTAAAGCTGAGTAACATTCAGACCCATCAGGGTTCGAACCTCTAATTTTTCTCCAGAACTTGTTTAAAGAGTGCACTGGCTTCACCTGGTTTACACTCCTCCTTCACAAAGCAGGCAGGGCATCTCTGCATTTTCTGCAGAGACACAAGAAACTCCATTCCTGAGGGTGGCTGCTTGTTGCAAGAACATATTATAAGTTTCTCTGTATGCAGGCCTGCAGAAAAATCTTCCCATGTGAAAGCATCTTTTACTGTCTTTTACTCTGTACAAGTTTCTGTAAACAAAACCTCAAAGCTGTGTTTCAAGAACATTTAGATTTCTCTACCTGTCTCCTATTAATGAGAAATAGGAATTTTCTTTCTCTCAACCTATGAGGTAAAAAGTTGTTATCTCTGATTGTGTAAACTATTGTAAACATTCCTTAGACGAAGCTTGAAACAAAAGCTTCAGATGCTCCGTACTGAACAGACAATAACCCAAAATCCTTTGAATTATAGAGTCATGTTAACAAATCATATTTAACCTTCTAATGTTATTGTCAAAAGTCCTTTGTTAATAAATAGACCACAACAATAGCTGCTCATCTTGGAGCAGTGAGACAGGTCACTTCCCATCATTCTGAGTACAGCCAGGATTTAAGTCAATTCCATTCCAATGCTTCACAAAAGCCCTGGCATAGTCTGCCCCTCCTTTTTACATGAAATCAGCATCCCAAGACTTCACTACAGTAAAAGGTGCCCTCCTGAATCAGTGCCAAGCCCTTTGAAGGAAGCATAAAAGAGGCACTTCGTGGCAAGACATATCAGCCTAACACAAATGGGTACTTAAATATCCACCTGAAAACTAACTACAAAAAAAAAAAAAAAAAAAGAACAGAGCTTCATAGGGTACCAACATTTCACCAAGCTGCTCCTAATCACCAATCAACAGGAAAATGCAGTCATGTGTTCAGTTATTAAAAGCTTCAATTTTTTTACATATTCAGTAGTAATTAAGAATGAGCAAGTAGGATATATTTTGCTAGTAAAAATATTATGAGGTCATGTACAGGAAGAGGCAAATTTTGTTATGAAAACAGCTGGTACAGGCAGAAGTGACAATGTTCACAAGTGCCTAAGCACACCTGAAGCAGTTGGAGGAGCTAAGAGGCAAAGCAGACAGCAGCTAACAGAAAAACTACATTAATACTGCTCCTTTTGATTCTCAGCTGAGGTCCTAGACACACAGAACAGCCAGAACACGAGCCTAGGAACCAAAACCCTACATGGGAAAGGAATAATGAATGGTTCAACAGAAATGCTGATTTTATAGCACCTCATCTAACCACTGGATGTATTTCTCTCCTTCATTAATTTGCATCTCTCACCTCTTTCTTTCATAAAAGCTTGTAATACTTCTCTTGGAACATTCCTCCCTCTTCTCCACGGGCACTGTGTCCTCCCAAATCCAACATCATTAAGCAACAACTTTTCCTTGTCATTCACCACTAAATCCTCCTCCCTGACTAGCCATGCCATCGTGGCAGTCATGGATCCCACAGTAAACCTGCCCGGTTTCACATCTTTTATTCCAGCAAGGCTATTTTTAAACCCAGATCAGATTTCTGATAAGACTCTCTGCACTCTCAGACAGCAGTGCTGTGTGACAAGAGCAAGCAAAGAGGACACAGACCCCCAGGTTTAAAAACCAAGCAACTGGAGGGCAGGGGCACTGCCCAAGACACTCCTAAAAATCCTATAATTGTTTTTCCTTTTGTATTTGGTTTTAGTGATTGCTGCTGTTGTTTCAGATCTGAAGAACCCGAGGGCCTTAAAGCCGCTCTATTTACTAAAAAGGAAAGTACTTCACTGCACAATTTAGTCATAGGAAAGCTGTATATAAAGCCTGTTTAGAAAACAATGAACAATTGTCTTGATTTAGTATCTTCAGATCTGTAACTCCACTACTATTAACATTTAAACCAAGGGTAAAAAACAACTTCTCATACCAAGCACTACATATTCACTTTATCCCACTGGCTCTGCAGCAACAGAGAGAAGTCCTGGTTCTAATAATGCTGCCATATCAGAAAAAGCAGGAAAATCATTTCATAAAGGAAAAGCAGAAATCAAACAAGAAAGGAATTTTGTTTGTTTGTTTCTAGAGCTGCTTTTTTATTTAAGAAAACACAATGGAAAGCATAAAAACCTCAGAAGAATGAAGCAGACAACAGTGCCCTAAGGGAAAGGGAAAGAACACAGATGATGTGCTCCAACAGCAGGCAAGAGTTATTTGGCTGTAGATGGCTGAGTGCTGCAGAACCAAAGCCCCCCAAACCCAGAAGTATAAATTTTTCATTATACCTGGACTTTCTTAACAGCTGCCGTGCTACAGTACACTTGCTAAGCACCTATTTCATTCTGTCTGGGGGGTTCCTAAGTTAATTTAACACCCACAAAAGAGAGTCAGCACATCTTGCAGGAGCCTGGGGATGGCAGCGTTTACAAGATCATGTACAAAGGTGACAAGCAGCAGCTATTACACTTCCATTGAAAAATCAAAATAGATCTCTGAACAAATACAGGACATTTAAACTGCTTATCCCCTAACAAAGGGGCCTCCCAGAAAATATTTTCCTAAATACCAGTCACACATTTTGCTTGTTTCACTAGAGCACACATTCAAGGTCACTCAACCCCCCAAATCCTACTTTTTCATCTGGCTGTTTTCTGTGGATCCTCAGATACAGGACCCTTAAAAGCTTTTTCTCTCTTCATAGCATCCTGTCCAAGCCCTAGGAAAGCCTGCTACATTTAGCAGACTCCAGCATTAACCTATGCTTTGTCCTCCATTTACCCGAGTTCTCTCTAACAGCAGGGCCCTGTAATGCATTTCCCCAGCAGCCTCGTGAAGCGTGTGCCACGTACCAGATATTCACTCACCCAGAAGCTCGCAGCCTGCCACCAAGGGGAAAAAAAGGTGGGCAACAGCTCTTAGTTCTTCCATGTCTGGCTGAAGAGCATTCTCCCTCGTGCCTGCTGCATTCTGTAGAGCCACTGCAGTGCTCAGAGCAGGCAGACTTGCAGGAGCAGCTGGAAAACAGCTATGCTGAGCAGAGGTGCCCATCCCAGAGCCAGGCTGGTTTTTGCTCAGCAAACCTATCTTCTACAACCCCCTTACCAGAGGGTGGGTCACACTGACAAGTGGCCATTGGGAGGTGGTCACCAGGGCAAGAGAGGATAATAAAGCCAGAAAATTTGCCTGCATGTGTGTAGGAAGGGAAAAGAATAAGTGGAGCAAATAATGAGTGAAAGAATGGAGTCAGTATGCAAAGAAAATTATTTACTGAACAGACTATCCGTGCTGCTGACCTCAGTCCATTCCACTCTAAGTTTTAACTCCTTAGAGTCAGGGCTCTGCCTGGGAGAGGAGGTCACAGCTCACCTCCCCCACTGCCCTGCCATTAACCATTGCAGGATGTAACCACCAGATCCTGCAGGGAGACTCCAGAAATGCTCTGCTGCTCCATTTCACAGCTCTAGGAAGCTCTCACAAATCAGAACACGCACACCAAAAGCCTGGTTGGTCCATCATGTTTTCCTCCTGTACCTGGCAAGAAAAGCCTCTCTAAAACCCAGAGCTGAAGAGGGTGGCCAGAATTCATATCACCACCATTTCTAAGACCTTCACAGAAAGAAGACATTCTGCAGCACCTGAATATTATCAGGTTTTAGAAAGTTGATGCCTGCCAAACATTCTTTTCCACAACAAGAAGTGCTGTATGCAAGTTAATCTCACACCCATGACCTTGTTCTTGCCACCTAAAGATTTTGCTGTCATAACAAACTCCACAGACTGTGGCATAAACTCAAATATGTCACAGCAGTTTGTATTTCACACAGCAGCAGCTACCCCATCAAATGGGAATACTAATATCTTTTGCATTTCTTCTTGGGGATACAGAACAATAAAGACTTTTATAACTGAAAAAAAATGTTTTAAGTTGTTACTGCATTTGAAAACAAGCTTACAGAATTTACTTGGCTCTCAGATTCTCTGATACTTATTAAGGATATTCTCTCCATATTGGAGCCTACATGGTGCAGCAAGCAACAAACGCCACTGACACATGCAATATCCAGTGTAACAACCCAGCATTTCATCCACAGCACTGCAAACACCTTCTACCCCCTACCATTGTAAAGCTGCTTTTCTAAATACATAACAAAGCCCCTGACATAGTAGACAGGTTGAAAGCTGCTCCCGTTCTTCTGTCATCTGTCAAAGGACTCCAATCAAGTCAGCAATTAACACTGAGCATTTGCAAGTGTTATTGTAGCTTATGAAGCACAATTCTAGTAAATAAGCCAACCTAGCTTAAGCTAAGGCAGCTGCTAGAAGAACCAAGCTCAGCTACCCACTCTAGTGAATCATTTCCTGAATTGCTGTAATTAACACAGCATTGTAAGGCAATTCATGCTCAAATCCAACACAAGTCAACACTCATCTTAATTTACTATGTTAATCTCTGAGCATTCGATTCCCAGTCCATTCCCTTCAAGATGCACCTGTAACAGCAGCAGGAAAAGGAAGAACTGAGGCACTGGCCTGCTGGCTCACCTCTGACCTGTGCATCTGGAACCTGCTTGGCCGCGTCCTTTCCTCGCTTTTTACAATTCTCTCAAAAGATCAACTTTGATGTGTACTTCACATTTCTGAAATTCTTTGCTTTCTCCAGCGTCTAGTACCAAAGCACTCTGCTCAACAGCTGAATGCACAGGCAGACCCTGATGTGAGAAAGCATCGTGCCCAGAAATCACCATCACTGCTTCCAGGAATGTTGTAAGAACATATTACAGGTTTTTCTGCGTGTAGGTCCGCAGAAAAAATTTTTTTATGGGAAAGTATCTTTTTACTGTTTTTTACTTTGTAGAAGTTTTTATAAACAAAATCTTTGATTTGTGTTTAAAAACATTTAGATTTTTTTGTCTGTCTCCTAATAATAGATGAAAGTTTTCTTCCTTTCAACCTATGAAGTAAAAAGTTGTTATCTCTAATTGTGTAAGCTATTCTAACATTCCTTAGACAGAACTAAAAACAAGAACTTCAGATACTCCAGACTAATAAATAATAACCCAAATCCTTTGTATTATAAAGTAATGTTAATAAATCATATTTAACCTTCTAATATTATTACTAAAAATCCTTTGTTACTACACAAACCACAACAATACAGGAGTGCTGAGAAGAATTCACCAACGTTTTCCACAACCATCAGAAAAGTTGTGACTGCCTGGGATGTTTTTCTGTATGCTTTATGAAACCTGTTAGCTTCTCTCACCCTTGGAGAGCCAGACTTTTGATATTATAAGCCTTGAGCTCATTGAGAGTTTGATGAAGCATAAAATAAGCATAGTTTAACAGTCATATGAACAACAAAGGGCCTTTTGTGATAGCTGGAGAGTACAGGAATGGAGCAGCAAAGGAATTAGGACTAAGAAAAAGACAACCCCTTTTACATGGAGGTGACATCCTGCAACTTTTGATTAATAATTTGATTTATCAGTGATATGATTTCAAATTAATACATTAACTTTATTTCTTGTCCTGACACAACCCATCTGAAGATTTAAGAGCTAGACAGAAAATTATATAAAGTAGAATGGCTACAATGCTGGAGGAGTACAACGTGATAAGGAAATCTGACCTCTGGAAAAACATTTTCTTTGAATTTTTTTGGCAGAGGGTAAACAGTAAAGTCCCCAGGTTTTTGGCACAAGGAAGGAAGACTTACAAAATGCTTCTCTTTAAAAAAGTAAGTTTCTTTTTCTAGGTAATGGGACCTTACTGCTCCATGGGAGCTACAGTTCCAAGGTGACTACCCCAAGATGAAGTTCACCTTAAGAATGCAGAATTCACCACAGGTAAGAACAAGTCATCTTTTTCTAGCAGAGAATAAAGGACAGTGCACAGCAGCCCCTGAAGTAAAACATTTGGGTTTGGCAATATTTCAGTTTGGGAACATACACAATTCAACCTAGAGGAGTTCTGAGGAAGAAAAATATGAAGTAAATGAATCATCTTTAACACAGTTTCAACCAGCCTTAGAGAACAGAAGATACAAATGTATTTTTTTCAATCTAGACTTTCAGTGGATCACTAAACATTTTAATTCCTTCTACCCTAACACTGCAGCATTTTAGAAGACTGTTACTTCAGTAACTGTTTAGAAATAAACTCTCCCAAGAGCACATGGTACTAAAAACAAGCCACTCCAGACTGATGAGACATCTAGACAGTGGTCCAGAAAAGGGCACATTAGCAGAAGAATTCTCCTAAGGAGGAAGCAAGCATCTCAAGTGCCACTCTGCAAGCAATTTAGCTGGTTTAGATCACAGCTGATACTGTACCATTTCCAAATTAGCATTAACCAGTTCCTCTCCAAGAAAAGAACACAGCAAACTGCACAGCTAACCCAGCCCATGAGGCATGTCCTGGACACATTCCTTGGTCCTACTGGCTCATGGCTATTGCTACCAAAATGTGTACGCAGCCCTACTATCCCTGCAAAGTCTAGAGTATGTTTAGATTCTGTTTATAAGCAGCAAGACAAATGACACAAGATCTGGAAGAAACCTGAAGTACCTGGAGCAAGGCACTGGCTTCCCCAGGCTCACAGATAAACCAGATACAAAGGCTAACTCCAAACCAGTCTTCCTTTGCAATCAGCACAGCAAGAGGCACAGCTCTGGAGAGTTCTGAATGGGAACCTTGCCTAATTAATGAATTAGTGATTTAGTGTAGCAAAGTGAATCATCAAAAGCGTGGTGCATTCTCCAAAGCTGTTTACCCTTCCTGACACAGAAAAACCATATTAGACTTCCTCAAATGGAGCAGAAGCAGAACTCAGTTTAAGCCAGATGGAGTAACATATACCATGTACACAGACTGCTATTAAAGAAATTACTTTCTGCCACAAAGCAAAGCAAAACAACTCAATAAAAAACAAACTAGTGAAATATTGTTAGATTTGACTGTTTAAAGCAAGACTCCCAGAAAAACACCTGCCCCCATTCATGATTTCTGTGCACATCACCACAGAAGAGAGGAGATAAAGTCTACTGTCCTCCCCTTCATTCCTTCAGTCACATAACCATGATGTTGGAAGTGCTGGAGGACACTGCTCAACACCAGATCCAGAATAACCTATCCCATGGGTATCACTGATGGATATCAACTGAGTTTGTGCTCTTTAACTGGGTTAGAATCACATGTGCCTTCTGCTTGCCTTTAGACTCAATTCTTTAATGAACCCTGAAAAACATGTGTTAAATGGTGCAAATCACTACAAGCTGCAGCATGTCACAAAATAGAGCAGAATTTATACTGCCCTTTACACCCAACACAACAAGACTTTCTAACAGTTGTGTAAGTCTATACAACATATTTAGAAACATCAAGAGGAAGGCAGAAAGGGGCTCCCAAACATTCTGTTCAACCAAGGAAGTTCCATCAGGGTCATAAAGAGATAGAAATATTAGATAGGACTCACCCAGCCACAAGCACTTTTATTTGTACAGCAGAGATATGATCCCACAAAAATGCTGCTGTTCTGCCTACACTTCCAGTGAGAGCTCTCCCCACAGACTCAGAGTAAAGAGATCTCAATAATCTAAAGGGAGGTCACTGTAAAAGTTATGCTATCCATCATCACTTCAGTTCAGAAGTTGCTTAGAAGACTTGAAGATTATACCCTAAGACTTCATCAGACACACCACCATTCATTCCAAGGCATCTTATAGCCATGAAAATAAAAGATATAAAGTAAAGCTTGAAAGAGTTTTATTAGAAGCCTTCAATGCACTGCAATGTCCTCTTCCCTCAACCACATCAGCTCCCAGCAAGCCTTGCCTCACTTCAAAGTGCTGCATTTTCAGAGGAATTATTTCCAAACAGCAGGGCAGAGAGCAGTAACACAGAACAATTTTCGTGCTGGCCAAAGAGGAAGTTGATTTTGTAAATGGGCTATTTCCCAGATCTTAATTAAGCCGTGCAACTAGAATCCTAATACAGGCAAACTCAGCAAAAGACCCACAAGGTAAGACAAATATTCCTGGACTGAGGTTGGAGCACACAAAATGGCAAGATTTTACCTTTGTTTTGTATCCTACAACAACATTTGAGATCACCAGTCTAAACCAGAACTCCAAAATGTAATATGCTACATAGGAGCACAGGAGAACACATTTCTTACACAGAGAGACTGCACCTCAAGGGATGAGATGACTGCTGGACAAGCAGCTCCAAGGAAAGAAGAGAACACAGGAAAAAGGCAAAACCACCCAAGGCAGATAAGGCCTGTTGATTCCACTGCCAAGCTGCTCTGGTTCAGTCAGCTCAGGGCAGGTGAGAGCCTTACAAACTTCCCTGAAGGCAGAAGATGAGGCAGCAGCAGAGATATCTATGGGACTCTTCTTCATGATGGCTGAACAGCATCATCTGCCACTCCCAAGGCTTTGCTGAATGCCTCAAAGCAAGCAGCACTACCAAGTGGCACTACATGTCAAGTGCTCCACAGTATTTCACTCCAGATGACAGCAGAGAAGGGCCAAGAAAATTAGCTTATGTCTGTAGATCTATAACCCCACATATGAATGACTTTCAGTAAAAATGGTCATTGTTTTGAACAGCTGAATGTCAAGAAGAAATCCAGACAAAGCAAGGGCAGCCTAGACTAGTTTTAACCATGTGGCTAGACACAAAAGATCCTATCTCAAAGACTCTGGGAAGAAAGAATGAAAAAGGTTAACATATAACAAGGATAAAGATCTGGGAAGAAAGAGATGACAGGCTGAGAGAGACAGCAATGCAGTAAAAAGGTTTTCCTCACAATTTCCATAGCTTTCTTCAGTGTCCCTTCTCAAAAATGAAAGGCAGTTTCTCATGTTGTCTGTTGCAAAACAACAGGTTCAGAACAGTTGATCTCTATCAGAGCTATAAAGTTTTTTGTCTTCAGCAAAAAAAACTATGCTGTTACTGCCCACCTTTGGCAAAAAGTTATGAACTCCCTCAGGAAGTGTGGGATGATATACATTCCTCTTTCCTGAAGCTGAAATAATTCTATTGTTAATTTACTGCTGTCTAGGAAAAGCAAGAATTTGCATTTCCTTTCCTAGTCTTACTGAATACTTTTGAATTGAGTAAATTTCAGTATCAAAAAAAAAGAAAGAAAAAGATCATTCAGTTTCCTCTTGCTACTAAGGCAAATGATTGCTGCTTGATTAAACTTTCAAAGGAGGAAAAAAGAATAACAAAGGTATCAGAAGAGAAGCTGCCCATAGAGCTGAGCAACCTCTCCTTCCTTAAATTGTTTCCCATATCTGGGTACTGCATTTCTATCACAAGTCACTCCATACACAAGTGGAGTGTATGGCCTCTTCAAACCAAGATACAACACAGGCAGAATGAGAAGAACCATGTCTGTTTACTGTAAACACAAAGAAACCAAATGCTGTTAGAGCCTTATCAACTCACTAATGCATATTCCAACTACTTCAACATTAGAAGGAATCCACAGGTACAGACAACAAATAATTCATTGAAATGAATGTGTGCTCCAAACAGCTGAAATCCAAATGTTTTCACACCATTCACAAACACTGTCTATTGCAGATTTCATTCCTTGGGGAGTGTATATTCCTGGGTTCCCCTGGATGTACTCTTCCCTTTCTCCCTCTCCCCTGTGCAATTACAACGTGAGATGTCATTCAGCTGGGGGAGGGAGAAAGAGAAAAAAGGAAGGAAAGGGTGGTGAATTGATATTCCTATGCTAGCTTACCTCTTGCTCTAGCTCCACAGCTTTGGCCTCCTCTTCTAGTAAACAAACAGTGCCTGCCTCTTGTATCTTATCACATCATTCCAAATAGCAGCATCAACTCCAGCTCATTATTGCTGCTATTTTATTTCCACCTCTCTAATTATGAGCAGCATCCCGGGAGCTGACATCTAGATTACATCCTGCTATAGCCTGCAAAGGTCAGGTTAGTTCTAGACTCCAGTGCTGCTGGGAGACCTAAAAAACACCTAAGAGCAAACATAGCTCCCAGGGGAGCTCACAGGAAATCCCCCTTCGTTGTGCTGACCAGCAGGAACTGCTCCCTCCTGCCCTTTTTGGATGAAAGATGAGATTATCGTCAGGATCTGCTGCAGTAAAAGCACTCCCAGGAAACCTCTCAGGGATCACATCCACACCAGGAGTATCTCAGCAACACTACCTGGGGAGAGCTGCACTTGGCACTCCTGTATTAACAACACATGTGTAAGAGCAGCCCCCAGGGCAGGCATGTGCTCTGCTCCTCTGTGATGACCCTGCACACAGCAGGTGAGCCACAGCTACACGGCATTGATGGGGTTTCTTCTTACTCCAGGTTGTTAAGGCAGAGAAAAGATTCCTAAACATCAGGCTGTATGTAACAGCACCTACAGGCTCTGCTGTTGCTCTCATGGGCCATTTCCAGTGACACAGAGAGGAAGTTTCCTGCCTCTGCCAAGGACAGACAGCAGCAGCACAGACAGTTCTCCCTTCACCTGGAGCTACCCTGAGTACTACTCTAGGATTACACCGGCAGGACAGCCCCTGTGTTTGCAAAGGAGAAAAAAACCCCTAATCCATTCATGGATCACATAAGGGACTGAGAATTCATTTCGAAATCCTGCAGGAAAAGAGGAACACATCCAAGTAAGGACCAGTTCTACCTCAGGTTTCTCCAAGAAGTGCAGTCAGCTCTGCACTACCACGTGTACAACAGTAATTCAAGTTCACTCATGGCAAAGTAACAGTGCCAGAGCCTTTATCAAGAGATCTGCACCTGCAAAATAACTGAGATTTCTCATGGGAGGCATGTTCGCAGGGTATTTGAACCCCAGAGAGGCAAGAAAGCTTAGAATAAAATGTCATCCTGACCTCAACCAGCTGTGTTTAGGTTTAGACCAGGAACATACAGTTACATACTATTTACAGATCCTTTCTTAATACACAGGATAGTCAGAAACAGGACTTGTATTCAAATTTACTGAATATTGACACTGAGATACATGTAACAGCAGCAGCACAACTATTAGCAATTTCTTCTGCACAAATACTTAGAAATAACTGGTAAGAGAAAAATATTTATGGTTTTCCTATAACACTGAAGAGGAGCTCCCCATCCATTAATTTAATAATTACAGGACTACCAACATCAGGAATTAGCTGTAAGGTGTGCCTTCCATGTAATTTAAGACATGAATGATTACAAATCCAGCATACCTAGTTAAGCCATCTACTTAGACACAAGTATTTTAGCAAGCTGCAAGCTAAATACAAACACATCTGTTTTCTTAACTGTAATGTGACTTTTGCAGCTGCATATGAATGTGGTGGACTTTTGGCTGGCTTAACAGGGCACTGCCAACTTCAATCTAACTCTAAATCTAGTTTTGTACCAGTAAGCTTTCACAGACTCTCAGGCCAGCAGAAATATTCCCATGATTGAAGAGCTTAATTCCCATGCAGTGAGTTATTTTTACTGAATATATCCCTGTGGTGCAACGAACCCAAACACAAGTACTGAAAATGTGACAGCGAGAAATAAATAGAATTTGTATGTTATAAGAAATACAGAAAGAGATATTAGTGTAACTATTGGTAAGAGTAGTATATTTCAAGCAAGTGCATAATTACACAAAGAAAATCTTGTTTATTGCATTTTTCAAAGCTCAGTTACCTTGTATCTTTCAAAGTTTCTAGCTAAAACGAGCCTCATGGATAATCAGTTTCTGTATATCCAGCTTGTCCACTGAGAGGGCATTTATTTGCTCAGCTTCCCCTAAGTCCAGCGCACCAGCACAGACAAAGCTCATTTAAAGTGCAGAATAACGGAGAACGCTAATTTTGAGTCTAACACTCAAAGATTTCCCATAGATTCTTCTTTTTTTTTCAACTTCCAAAGCAGCACAACAGGACCAACAGAGGCAGCAGTATTTTTTGTCGTGTCAGACTTAACAGTTACTTTTGTTGAGATGGAGGAATCCTTTCCAGGTGCTCCAGGGCACTAACCTTAAATGGATCACTGCATGAGGTAAAAGAGCACTTCTTCAGAATATGGAATTAAGTCATTGCAGTGAACGGATAAGCAGGTTTTTATTATTACACAGGAAGAAAATCTACCTTTAGAAGCAGCTACCCTCGTTAAGTACTAAACACCCTTAAAGACATCTTAGAACAACAGCCCGCAGAGATCAACAACGAGCCGTAACACAACAAATAAAGGAACAGAGGCACAAGTATTACAATCCCTCGTGCTGAGGTGATCTCGAACGACAACAAAAAGGCTAAAGGCAAGGCAAGCAGCAGCCTGTGCGAGCTGCGGGCGGTTTATGCCGTGCCTCACGCAGGGGTGCCGCAAGCTCCGTGTGACGGAAGCACCGGCAGCGCTTTAAGACCCGCGATTCCCGGGCGCTGCGAGGCACCTCACGGCGCACCGGGCGCTAAGGCCGGGCCGCGGCAGCGGCAGCGCGGTGCCCTCGGCTGAGGCACCCGCTCCGGCCCGGGTCCGCCCCGTTCCTGAGCCGTGGAATCGGGTCACGGAGCCGGCACGGACCGGCGGTGGGGATCCCGCCGCCCCGTGCCAGCCCCGGCCGCCGCCGCCGCTCCCCACACGGCGCGCCGGGNCTCTCCCCACAGCTCCTAAAGGCTCCCGCTTCTCCCCCGCCCCCTGCGGCAGTGGTACGCTCCCACCGCTCGAATTGCAGCAGGCTGGGCGGGGATTGGCGGAGATCAAAAAAAGGGGCGGGGCCAGGCAGCGACCGTTTAAAGCTCCCCCGGGGAGGGGGGGCGCCCTGTGCCCCGGGACTCGCTGAGGGAGCCGAGCCACGGCGCCAAAGGAACCAGCGGGAGGAAGGCGGCAGATAAATCGTATCTAAAATTGGCCGATCGTAAAGCGGTCTTGAGAAAAGCTCGGAGATATTTTACGGCGGTGGTCGTAGCGATTCGACCCGTTTGGATCCTGATGCGCTCGGGAAGAGGAGCGGCGTTGCAGCAGGTGGATGCTGCTGCCATCATCCTCCTGCTAATCAATTCAGCTTGGGTTGAGTTGACTAATATTGACTAATCCCGAGGTGACGGTATGGACCGGGAAATGAGCCAGCCCTGGTCTTCAAGAAAGCAGACAGGAACCCAGAAATGTCCTAGCAAAGCCACAGCCTTCCAAGCCTGCCTTAAGAGAAGTTTTGATCTCCATAGTATATTAGAGATTCTGGCATGAAAATAGTCAGGTGCTGTAATAACGCACGATAAAATGCCAAGCAGATATCATTCATAAGAGATGCACAAAATGGGTTGTGCTCGGGATGAGCAAATTCTTACTACAGTGGGGTATGACAAATATCAGCCAGAAGTGCACAATTCCCAATTCACTATCTAGATCCATGTTTGAGAACAGATGGAGGAAAGCCTTTAGCTGATCTAAACTTGGCTCAACCCACTGTTTACTGATTGAGTTTCCATGAGCATAGAAATTAGAGCTACTGGTTGCAATCACTGGAGAGCCTCAGCTTGCTGATTCAGCTTCCATTATCTGTTCAAAAACAATATTTGCAGGTGTTCTCCCCTGCAAAGATGCAGGTTGGGGGCTGTGTTAATTATTGAAAAATGAAAGCAGATGGAGGAGGGGGTTTACATACAGTGATACAGGAGATGTTTCAAAATGCTCTCTGCTTGCACAGTGTTTGCAGTGATTACTGGCTGAGCACTCTGAACAGTCAGGAGGAGAGCTGGCAAGTTGAACAGAAATCTTTGTAAAGTGCTAATAAGGACCCAAACAACTCCCATTAGGGAACTGCAGAGCCATCTGCACTCTAGCACGAGGCTGCCTGTGGCATCCACAGCAAGACTTGTATGTCTTGGCTCGATATTTTGGAATCCAGCACCAGAAAGGCTAAGTCATATGACAGGGTTATTTGCATCATTATGCTGCTGGATTCTCAGAGAAGTTTTCACAGTGAGAGGAAGGGTTTAAACAAGTAGAACTGAAGCAAAAACAAAGGACTGTACTGCCTCTGCATGTCCCTTGTCACCGCGTGCACGTGGTGTGCAGAGTGGGAGGAGGGTGGCAGGCAGTACTGTACAGAACTTTAGGCTAATAAAGCACACTCACAAGAACTGCAACATCAGTACAAAATGGGCTATTTTGCAATACAAAAACAAGCTAAGACAGCTGAAATCCCGCATCACAGCTTAGTTAGAAGCCTGAAGTTCCAGGCTGGTGATGTGCGAGGCAAACCCATCACCGTACCTCCCCCCCGAGGATTTTACAGAACCGCTGGTTTGCACGGGGCTAGGGAACAGTCAGCTCGTCCCAGGCAGGCAGTGATTGATTCCCTGTGAATTCGTGCCCGCAGGCACTGTAAAACTGGGTGTTGGCACTCCAGAAGTGACCACTAGTGAGCAGAGCAGCTGTTGAGGAAGCAGTTCCAAACCAGCCCAGGGGAAAATATTGTGGTTCCAGACTGAGTTATTTCAAGGAGGTGAGCTGCTACCACTCAAAATAAAGTCAGAGTGTGGCACAGTGTCCCATTTTCAAAAGTCTATATAGAAAAATAAGGCCTGGCTTTTTTATGTATTCCAAGAGAAATTATTGATGGCCTATAAGGCCCAGGTGTTGCTCCCAGTCAGACAAGGAGTATAACAAGGAAGGCAAGTAACAGAAGAAAATTCAAGAAAGTTTTTGGTATCTCTATGAAACCAAAGCTATTTTCACAGTAAAAATAGCCAAGGAATCTTAAATTCTATTTTGACAACCTTCCAAGGTTCAGGACTTGCCAGGTGCATGCTCCTGTGGGAATCTGTAATCTCTTTAAACCAAGAGCACCAAATTCCACTGGAAGCGTACTGTCCTGGAGCAGAGTCCCCACATCTGGAAATAGGAAATAAAAACACAGCAAGCTGATGTTCAAACAAGGAGGTGCTCACTAAATTACAGCACTGGAAGGGATACTGAGAGGTCATCTAACTCCAGCCCTGTGAAAGCATCTCTGTGCCATCTGTTCTACCTCTTAAAGCCCTCCCCAGTGCAGACACCACAGTCTATCCAGGAAAGATGTTCTTTTCTCATGATTCACTCTTTTTGCCTGTAGAAAGTTTCCCCTAATAGTCAACCTGGATCTCTTTCACTGTAATTTACACGTTCTTCTCATCCTACCCAATAGACAAAAAAAAAAAACCAACATTTGCTCCTCTCACTCCTGCAACAGCCTTTTAGATGCATGAAGATTTCTCATGTCACTTTTCACATTCCCCAGACCTAAAAATCCATTTCTTCTTGTCTGTCCTCCTAATTTAGATTGGGTGTGGCTCTGTTGATTCATGGTGTTCCCCTTGGGTGGCTCTCACTTTAATCCATGTCTTTCCTGTATTTCTCTGTGCAGGAGCAGCATGCAGTGTGATCCCAATTGAGGCCTTACCAGTACAATGCAGAATGGAAGGAGCACTTGGTGTGTTCTGCAATCATCCCTCCTGTTTATACATTTTACTGTGACATTTACAGTGACAGAGGATTTTGTTGTTGTTGTTGTTTGCTTCCATTTGTAAAAGTCAAGGCCACAACATGAAACCAAACTGCCTCTGAAGCCCCTGAGATGCTCTCCATTAACAGGAACTCTTTTCTCCTGTGTATAAGTGTTTCTGTTAAAAGTCACTGTATTTGAATTGCCATCTGCTGTAAGCAACTGAATTGGGATCTTGATGAGATATAGTCTTGTTTTCTCATGCTCACACTTACTTGGACAGCTAAACCCATTTTTTTTAATGTAAAAGTAATCTGTATACAAATGAGCCACTAAGAGCTTCCAAAAGAAGAACTGTTTTCAGAAGAAACTGAAGGACTAGTCTAGTCTACAGAGGTTTTAAAATTTGCTGTTTTCTGTCCAGTTGTTCTGGAGCACTGACTTCCTAAGCAAGAACACAAATGTTCAATCTGTGGTTCAAATGCAAGGCAGAAGTCACCAGGCACCCAGCATTCTCCTGATGCAAGTGATTATTCACTGCATAGGCATGTGAATAGCTGTAATATTTATGAAATTATGTATTCAACCCCCTGCACCACCTCTGAACACACATGCACTCCCTAATCCGGACTGATGTTGTGTGCTGAGCTGGGAGCTGAGTTTCAAATGAATTCCTGGTGGTGTTTGGTTGCAAGGAAACAAACACAAGTCTAATTCACTTGAAAAAGCCTATCTCTTGGCTCACTAAGTAGAAACTTCTGTAGGTAAAAACTTCAGCAGTTAAAAAGGAAAATAAAAAGCCAGCCCATCAGAGCCAGTGAGTTTTGATCATGTAGATAAACGTTTGTAACCCTTCACACTGAAAAAATAAGTGTTCTGATAGGAGCTAATAAGGAAGGTTTCTCTGGGGCTACATGCAAATCTGCTGAGTGTTCAGTACAGACTTTAGCATTTGGAACTATTTTAAGCATAAGAGAGGTTCTGGGTCTGTGCATATACACTGCAGACAATTTCACTGCTCACAGGTTTTGCCAAGCAGTAAAATATAAAGTTGCAGCTTTGGGTTTGCTGCTATGACTCAGGACCGTGGGCATACAAGAAGCTGATGAGAAAAACTTTCACTTCACTATACTGTCAAGTTTTAAGTAGAATTAACCCAAACCAAAGGCTACACAAGCACAGAAAACTCCCTCCCAAAGTAGTACATTATGCTAAGGCTGGGAAGAGTAGCCCAGCTGAGTTTCACTTCATGATTTAGGAGCAACAGTTCAAGTGTGTAAAGAGGTGTGAGATCATCCAAAGCAGTGAGACAAGTGTTTGTCAAGGAAGAAAATATAGATATTAAAGAACATCATACCCAGATGAAGTACTACTAGACTGCTGGCCTACAATTAATACACTAACCAAAAAAATCACAAGTACAGCATTTCCTTGTACTCAGACAGTCCCCAGGAAGGACCAAAGGGAATGGATTCAAATGTACCTTGGTGAAATGAAATGCCAACTCCTGCAAGGTCATTATTGAGACCCTTCATTGGTTCTTCATTTAATTTAGACTACACAAGTTCCCCACAAGAGCTGCCTGTAAAGCTGAGATTGGTTTACTCCACGTAGCATGCATCAAGGTCTAAAAGTCATGTTTACTATTTGGAGTTTGGATTAAGGGAGAGCCTGAGATATGTTTTCTATGCTTGTTTTTTAAACAACAGCTTTTTACTCCTTTAAGGAAGCGTACAGAGCAGCTCCCTTGTGGTGTTGTCTGGAAATAACTGACAGCCCCTTCCAAACAGATTTGGACATTTCCTTCAAACTCTTAACCATGGTTAGGTGCTCTTTAGCTGTGTTGTCCTGGTTGAGAAGCTTATTGCTCTATTAAAACTACTGGAACTGTTCTTTGACAAGCTATAAAAAAGACTCTACCTATGTTCAATCCAATTCATCACTGTTTAGAGAAGTATTAATAAAAAGGGAAAAGTAAATCAATGAAGTCACTTTATTGATCTTAAGAATGTAGAACTACTATTAATAAAACATGTTGATGTTGTTTTATGGATAGGTCAAAGTCCTGGTAAGGGTGTGTTTGTCATTCTAATTTTTGTGCAGTTTCATCAACAAAGTATTTGCTATTGCAGTATTGTAGTTATTCATCCCCTGTTTTCCTCCCCCACAGCCAGAACATCTGCTAAATGTTTCTGAATCCGAGCTTGTTGGGATAGGGCCCGTTGCTTTTCCATATTTATGAAGTGTGTGGTACACTGGCACTCATTCAGCAGCCTGCTTCCCAAGACTCATGCGCGAATGACATCAGCCACTGTGGGTTTGTGTGCAGGAGATCCACATCTGCAGGGTCACACAGGGGCCTGCAAACCCCCTGGCCTCCACAAGCACTCCAACCCACTGCTGCCAAGGAACACAACTATCGACTTGGAGTGATGCAGGGATGAGGAAGAGGAGCTAGAGGTATTTATGGTGTCACCTGGAATTGCAATGAAGAGTAATGGGCTAAAATGGAATGAAAAGAGTTCTGTCTGACTCTAGAAGTATCATCAAAATATTTTTCAGTTTGTCAAAGAGGCCAACTAAACAAAAGCTACTATGCTTGTGTTAGTTGTAACAGGCAGGACAAAGCAGAACACAGGAGTGGTTCTGGGGATGGAGAAAGGAACACATAATTAATTTCTGACTTCTGTTTTTGCTCTGCAGTAGCCCCGTCTGTCATGCCAACACGTGCACAGGCACAGCTTTATGCTATTTACACACTGAGGGGGGGGTGCTGTGCCATTATTGTGCCCACACGTGACTCCCATCATACCAAGAGAAGCCGTGTTCACAAGCTGCCCTTGTGTGCCTGGGCTGAGTGGACCTGTCCCTGTTTGCCTTCCCGGCTGCTTTGCACACAGTGCCTTTCCAAAGCCAAGGATGTAGGAGTTTCAACCCTCACGAGACACAATGGACCCCCGTCCCCTCTCAGCTGTGAGAGCTCTGAGGATCATTTGTCTGCCCAAATGCATGCCAGTAACAGACCACAAGCACAATCACAGCCTAATAGTCTTAGTGAGATTACAGCTAGAGATGCCCCAGTGCTGCCATCTGATTAGGGAACAGAACAAGCACCAAATTCATCTGGAGAAAAAGAAATCTCCTTGCCTTTCATGTGAGCAGCCTCCAGGTTGATCAGGATTTTGGACCTATGGTGTACAACCTTTGGTTTCTTTTCCCTTATAATTCCTTATAATGGTTTTTTTTGCAATGCATTACTTTCTTTACAAAGCAGTGTATTCTTTTCACAGATGTCTAAGTTACATTAATATTTTTTCAGGACATGATTTAAAACTGATGATCACACTGCTCAGTAACATCACTACATTTATAGATGCCTATTGTTAGCCATGCTAGATTGATCTCACCCATGGCTACTGTCTGTATGCTTGACTATGACACCCATGTGCTACAGGGGAATGTGATGGATCTTTGCCAGTACAATAATTCCTTTTATCAGCAGTTTATCTGGAGCATCTGTTTGTCTCATCAGAATGAAACTGCTTGTAACTGTATCCTACACAGGGCAAATACTCTTTCTGCACCTGTTCAAGCACTTGATTTACTTACTGCTTAAATTCTTAATCTCAACGAAAACAAATAAATCAGCTTGTACAACAAAGGCTGGAACCATGAATTAAATGGAAAAGCTGATACAGGACCATATCAGCTGGCTAGAGCACAAAACCTGGTATTAAGGTATGGATTGTGCAGTGCTCACTGCAAACTGCAGATCTCATTGAGCTTCCTGCAAGAATCCTGCTGCTAATGACAAGGCTGCAGTTCCTGCAGGAATTCATGCCTAGGACAAAAAGTAGTAGTGCACTCACGGATTTTGCATGAAGCCTAGAGCTAGCACAAAAGAAAATTCCTCCCCTTAGACACAAGAAACCCCGGAATTTACTAGTCAATGGCAAGCAATAAATAACATTTGCGGCAGAAGGTAGGAGAGGCTGGCTGGGTCGGTACTCACAGAGCGAGGCTGCGGGAATGACCTTCTCCTCACATGAGTCAACTCCTCCCCGACAGGTGCTCACAGCAGGGGCAGGCACCTAAATTCGAGCCCCTCGCCACTCCCCGTGCCCTGCCTCCACACGGCTCTCTCTTTGGAGGGCTCCTACCAGCGATTTTCCCTAGGTTTGCAAGGTAAAGCCAAAATTTAAAAGAAATGGGATCTCAGATGCAAATCTCCTTGTGCAAGCCTTTGCCAGAGCATCTCGCAGAGTCTCGAGGAGGCTGTGTGATGATGGGGCTGGCTGCCAAGTCGTCACTGTTGCCACAGTAACGGAGCAGTGGTCCCCCGTGGCTTGCTAAGGGAGCGGCAATGGGAGCACCGAATGGATGCATTGCCTCCTCCTTCCAGGATTCCTCTGACCTGGGTAACCCACCCATTTCTTTAAAAAGGCTGTTTTATACAGAAGGTATTTCCTTCACACCCCACATACACCCCCCCCCCTTGGCTGCTCCACTCACAAAGCTCTACAGCATCTTCAATCGTGTTTCTGTGGCATAGGAAAGCTGGCATAACCCCAAGAGAGCCGCTGGCTTCCCCTGAGAAACACCATGGCTTGTGAAAAGAGGAAAAAAGAAACCTTGTTGTGGTGAATATCTGAACACGAGCACACGCTCAGCAGTGTTTGAAGAAGCACGGGGACAGCGCGATATAATCTTGTCCCTGTGAGCAGGTGAATGAGCAGTTGAGAGAGCAAGGGGGGATTTCTCTGCCAAGTGTTTCTCTGCCAACACGGCCGAGCACAAGTGTGTCTGTGAGGCCCTATTACAGCTACGGGGAAGCTCAGGGCTGGCAGAATTCCTTTGTTCCTGTCCCCTCAACTGAAAAGTCTTGGTGCTATCATTTCTGAGCCTTAATACCGCTGTTTTCTACTTATTTTTGTTATAATGTTGACATAAACACTAGCAGTAATGTTAGGCAGGACAGTCCACCACAGTGGAGACCTACAGACTCTGGGCTGTAGTCAGAAAAGCAGCCAAGGCTGCAGAAGCAGGCGTTATTTTGCTGGACAATGAACAATTCAGCCTTGTTTTGGAAAGCAACTCCTTGGATAGTTAAATAATACCACTTGTTTATGAGACAGACTATTTATCTCATCTTCTTTATAAAATGTTGCTAAGGGTTCTTTGTTGCTTTCCTTATTATTCTCTCATAGAGCCAAGTGCTTCTTTTAAGGTAATGGGTTTCCTCTCTCAGGAGGCCAGTAACAAACACAGCTCTGTGTGCACGTAGGTGGTGTGGACAAAAACAAACACACAGAAGTAAAACCCACACTTTTGCTTTCTTAACTGACTTTCCTGTTGTCACTTTCAACCCAGGTTGTTTGGGCAATCTGTGACAGTGGCTCATCCCAACTTGCTAGGTAGGGACAGGCCTCCAGGTGCCAAAATCCAGATGTTAAAGATCCCATCATGGCAAGGGGTTAAGTACCTTTTTGCTCCGCTATAATCTGCAGCAGCAGAGATGGGACTAGTTAAGAACAGCAGTATCAGCCAGAAGGGCTAGAAAGAATTGAACTAGATTATGAAAGATGTGAGCAGGCAAAAAAAATCTCACGTGTTAAAAGAAGTAAAAATTGTAACCTTCTTACTTATCTTTGCCTCTGCCTTCAGACTGAGTTTTCCGGCTTTCCTCCAACATACTTTGAGGATTAAAATTTAATTTGATTTAGAAAAAACCTTCCATTTCTCCTATGTTTACAGGATTCTTAAATGTGGGACTTGGAGAACATCACCAAACACAGTGATAGCCACGACAACACCACTAGGCTTGGCAGTTCAGAATATCCCTGTCAAGTAGGAAAGTCCAACTAGGCCCAGCCTAAGGGATTCTGGAGCCTTCTGATTACAGGTGCTGAATTTAACAGCATCACACCCCCACACATCCACACACACAGACACCCTCCCTGCACAGTGCCTTAGTGCAGTGGCTTGTTCAAAATCTGGGTTATTGGTACACCCAGACTTAGGAGCATCCAGCTCCACACAGGTGTGAGGTTACTCAACATATGAAGGCATCTTACAGAAATTCAAGTTATCACGGGCATTTCACACCTGTTTCCTCAGTAACCTTAAATGAGAATGCAGCAAGATCAGAAACTGAGCTGCATACTTGGTCTCACACAGGAAAGTGTTGCTTGGTACATATAATTAAATAAATCTGTTTTATTGCTGTGGTCCATTCATTAACAAAGGACTCTTGACAATAATATCAGAAGGCTAAATATGATTTATTAAAATGACTCTATAGTTCAAAAGGATTTGGGCTATATTGTGCCCAGGTACAGAGCTCAGATGCTTACTTCTTTATTCTCTGCACCAGAATGCTAGAATGCTTACAATATCAGAGAGATAACAGTCTTTCACCTCATAGGTTGAAAGAGAGAACCTCTATCTCTCACTATCAGGAGACAGGCAGAGAAATCTAAATGTTCTTGAAACACAAACCAGAAATTTTGTTTACAGAAACTTATACAGAGTAAAAAGACAGTAAAGATGCTTTCCCATGAGAAGATTTTTCTGCAGGCTTACATACAGAGAAACTTATAATATGTTCTTGCAACATGTTTTGCTGACACTCCTTCCCCCACCCCTTCCCTCAGCTATTTTTACACTGGGTGGAAAGACTTGGTGCCTCTGGGTGTGAAGCATGAAGCCATTCAGCATGAAGCTGTGCCCTGAAGAAGACAGTCCCGAGAAGGAATAATGCTGGGCTCTCAGGGAGCAGGAAAGCAGCAGGGGAGAGGAGGTGGCTGGGCTTGGCCTGCAGCACTGAGAAGTCTTTTCCATTTGCAGCTCTCTCCTCCCGCAGTCAGAGCTATTTCATGGGATCACGAGGGCTGCTGCACCATTACTTAGGGAACAGGGTATAAAAATGACAGCAGCTAATAAGCACCCATTTCTCATCAGTCGCCTCATAAGGCTAATTGTGCAAACAACGTTTCAGAGGCTAACGGGCTGGAAATGACATTCTGTCTGCTGGATCCAGACCAGCACAGAGACTGCATCCCTGTGCCTGGACACTTCAGGCCCAGCCACAAAATGAGGGCTATCCCTAAATGTGTGTCCACAGGAGGACACAGACTTCAGAGACTGAGCTGGAACTGAGCTAAAGACACAGCACAGTCATTCTTCCTGATGATTAGGAGGCAACAGGAGCAGAAACATTGAATGTTCCTTTGTCCATAAATGTCCAGGTCACATTCCTGGTTCTGAAGTTCCCTCACAGAAAGGAAGGCTTTGTCTGGAGCTCACGACTGAGGACAGCAAGAAAGACTTAAAAAAACCTGAAGAAAACAACCAATCCAAGCTTGGTGGAGCAGGGTGGAAACACACCTTTAACTGAGGCCTCGGTTCAGAGGAGGCATTCATGCTTCCCAGAGAAGAGGCTGGCTGATGGAAAGGGCAGAAACTGGACAGAGCTGTGTGTGGTCTCAGAGCAGGATAAAGGCAGGGAGTGTGTGTTCATGTGTGTAGGAAGGGAGCTGTTGGTAGTGGGAGTGCAGTCCCTGCACGTGAATTATAGATGTCAAAGCTGAAAAAGTGCTTGTTGGCCTGTTCACTTACTCTTCTTTTGGTTGCTGAAGATTTGAAAAGTTGAATCTTCCACTCATTGCACTGAAGGATCTAATGCAGTATATTTGCTCTAGTATTATCAGTCACTAACTAGACAATTCTGACCAAACAAATACTTGACAAGATTGGTTCTTTCAAACATCCAGGTTCATTTTGCTCTTAGTATCACTATCCAGGTTTATTTTAAACCCACATTTAATTTTTTTCTCACTCTGATCTATAGTTAGGCTTGTTAGGAAGTGCCTGTGCTGTTTTTTCTATTTTTAAAATACGGGCCCACGTTTGAAGGGTTTTTGCTTGAGATTCTCTGGTGCACTGCTGGTAAAATTAACTCACAACCAGTTTTCAAGGCTATTGGAAAGCTATCACCACATTAGAATGTATTCTGTTCTAAATGATTTGGATATGCTAGGCTTTTTTCACAGTATTTCCACACCTGATTTTCATGGACATCCATGCTCCTGCTTGTTTATACTCCTATTAACTGCTGCTATGGTCATGCATGTTATTGATGGGTTTCTGGAAAGCTCAGCAACTCAGCAACTTTGTAACTGCATTATAAATAATTCAATCAACTGTTCTTCCCCACATCTACGTCTCATTTATTAATGGACTTTCTTTCTAGGCAGAAAGTTTGGGGTTTTTTTTCTTATCTCTAATCACTGTGCCATATATATATACACACACACACACACACACACACACACACATATATATATATATATATATACACACAGTTGGGGGAGGAATGCAATTAGTTTTGCAGTCCTTGTGCCAAAACTTCCACTGACTTCAGTCAGAGATTTGCCTGAAGAATGCCTGATTATAGCCTGTAGGAGCTGGTCCTATTTCTGTACACCAGGAACAGGCTGAAGTGAGTGCACACAGGTGGGCAGTGGAGTCCCATGTTTTAACCCAGAAGCATTGGAAGAGAAGCATGAAAGCATGGGTTTATGTGTACAAGAAAAAGAAGGTGAAGCACACAGAGGGGAGCCAGGCAAACTGATTGAGGATTCTGTTATACAAGAGCAGGGAAAATGGAAGATTTTACATGATTAATTCATGTTAAACTTTGTTTGTTTCTTTGTTTTGTTTAAACTTTTCAAATAACGGAAGAGTGGATTTTCTCTTTCCCCCCTTTTCTGTCATCAGACAGCTGTGCAAATATTTTAGCATGTGATTGTGGAAGCACAACACTGCAAACTTCTGCATTGTGCCAAGAGAAAAGTACAGGAAAACAAAAGGCAAAAGCCTGGAGCAGATCTAGCTGCCAGGATCTTCTGTCCCCTGGGGAACCAGAGAGAGGAAAAGGGAGAGAAAAAATGAGAACTGTGATACCTTCTACTGCTGACAGTGACAGTATCCCAGGTCAGAAGGAAACACAGACTGCAAGGAGGGTAGCAAAGGTATCAGAGCAATTAGCAGTTATAGAACCACATCTTTCTTTTTTTTTGTTGGCTTTATCTGCATCACCAACTGCTTGTATTGTACCTGCCCTAAGAGACTGAGTTCTCAAGTTGCAGGTAAATTGAAAACCCAACTTACACAGTGCAATAAATCAGTCTTTTAATTTAGGAAATCAGACCTACATGCCTGGTTTGTGGTTATACTGGCCTAAAACAGGTCTTTTCCAGCAGCTTAAGGGGTTCACAGCAAAGCAGTGGTTCAGGCCAGACAACTGAAAACCCATCTCTTTACAAGTTCCCTCAGGAGTTTATGCTACACAAGTGTGGGAAGTGGGTGATAATACAAACCTAAATATGCCACAGCCAGGAATCAAGATGACTGATTCTGTGCTGAAGAATCCTGTCTTGTTACTGTAGGGGAATGAATTAATCCATAAAAAAAAAATTAGCTATCACTTGCAACATTCTCAGTGGTTTGCCACGCTCATTTCAGTGACTCCTCTACATCAAATGACAGCACATCTTCATCTTTCACTGCTTAAGTGAAAACAATAGGTCACTGTGTAATGGCACTCCATCTCCCAGCCCATCCTGCTTGTGAGAAGTCAAAGGATCAAGACTCATTCCTGAAGCTGGTCATCATTCTGTGCCCTGAAACACAGAGCTGGGGATACTTTTTTTTTTTTTCAGCCCCATAAAACTGCCAAAGTTACTCAAACAAACAAGAAACTCTTGGCTGTACTGCATGTAATCTCCCATCCCAGGGAATTAAACAGGTGGTTATTAAAACTGTAATAACACCCACACTGTGAGAACAATTAAACCCTAAAGGAAGAAATTCTTCCTCCATCAAAGAGAGCAAAATCATTTAATGGTTTCAGGAAACCTTCATACTCCAACTTCCTCCAACCATTTGCATTCCACTTCAATTTAATTACCTGAATGATTAATTAACATCTATCAGCTAATGTTTTGCACAGTGCTTCAAATAAGTGAAGCACCATATAAATCCTTGTTAGGAATTGTTAATTAGGCTACCATTTATGTCACTGTTGTTCTGGGCTCTTCCCATTCCTTTCCATATTCACTTTCATAGGCAGTGGTCAGTGTTACCTACCATGGCTGTTATTTCCAGCCCAAGTTATGGAGTCAGCACCACCATCCTCCTGGAGCTCTTTCAAGAATATGTAGCTTTTCTGGCATTGTCACATGTACTTTTATGGGACCTGAGTCCCCAGCGAAGACCTTGCACCCTGTTATCCACTTTAATAGCATTTTTAGCTCACAGGCCCAGACTCCAGCCTCACAGCAGCTCTCCCCTGCCCAGCCATGCACAGTGGTGAGGATGGAGGCTCCCTTCACTCAGCATGACAGCAGAAAACAAGGGTGGGTACAGCTCCTCCCTACAGGACACCAGTTTTCCAAATAAGCCCTGGAAATATCTGCAGTTCTGTCCTTCCTTTAGGAAGCCTCAGCAGGGTTCTCCTGATGCCATAGTATTGCCGTGGTCTGTGCATTGACAAAGGACTCTTGGCAATAATATCAGAAGGCTAAATATGATTTATTAACATGACTCCATAATTCAAAGAATTGGGCTATTATCTGCCCAGCCTGGAGCATAGAAACTGCTGCTTCCAGCTCCGTCCAAGGAATGCCAGAATAACTTACACAATCAGAGATAACAACTTTTCACCTCATAGGCTGAAAGGAAGTAAACCTCTGTCTCCTATTATCAGGAGACAGGTAAAGAAATCCATATGTCTTTGAAATACAACTCAGAGATTTGTTTACAGAAACTTATACAGAGTAAAAAGACAGTAAAAAGATGCTTTCCCATGGGAAGAATTTTCTGCAGGCCTGCATGCAGAGAAACTTATAATACGTTCATGCAACACCATAGGGGCTGAGCACAGATTGCAGCAGAGTCATGGTCAGTGTGGCCTCCTCAGGCAGAGCAGAGGCTTGTCTGAAACAGAAATCCCACCCAACTCCACATGACTCTCCTGTGACTCTGGGCAGGCCATTTACAATTAGGTGTACAAGTGGTGAATTTGGGTGTCTCGAGTTGCAGTTGTCTTGAGAGACCAGAGAGGTGACTTTAAAAACCAGGACACATCCCTGCAATTGGAACCAGTTGTCTCTGTAGTTATTGTCTCTGCAGATCCTGTGAGATAAGTACACAAAGTACTGCATTCGTTTTGTTTTCCTTTAGCTGTCAGCCATACAAATTCTGCTTTATAATTGAGCATCAAGTCAAGTTCTTTCCTTCTTACTCATAAGTAACATTCAACAAGCCAAAACAGGCCACAGGAATGCCAAAAATATAACCCTTTGGAACTCAGTAAACACTTCTGATACTGCTGAAAAGGGAGCAGAATAATTTTCTCAGAGTGCACTGGCTCTTCAGAGGTAATGAGAGCCCATTTCTTTGAGTCACTGAACTCAACCTTGAGTGCCAATGGGACAGGCTGAGCTGGTGAATCTCATGATCCTTCCCTTATGCCCTAGTTTATTTTAACTCCTTCTAGAGTCTCCAAAGGAAAAGACTCTCATGCTCAAAGACACTGAAGCAGCAAAGGACAAGTCCAGAAATAAAGTCCCTGTAATGTTCTTTTCTTCCTTGCCTAGATCAGTGCTAGACAAACATGGGACTTTCTAAGCAGAAAGGTCCATGGAGAGAAGGGAAAGAACCTCATAATACCCTTTCCTTCTGTATCCTCACACTGTATGCAGCTGTGGGTTTGTGGGTATTGTTGTGATTTGTGTGGTAATAAAGGATTTTTGACAATAATATTAGAAGGTTAAATATTATTTATTAACATGACTTTATAATTTAAAGAATTGGGTTATTATTTGTTTCATTTAGAGCATTGAAGTTGTTGCTTTCAGTTCTGTTTAAGGAATGCTAGAATAGTTTACTCAATTAGAGATAACTTTTCACCTTCCTTTTGAAAGGAAGAAAAACTTTTATTTCTTCTTATTAGGAGACAGGGTAGAGAAATCTATCTGTCTTTGAAACACAGTTTAGAGATTTGTTTGTATAAACTTATACAGAGTAAAAAGACACTTTTTCATGGGAAGAATTTTTCTGCAGGGGTCTGTGGGGACTGTGAAACCCTGCTTCCTTCTAATCTCTATTGTCTTGGTCCTTAATAACTCTGGAAGTAGATTGCTAACAGCACAAGTTTTCCATGTAAGTCCCACAATGATGTCCAAGGGTTTGCCCAGCACAACTGCCCATCACAGTCCCCAGGGCTGAGAAATGATGGAATTTGCACTAAGTCAGCACTGGAGGAGAAAAGAGAGAACAAAATGGAGGAGGAAAAAAGGGAGGGTAACAAACGGAGAGTGAAGAAAAGAAAGATACAGAAAACAAATCAAAACCACTTAACATAGGTTAACTCCTTCATGGCTGGCATCTCTAAATCCCAGGAGAGCTAGTTCAAACACCAGAAAGGCAGCAAGCTTGCTCTGAGACCTGCATGCACACACAGATATGGAGACATTATACAGGCAGTATGGAGAGTTCAAATGAAGGGGGTAAAATCTATATGCCACTGTGTGTGTATGTGCATGTTCCATGGTATGCAGCACCAACAGCTCCAGGAGTAGAAAATCACAAGCCAGGCCTTACATTATAACAAAATAGGCTTCAAAACTTTAAGATTTTTGAGCTATAAATAACAAAAAACCAAACCAAACCAAAATAAAACAAAACAAAGCAACAACAACAAAAAAACCCAACAAAACCAAAACATACCACAAAAAACCCACAACAACAACCAAACAAAAAAAAACCCCAAACAAACAAACAAACAAACAAACCAACACAAAAGCCACAAACAAACAAAAAACCCCAAACCAGGACAGTGAGCACTCTTTTTGCTAAAATCCAAAAGTGACAGAAGAAGGTGAGGATGAACAGAAGTGGTTGCTGGCGTTTGTCTGCCACCCCTTAGTGCCTGTGCTGGAGAACGCACACAAACCTGCTGGAGTGTCCTGCACACTTTGGCAGCTTTGTGCCCAAACTGTGCTGACTGAAGGCTTTCCCTGGGGGATGTAAACAAAGGACAAATTTGGAACAAAGTGCCGCAAAAGGCTGATGAACTGCTGCCTGAGTGACCCATACAGAATGTGGAGAGGACTGGACAGAAGGAAGAAATGGTGTATGAGGGGTTTGATTTTTTCCCACTCAATCAAGATGGAAACAGTGTATGGGTCTTGCTTCTCTTTGTGACTCTGGGGAGAGCAGGGCATTGGTTTCAGAGGCTGATTACCCCAGGCTCCTGCTGTTTCATGGAGATCAATGTATCATTTAATAGGGAGAGGCTTTTCAGCTCGCTGAGATTTTATCTGCTGATGGCTTCCATGATATTTATAGACATATCCATCAGCATAACAGCAGGAAGCAATTCTCCAGAGGTCAAATTGGGTGGATTTCCCCTATTTAAAGTGCATTATGGATGCAGCTTTCTGTATAGGATTAACCACTTAACTCACTGAATCCCAAACATCATCAGCTATTGTTCACAAAAACTGATGATCTCCACGGCTTAGTTGTGGGATGGTCGACTTGTTTTCAGCCTCAATTATCTTTTCAAATAATAAGGTCCTTTGTTAACCTCTGACTTGCTGAGCACTGTGTAGGCAGCCTATTAAGTACTTCACAGTCCTCCTTTAACCCTACGATTCGGGCAGCTCTAAGAGATTTAGTCCCATGATTGTCCTATTTCTGACCAGTCTGAATCTTCGATTGCCACATGAATAGCAACACCAGAGAACCGGCTTTGATCACGGCAAACTTAGGAAAATAAACCACGGTGGCTTGGAAGATCGAGGCAGAATGTGTGTATGTGCTTATTATCCAAAGTGTTTTAATGCTTTCAGCCTAACTTTTGGTAAGGATTTACACAGCATGCATCCCTGCTAAGACTATTTAGAGAGTCAGCTCCTTTGGGGATTTAGGATGCAGTGATTCTGTCTCCTAAAATTATTCTACTATCTTTCTAGTATTGAATTTCTCCTTGTGAGCACACCTTTAGGAATGAGACAGCCTTGCAAGGGGAGCTCAGAATAGACATGTTATTCCAGCAGCACAGAGTGCATTGGGAATGTGAGCTGCTGTGAACTGCTGCTTGATTTGACACAGAAACACGGATGTAGAGTCCTGACATGGACAAGTGTTCTTGATACAAATTTGAGTTATTTAATGTGGCTGTATTCACACAGCCAGAGAGAAATTTTAGAAATAATAAGTGAGTCTTTGAAGAAGAAATGTAAACAATAGTTAAGTTTAGAGACAGTGTCCTTGGAACTGCGTTAGCTGAAGCCACCAATGGAATCAGATAAATTACCATAAGACCAATCAGCTAATGGCAACTATCAGTGTTATAAAAGTCTGTGTTCAAAATAAACTTCTCTCTTCATATTGTCACGGTTGGCTGGTGAGTTTCTGTCTCGCTCTCTAGCTCGACTGTGACAATTTAAGGTTTTGTTTCCAATCACCAGAGCTATCATCAGTCACATCTCCTCACCCACTCTCCCTTTCAAATTCACTGTGACCTCCTCATGGCCTTATTTCACTTAACCTTGCTGTGTTTACAGTGACCTCCATCCTCATGACTTGGTTGTACTCTGAGTGCCAGGCTGATACACCAGCATGCAGCTCTCTCACTCACAAAGACACTCCATGAGACATGTAAGGGCAGCTGCTGTCTATCCCTGAGAGAAAAAATTAAGTTCCCAATCCCTGGCAGAATCCACCCCATTTTCCATCCTTGAAGGTCTGGTCAGAGCTCATACATGAATCCCATTGCCATTACTCTGCTCTTGAGTGATTTTGTTTTGCTGGTGTACACAGCTGCAGTGTACTCTTGAGCCTTTGCTTTACCCTCATCCATTTCTTTTCATTCAGATATATTGGAGTGTTCCATAAACATACCTGAAATTACAAATCAAGTAAGCCTTCTGGCAGGTAGGAAAGACAATGACATTATCCGCTCTGTTCCCCTGGCTACATCTGCTGAAGCATGGTGGCAGTGGGAGACAGGAGAGCTACAGCCTAAAGTTCACTTTGATAAGCTAAAAATATTACAAATACAACTTGTCCCATCTACGGTGTAGTTCCAAAATATATTAATTACAGCTTAGTAGCTTTTCTGCCGTGTTTCAGCAAGTTCTTTCAGGCTGTCTCCATTGAGTCATTTTTTGGAAATAAACTTTTTGGATCTAACATGAAATGAGAAATTATTTCACATTCAGTAATATAGAGTGCGTTTTCAACTTCCTCCTTGAACGGGCATCTGGAACAAAAACGTGTCTAGAAAATTTTGGCCTGTCTTTTGAGTCTGCCGGGGCTCAGGCTTCTCCCAAAGCTGAAAACCTCTCTAAGAGACAAGGGCTGGGTTCCTCATGGGCTGCCCTTCCCCCAGTGCCAAGAAGTAACCACTTATGTCTAAGGCTACATAGACTAATTAGACATCTAATCCTACCTTTGTCTGCACCTGGTATTGCCAGGAAAGATGAGAAGGAGCAGCAAGTACGGGAGGTACAGAGGGCAAGAGAACATCAGCTCGTCAGGGAAACGAGGGCCAAAGCACTGCTGGAGACATTAATCCTACACACAGTGTAAGCTCAAACAGGTAAGACCTTGAAATAGCACACAGATCTTCCAGAGGAGGGGAGAAATCCTCCCGAAAGAAAAGTGCTGCACGTTCATTGACTACGTAAAAAAGAAAAAAAAAAAAAGAAAAAAAAAGAAAAAAAAGAAAAAGAAAAAGCTCACATGAAGCTCAGAGCCAGCAATTACCAGTTAATTACTGTATCAAGTTCACGAGCACAAAGAGCAAGCAGGGGAGTTCTGCCCACCACAGGCAGGGGTGCTCTCCGTGAAACACAAGACACAAAGGTTGCACCAGCAATCAGCAATTGTTGTGGTCTGTTTATTAACAAAGGACTCTTGACAATAATATCAGAAGGCTAAATATGATTTATTAAAATGACTTTATAGTTTAGAGGATTTGGGTTATTATCTGCTTAGGTACACAGCTTAGATGCTTACTTTTTCATGCTCTGTACAAGAATGCTGGAATGCTCACAATATTAGAGAGATAACAACTTTTCACTTCATAGGTTGAGAGGAAGAGAACTTTCATTCTTTATATCAGGAGACAGGTAGAGCAATCTAAATGTCTTTGAAAAAGATCAGAGATTTTGTTTACAGAAACTTGTACAAAGACTGTAAAAGATGCTTTCCCATAGGAAGATTTTTCTACAAGTTTACACACAGAGAAACTTATGATATATTCTTGTAACAATCAGCCCCTTCCCAGGGGGTTTCTCCCGAGGCTCAGGCACTGCTACCATTGCTGGCTTTCCTAAAGCAACCTCGCATCACAGCTTTTGTGAGCACCACAAGACCTGGCCAGGCAAGAGGCAGGACCAGAAGGCTGAGATGGAAAAGAGTTTGTTAACTTCTGTAGTATATTCTGAAATTTCCAATTCAAGATGCAGAAGATGCATTGCTTGCTTGTAGAGATAATTAACACAGATCCCAGTATATGTGCACTCAGAATGAGGGACAGATGACTGACAGACACTGTGAAAAGAAATACTGAGATGTCAGGAAGTTAGGTAAAAAACAAGAAGATGCATTTTCTCAAATCACCTTGTTTGCCTTGTGGTACAAATAGTTCCAGGATTCACACTGTCAAGCCTTCCTCCCAGTCATGAGAGCACAAGGCTTGCTTTTGAAAAAAGAGGAAAGGTGGAGACCAATGGATGAGAGTTGATTTTGGCAAGCTGGGCCTTGAGAAATGATATTAACTGTTAGAGGGGTTGTGACTCTGAAGTGATGAGCAAAGAGACTCTGTGCCAGGCAAACAGGGTGTAATTGACCCACAGTGATGACAGGCTTCAGTATTTTCTCACAGAAAATAACTAGTTGAAGAAAAGAAGATGCCTTAGGCCTCTAACCAAATTGGTCACCTTAGAGCTATGAAATGCCCCACCCAGCACTAATTATGACTATTATAACAGTAACAATTAAATCAAAGTAACTGCTGCTATTCTTTGACAGCTGCCTTGCCAAGGCGAGTATTTTATTTGATTATGAAGCAAAGAAAGGGACTTAATCAACTTAAAATTGCCCTTTGTTTCAGAAAGCTTTTGTTATTATCTGAGTAAAACTCAAGTTTTGACAAGTTGTGAACACAACCCTGTGTTTCCAGTTTCCCGATTTCCAGTGTTTGCACCTCACACAGTGTTTGTGTACCTGTGATGAAGGTTGAAACAGAGATTTGTTCTTCTGTTTTATATGATACCCCCCAGCTGGACTGTGGCTGTGACTGCCCCTGTAGTTTCTGCCTTGTACCATCCTCACCTGTTGTTCACATAGGTTTGGATATAGCCAAAATCAGACACAAGTGCATTTAAATACACTGACTAGGAACACCAGCAGGTGGGCTCAAAATCAGGTGAGTCTCCTCTAACCAGTTCTATTTTTGAAACAAAAACCAGGTTTGATGCTGTGCCACAATGCTGGGTGAGATAAGAAAGCATCACCATGGGCCATCTGTTCAAAGCACAGCCAGAGAGT
The DNA here is from genome assembly GCA_013399835.1 of Leptocoma aspasia. Classification (NCBI taxonomy): domain Eukaryota; kingdom Metazoa; phylum Chordata; class Aves; order Passeriformes; family Nectariniidae; genus Leptocoma; species Leptocoma aspasia. Next base: position 78,848 of record VXAX01006201.1, on the reverse strand, counting down.
GTTCACCTTCACCCAGCCCCAGGCTCTGCAGACTGCCTGCCAGCAGCTAGGGAAGCCCTGAATCTGGGCTAATTGAAGGGATCTGCAGCCAGCCAGCTTCATATTTAATAGGGATTTACTGCTGATGGAAATTACAAGCGAATTACAGATTCCAGCATGTCATGGTCTCGCCAGACTCAAACAAAAGCATGTGGTGATAAGAACAGAGTGCTGCACACTGGGACCTGAAATCTCCATGGACCTCATTGCTTTGTTAAAGTATTGCTGATAACCTATGAGGTACTAGAGAGCTCCACATCTTTCCTAGAGACTATGCTTTCCTCAGTTGTGTTTATAATGCCATTTATAATTTCCAGCTCTTCTGTTTGTTTTTATAGGAGTGTAGGAGGGTTTCTTTCTCTTCAAATCAAATCATAGGGCCTCACCATTTCTAGCTCAAAGTCTCCCTAATGCTGCTAATCTCCTATTAACAGCCTACTGACACAGAAGAGACAACAGAAAAAGACTGATTGCCAGCCCTCTGGCCCTGTGACCGTGTGCTGGTCAGATCTGGATTAATAGCTGAGGAGATTTACCTCAGGAGGCCTTGTCACAGGTGCCTGTAACTCTAAACTCTCCTCGAACTGCCTGGCAGGAGAGGGAGGAGGGGAACCAGTAAATCCATGGATGATGCACACACAAACAAGGCCCTGCTGAAAATAATTTTTCTTCTTCTATACAAAATCGGGATGACTGCGGGGAAAAAAACTCCTTGACTTCATACAAAAGGCAACGAGCTGGGCATGGACATTCCACCCAGGACAAGCAGAAAATCCACCATGGGTTTGAATTTGTTTTCCAGGAGCACAGAACATGCTGCTTCCCTCCACTGCTTGTGTAGTAGGATAGATTGCCCTGCTGTGTAGCTGGTTCAAGCACAAGAGGAACCCTTTCAGCTTTAAGACAATTTAAGCTGCTCCCATTCAAGGAAAGATGGAAAAACAGCATCATTCTTATTTGGCAACAAGTATGCATGTGACAGCTCGGTTCAGCAGCCCAAACAGCCTCAGGCTCCCCTCCCGGGCTGGACTGCACCTCCTACATTTGCAGCCTGTGCTATGCTGCTCCATGACCCTACATAGCAGGAGGAGTGCTGTGGGATGATGGGTGCAGCTGACCAGCTGCACTTGGCAGCAGAGTGTCCACACACAGCATCTGAGCTGCACCAGGAGCCTGCCTGACTGCCAGGGAGAGAAACAGAGGCAGGAGCTGGTGCTGCCTGTGGGCAGGTCAGCCGCCGAGGCTTCACGTGTGCCCGGCAATGGAGCTCCAGCATCTCTCATCTCCACGAGGATGATTATATTTCAGAATGATTTCATTTTGCTTGTTAACAAATTGCCGGTAAAATAGGTAATTGTTCCTGGCCTGAAGTTAAACAATCCTGTTACTGAGTGTTATTTGCAGGTCAGAGAGCTGAAAGAGGTTTGGCCTTCGAGGCACCACACTGTCCCCTCTAGGAAGAGGAGTGAAGTACAAAAACATCCTACCATGCCTTACAGAGAAATTAATTTAACCTATAATCATTGTTATTACAAGGCTGCTTGTCCACCTTGGCTTCTTACATAACCACATACTGCAACTCATACGGCGTTGTGTGAACATATATTGTGAGTTTCCCTGCATGCAGGCCTGCAGAAAAATTCTTCCCATGGGAAAGCATCTTTTTACTCTGTACAAGATCCTATAAACAAATCTCTGAGCTGTGTTCAAGGACAGAGGTTTCTCTGCCTGTCTCCTGATCATAGGAGATGGGGGTTTTTCTTCCTTTCAGCCTATGAGGTGAAAAGTTGTTATCTCTGATTGTGTAAGCTGTTCTGGCATTCCTTGGACAGAACTGGAAGCAGCAGCTTGGGTGCTCCAGACTGGGCAGACAATAGCCCAATTCTTTGAATTATGGAGTCATGTTAATAAATCATATTTAGCCTTCTGATATTATTGTCAAGAGTCCTTTGTCACCACATGGACCACGGCAATAATACAGAGCTGCTGTTCAGAGCAACTCCTACCTCTCCCTGACCCTTCCCAGCCTCCAACATAACTGCACCAATGTTGCAGCTCAGTCTTTCCACAGGTCTTTATTCATCGGGCGCATCTGAAAGCAAACAGGATCTGACTCACTCAGAGCACAGCTGCTCCTGCTGCTCACTCCCCCACCTGGAACAACAGCCCCGTTCCAAAAGCTGCCTCCATCACCACAACACCTTCTGCAAACCAGAGCAATGCTGGGCTGCCCTTCTGAGGGACACAACTCTACTGGCTGCTGCCCACGAAAAAATCCTTCCACAGCATCTTTGCATAACACAAACTTACCTTGTTTTTGTGCTGTCTCACTCCTTTTCTGAGCCTCAGTGAGGAGCATCCAGCCAGCGTGAGTCTTTTTCAAACTTGATTCCTTACCCATATTTGGGAATTTGTGCTGGGCACTAGCTGGTACGAGGCACGTTCTTCCCACAGTGCACTTTGGGACTTGTAGTTCCAAAAAGGAATGTTGTTTTCCAAATTGCAAGCGTCGAGCAACAGAAACAGAAGTCTGAAACGCCTTTACCTCTGCCTTTGCTTGCTGCTGGGCCCTTCCTTTGACATGTTTCTGTGCAGTGGTTTCACCTTAGCCAGCCCGAATCCTTCAGGAACCACTTCCACAGTTAAGGGCGGTGTGCCAACTCCTTGGATGCACCACTGTGTAAAAGCTGCTACTGCAGAGTGGTCCTGCTGCAGCCGAGAGGGGCAGGTACATGATCCTGCCTCCTGGAAACAGCTACATAGATAAAGAGAGCTCTGATCAACTTTTTAATCATATTCGTCACACTGAAATGGCATAGAATAATCCCCTTTAAAAGTGCCCCCTTTCACTCTTTAGCATGTTTTGTATTTGGTCATTTGACATTTAATTATCTAGTCATAGTAGGGGGACAGATAAATGTGTCAGTTGTTTACAATGGGTACAAGACAAATCAATCCTGTCTCTCCTGTAGAGATCCATTTTTGAAGAGCGCTTGCACTGGCTGCTGCAATTACCTTGTAACCAAGACACCCTGTTGTTTTTAAATAACAACCAAAGGAGAATGCGAATCGCTGCCTCCCGGGTGCTGCTGGAGACGCTCTTACTACGCCCGACCTCCACTTCATGTGCTAAAACCTGGGGGCAGGGGGTGCCTGGGCAGAGGTGCCCGGAGGAAGCGGAGAGCATCCCCCAGCCGCCCGGGCGGTGCTGCGGGCAGCGCTCTCCCGTTCGCACCGCACCGAGCCCCTTCTCCCGGCTTCTGGCCGGCCTGAGGACACCTGCGACACTCTCGGGGCTGGGCTGACGCTCGGCGGCAGCGGGGAGAACAGCCGAGGCGGGCAGCGCCGGCTCGGCCCCTTTCCCCGGCAGCCACCCGAGGGAGAAGATGAAGGAAGCACGTTTTTTGGCCGATCTCCGTCCCACAGCTGCGGCCTCCGAGAGCCCGCTTTCCACCACTGATCCTCATTGCCGTGGTCCATGCATTGACTAAGGACTCTTGACAATAATTTCAGAAGGCTAAATAGGATTTATTAAAATTAGTCCATAGTCAGAGGATTTGGGCTGTAATGTGCCCAGGTACAGAGCTCAGATGCTTCTTCTTCACTGCTCTGTACAAGAATCCTTGAATGCTCACAATATCAGAGAGATAACAGTCCTTCAGCTCCTTCTCCCACTCCAAGGAGACAGGCAGAGGAATCTAAAACGTCCTTGAAGAACAACACAGAGATTTTGTTTATAGAAAACCTATACAGACTAAAAAGACAGCAAAAGGATGTTCTCCCATGGGAAAAACTCATCTGCAGGCTACACACAGAGAAACTTATAATATGTTCTTGCAACAGATCTTCACAGAGTCAAAGTCACAGCAGGGGTGAGGCTGGAAGGGACCACAGTGGGTCATCTGGTCCCTGCTCAGTCAGGGTCATTGCAGAGCACACGGCACAGGAATGCATCTAGGCGATTCTGGAATATCTCCGTAAAGGGAGACTCCACACCTTCTCTGTGTCTTTAGTTAATGCAGTTATTTACATTTACATTACATTTAGGTGTCTGTTCCTTCTCTGGGCAATCTGTTTCAGTGCACGGTCGCGGCACAGTAAAGAAGTTCTTCCTCCTGTCTAGGTGGAACTCCTTGTGCATCATTTTCTGCCCGTTGTCTCTTGTCCTAGTGGTTGGTACCGCAGAGCAGAGCCTGCCTTTATCTTCTTACCACCCTCCTTTAGGTATTTATACACATTAAAGAGGTTCCCTCTCAGCCGTCTCTTCCCAAGGCTGAACAGACCCAGCTCCCTCAGCCTTTCCTGGCAAGAGATGCTCCAGTCCCCCAACCATCCCGGTTGCCCTCCGCCCGCCGCGGCAGCCGCCGAGGCGGTCCTGCAGCGGTGACTACAGGTCCCGGCGGCCCGCGGGGCCGGGGGATGCTGGCCGGGCGGCCCTTCCGCTGCCGGGCGGCTCCATCCCGGCTTTCCGGTGCCTGCCGAGCGAAGAGAGCCGGGCCCCGGCGGGGGCGGTGGCGGCGCTGGAGCCGGAGGCTGAGCCGGAGCCGTGCGGGGCCGGGCAGAGCCCCCCGGCCGGTGCCATGCGGGCCGAGCCGCCCGCCTGGGCCCCGGGGCCGGCGCAGGCGGCCGCGCTGCTGGAGGAGGCGGCGGATCTGCTGGTGCTGCACCGCGACTTCGCCGCCGCCGTGGAGCGGTGCGAGGCGGGCTGCGACAGCCTGGGCCCCGGCCCCGGCCCCGGCCCCGGCCCCGGCCACGAGAGGT